>JAVGVS010000001.1:2552502-3115139 GCA_032718565.1 Distichodus sexfasciatus
CTAACTTTTAAAAAAGGAGAGTTTATGTTTCATCTTTATCTGCGTTGCTGTGTAGTGAGAAACTGGGATTTGTACAGTGGTAACTCACCAACACCCACAACAGTAAGGTGAAGAAAGTTAAACAATGGCTTGGGGACACAGCATCCTGTCTTGGAGTGTGTGTGTGGTGCATTGGGGTGCTCTGAGGGTATTCTCTCGGCCCCTCCCTGCTCAGTGTTCCCAGCCCCTTGTTGTTTGGAGCCAGCTGGATGTGAGACTGGCCCCCAAAACCCCTCAGCGAAGTCAAAGCCCTCCGCTCCCACAAGCCAAAAAGTGTCTGACTCTTACAAAGGGAACGTGGGACAAAACCCAACTATGCTAAACCTTTCCATGGCTCAAGGCACCATTTCATCCTTTTTCTCTCTCACTTCTTACATCACACCTCCCACTTCCTCTGACTTTAACTTCTCACTTTGTTTCTCAGCATCCTTGTTTCTATTACCATTCCCAATTAGACCCCCTCCTTTTCCAGACAAGACTGTCATCTTTTCTCTGTCATAGTAAACTGACTCAGGTTAACAGCAGTGACACGTTCCCCCCACCACACAGTCAGAGGCGAATAGCAGTTTTTTGCGTTT
Organism: Distichodus sexfasciatus; assembly: GCA_032718565.1. Lineage (NCBI taxonomy): Eukaryota > Metazoa > Chordata > Actinopteri > Characiformes > Distichodontidae > Distichodus > Distichodus sexfasciatus. The sequence continues at coordinate 2,553,120 of JAVGVS010000001.1, forward strand.
GGAGGCGGATGAAAGCGGCGACGGAAGAGAAGTGGCCTTTTGTCAGGCAGAGTGAGGTTGGTGGGGGTGATAGGGGAGGTCACCAACCCTGCCAGTCACGATTAGGGGGCATTAGGGGCCTTTAGCAGAGTTAACACACTGGTACAAGGAGCTTTTTGTCCGTCGCCCCCTCTGGCCCATGCCAAGGCTGAAAATCAGCTTTCTCGCCATCCTAAACGAAAGAGAAAGTGTTTTGCTTGCACTGTGAGGAAATTCCCCCTTTCTATTTTTTTCCCCAAATTCTCACTTTCCTCATTCTTCCTCCTTTTCTTCCTCCCATTTGATTCTGAGTGGACAATCAAAATGGCCATGAATGTAAATGAATGGTTCAGGCTGGGTTCTCCTCTCAACCGAGACCGAATCCCCTCCCTCTTTTAATGCATCATCCTGAGTGCAGGTTCACCGCGGCTGCTCTTGCACTGCCTTCTGTTCTGAACTCATGCATAAGTCAGTGAGGCAAGGAAAGTCTTTCGCCGTGGTCCCTCGCTCGGTCTCACGTGTGACATGACTTTACGTTTGGTAAATGTTTGATCTGGTCAGTTTCTGTAGTCCGATCTCAGGGTTTAATTTCAATTTGTGAAGTGCTGGTTCCTATGTAAATAATGCTGCTGATCTTTGTTGCCAGCTGGACCTTAAGGAATTCACAGAAATTGGTTGTGGAAGATGTTAAAGGACTTTGGAATGTGAAACTGGGTGAAAGTGTATGAAAGGATCAAGGTTTTTACATTTTTGGTCTGCACTGTTGATTCTGTTTCTTTCAATGTCACTGAACCCACAATATTAACACTTTTACCCCAGTGATAACAGAAATCTAATCCTGCCAGTAATCTCTCGGTATTATTCCCAAACTCTGTTTGGGTGTGTATTCAAGACTGTAAAACATCTGTTACTGTGCACAATGAATCAGCCATCTGCTACTCCATTCACCAATGGTTAGTTTCTGAAAACAGGACCCCAGTTGACCTGACGTTATTTAGGTTGTGGATCGAGCTTAACAAAGATGTGATACTGACATGGTAGTTGCATTGCCTGGGCATGTAACATTTCATCACTATAGCAGAATAATTCCAAACAACATCATGGGCTGGTTTCTTGCTCATGGATTAAGCCTAGTCTTGGACTAAGCTGTGGTACCAATAGAGATTTACCATTCAAACTCTAGGACTAGTCTTAATCCTTGACTGGGAAATTGGCCGCATATGTGTGGCATATGGACGTATCACATTGCAGTGGTTATCCTGGAACAAAATGAACTATATAAAACCCCTTTTTTCTCTAATTTTCTTACATTCCTTGCACTTAAATGACTTAACCTAGCATCTGAACGATAAATATTTTTTAAAATCTCATTTGATTAGCCTCTGCATTATTCATTAATATGTCTAAATGCAAAGGAGAAAAACACCAGATGCTGTCTCTTCTACAGATTAGTCTGTGTGCATTATTGCAATAGAGGGTGCGTTTCTTATGTTTACATTTACAGCTTTTAGTAGACACTCTTATCCAGAGCTACTTCCATTTCTTAATTATGGGGGACAGTCTTGATGGAGCAGCTAGAAGATTTGGGCCTTGCTCAGGGGCCCACTGGTGGTACTGCTCGAGGAAGGATAGAGCCGGACTTTAACCCACAACCTCTTGGTTCATAACCAAGTGTCAGTTTGCATTAATGACCTTTAGCAGACCGTCTTATCCAGAAGGACTTCCATTTCTGTTGGAGTAACTTAAGGTTAAGGGCCAAATGGTGGCAGTTTTGACAGTATGGTATGCAGTTGCATTTGAGTATGCAGGTATGCCCTTTGTCTTGAGTTCATTTGATTAATTTGAAATAATTAATAATAATTTCTCTTTATGCTGTGCCTATGAAGTGAATGGATTGTCATCGAAGGAGAATTGGAATGCACTGGCAACCACTGTGTGCATCTACGTCCTCCTTAAGTTCTTTCAGGGTGGAGGAACAGGTGAGCTGCATTTGACACACAGCTTTGTCTCTGTGCTGTGCTATACTGAGAGCTATACTGAGGAGAGTAACTGTACACCATTTTCACCATAATGGATGTATTTTGGTTATTTGCCATTGTTTCACTACACAATTTTAGTAATCTGGGCGACATGGCGGCGCAGTGGTTAGTGCTGCCTCCTCACAGCGAGAAGCTCCCTGGGTTCAAATGGAAGTGTGAGTGTGTGTGCCCTGCGGTGTGTTGGCGCCTGCCCAGGGTTGGTCCCCGCCTTGCTCCCGTAGTTCCCAGGATAGGCTCCGGTCCCCGCGCCCCGATTGGGATTAAGCGGTTCGGATAATGAATGAATGAATCTATAACTGCTAATCCATATCTGGCGTATGTTTATGATTAATAATAGTGGTAAAGATGGCAAAGATCAGAAATTTATCTTGCATTAAATTTAACCAAAAAAAGTGCCAAGTATCATTTTAATTAATGTTTAATGTCTAAGATGTCTGTTCTCTTTTTGTGATTAAAATATTATTGCAAAGCTCAGGAATTTATATAATTTAATGAATTAATTACATCACTTCAGCAGCGTCACACTGAGCAAAACATTACAAAGTAATATTAAATCTCTTGTCAGCTTTATATTAAGTGTATTATATAATCAGTGATTAAACTGCTGTGATAAGGAAGTTGAGGATTGGGTTGGAGTTTGGAAGGAAAAAAAAACCCCCAACAACCTAATACATGATTTTGGCGATATATTCAGTTGGCTTTATCAAAATTACAGGGGAATTTTGTGGTGTAAAAGCATTTTCATTTCTGTACAGTGTACCTTAAGGATTTATCAAAAGGAAGTAAGGTGACAGAACAGACAAATAATGTCATATCAATGTGGCCTGAAGAATTGTGTCTGTTGTATGACATTTCATTTAACTTTTTTTTTCTTACTTATGTGACATTTTTGTTAACCCTTTAACACTGAAATATATATTTTCCTCCCCTCATTCCTACCAGGGACATCAGGTTTTGTTAGTAACATGCGCTCCTTCCTGTGGACACGGGTCCAGCAGCACACCAGTCGTGCGGTGCAGCTGCAGCTCTTCACCCACCTGCATGCCCTTTCGCTGCGCTGGCATCTGGGCCGCAAAACAGGCGACGTCCTGCGCAGCATTGACCGTGGAACCTCCTCCGTCAGCAACTTGTTAAAGTATGGCAAACCGTTGCTTAGAAGCTTTTCCTGTGCTGCTTCTTCTGTTGTGTGCAAACCATGACAAGCTCTTTCCGTCTTTCAACAGCTACATCATATTTACCATCCTGCCAACTTTTGCCGATATCATCATTGCCATTGTTTACTTTGTCTCCTATTTCAACGCCTGGTTTGGACTTATTGTCTTTGTCTGCATGTTCCTCTACCTCAGTGAGTTTTGTCTTATGGTTTCCTTATCTGAGCATGTATTTCTTTGTTAAGAATGTTTTGAAACCATTTTAACGTTGCTGTTACTTACATTAAATGCAGTCCTGGTTGACTTTGGTATTGTGTTTCCAGCTCTAACCATCATCATAACAGAGTGGAGAACCAAGTACAGGCGAGACATGAACAACCAGGACAATCTTGCTAAATCCATGGCAGTAGACTCACTTCTCAACTTTGAAACTGTAAGTAATAATGTTAAGCAAACACTTACCTCAGTCTGTTTGCATTGTATGAGTGAACACGTGAAACTCAGATTATGTTCTTTGTTTGTAGGTAAAATATTACAATTCTGAGAGTTATGAAGTCAGACGCTTTGAGGAAGCTATCATAAAATATCAGGTAACTTCTCTCCTTCATGAATTCTGTCCTAGTACCCAAGCATTCTGTACATTGCACACAAATAATTGAATGTATTTTCTATTTATTTTTTACAATTCTTACATTAGTATATTTTCTATTTATTTTTAACATTTTTACATTAGCATTTCAGTAACTTTCTCCATTTAATTGAATTTAATTCAGTTAATCTATTTTCACAGTATTTTCTCTGTATGTAGCAAATAAAAAAATCAGAAATCTTGAAACTTAATGTTTCCTGATCAGTTTACAGTCAGCCATTACAAAAGGATTGCATACAGTTGCTCTAAAGAGCGAATAACAAACTTCCTAGCAAAGATGCATGTGAGAATTTATTTCCTTACCGTTCATTACCGTCTCTGTTGACAGACTTCAGAGTGGAAGACTAGTGCCTCTCTTGCACTCCTAAATCAAACCCAGAACCTGATCATAGGCTCTGGCCTGTTGGCAGGATCTTTGCTCTGTGCATACTTTGTCACAGTAGACAAGTTTCAGGTACGTCATGCATTCAAATTAGGATTTATATCTTTTTTTTTTCTTTACATAATCCCACTTTAGATATTGTACTGACCGTGTGTCAAGGTTTTTATTAATTAGTTGGAGAGGATAGTTTTTCACAAATGCATTTTCCTGCGAATGACTGTAGGTAGGGGACTATGTTCTTTTTGGCACTTATATCATCCAGCTCTACACTCCTCTCAACTGGTTTGGCACATATTACAGGTGAGAGTCTGGAGCAGTAAATTAACAAAATAAAATGTTTTAGAAAAAAGTGAAGTCATAATAATGCAGCACTGTTCCGCAAGAATGATCCAGACTGCTTTTGTTGACATGGAGAACATGTTTGAGCTGTTAACAGAAGAGAAAGAGGTAAGAAGTTCATCTATTCATATTCATTGGTGTTTCTGGAATTTAGTATAGTGTGATGGTTTATCTAGGCATTTTCACATGCAAGAGCTTGTTTTTACAGAGCCAAGGCAGTTGAAATGAAATGTTTTTTTCTCATTTTGATTACTGGCTTTGAGCTGAGGCTGTTGTAATTCCAGGTCACACAAATAAAATTGAAGATGGACTATAAACTAACAATACTTTGTGTTGAGTGTTTATGTGCACATATGTGTTTATATGTGTAGAAATGCACATTTGCAAGCTTTGTGCTTAGACCCCCAGTGGGAAAACTTCACAAAAATAACAAACCAACACCCGGCAAGACTTCTGAGAATTCAAGGACTCTTTAGATCTCATTGATATGGTAATGAAGGAAAGAATGGAAAGAGCCTTTACTGGATGTTTTGATTTCTTTGTATTTTTTTGCCAAAGTGGTAGCTGTTCACTTATGGATTTCCTTTCACAATTGATTTTCACACCGTAAGAAAACATTTGTGCCATTTTAACATTTTTTTTCACATTTTTGTAGTGGGTATGTAGGTATTAGTATGACACTTAAATGGAAAATACAGTCCTGTGCAAAAGCCTTGAGCCGCCCCCATTTCTTCATATTTTGCATCAAAATAACCAGAATTTCTTGTACTTTTTAGTATAATCTAGACCAGACCTGGGCATTGCCCAGCCCGCGGGCCACATCCGGCCCTTTGTCTGTCTCTGGCCGGCCCACTTGAGGACAGCGTGAAATAACAGACATAAGCATTAAACATGAGTAGTGTACTTTATGCACACCATTCAACTGCATTGCTTTTATTTTGAAGTTGAAAAAATACCAAAAAGTACATGTTTCAGTATTGCCTTTGTTGTTAAAAGAATGTATCAAAAATAAAATTGCATAGAGATATAATATGCCCTGCTCCGCACATTTATAGCTTATAGCTAAACTAAACAATTGTCTGTTTTTTAAATGAACTTCAGTCGAGCAGAGTTGATTACAGGCTATTGATTCGGCCCTCCATGTCAATTCAAATTTATCATGTGGCACCTTGGGAAAATTTATTGCCCACCCCTGGGACACTATTTACATGCATTTGCATGTACTTGGGCATTCTTAAATGGTAGATTTTCAAGTTAAATCTACATTTTTAAGCAATATATTGTCAATTCTTAACAATGTTTTGAAGGAATGCTGTATTTGGTTTTCAGCCTGCATAAGCAGCACTCAATAGTGTAAGTTCTGTCCATTTTGGCATACATTTAGATAAATTTGGCCACAGAATCTTGCCTCCATTTTCACCAAGGTGGACTCCATCCGTTCTGTCATTATCTTTTCTCCAGGTGAAAGATGACGTGAATGCCAAAGATCTTCTCTGTACCAAAGGGAGAGTGGATTTCCAAAATGTGTGCTTCAGCTACACTCCTGGGTGGGTTAGTGACTGCTACATTCACAAACAGTTCAATTTTCACTTTCTGAGAGGCTCCCATTGTTTACAGATCCCTGTGTCCTGTTGCCATGTAAATACATCTGTCTTTGTAAATCGGAGAGATTATTTTATTGTTGTAGGCAACAGACAGACTGTTGTGAATTTGAGTTGGGAGTGTGGGACTAAACATCCACTCTTGTTTTGTCTGTCTTGCAGGAAAGAGATTCTGAGCAATATTTCATTCACAGTAATGCCAGGCCAGACAGTAGCACTGGTAAGTTTTAGAAGGGATTAATGGAGGCAGACCAGGGGCTTAACATGTTGAAACAAATGAATTATGCTCTGAGTCTGTTAATTTGTAATTCGACTTTGTAGCGAGTATATTAATTTTGATCATATTACTCTTTTTTTCTTCTTCTTTTTTTTCCGAATGGCATAAGGTAGGTCAGTCTGGGTCAGGCAAAAGCACAATCATCCGTCTGCTTTTCCGCTTTTATGATGTACAGGAGGGTAGAATCCTCGTGGATGATCAGGACATCTCTAAGGTAAGTGGACACAATGGGCCTCAGTAGAAATGAGCTCTCCTTCCAGTCATCCACTCTGGGAATCTCTGTCAGAAGTTATTTATATTATTTGTCATTGTGAACACACCACAGCACACAGTGCACCACAACCAAATGTGACCTCTGTATTTAACCCATCCATGAAGGAGCAGCGGGCAGCTAACATGGGCAATGCCCGGGGAGCAGTGCTTTACCGGCCCTGGATTCGAACCTCACGGGGCGAACACCCTGCCCCAAGTGTTCATGTCTCTTGAATAGGGCTGGGCAATTAAGCGGAAAAACAAAGTCGACAATTACAACCTAGAATCAACTTAGTCCTGCCCATGTTGGCTGTTCTGATTATTTTTTGGGGTCCAGGTACAAAATGCTTATGGATTCCACTTGTAATTGTTCTGTTTCTTTATTTTTATTTTTGTTATTACTGCTATTATTATTTCTCCTACAAAACGGATGGTGCAGCTTGAACCGCAAGTTGCAGAAAGCTGAAATTTTCAGGGTAAGTAGGAATGGTGTGTGTTTCACCATAGGCCAAAAATTATAGTGATCGGCTGTAATGGGCTCTATAGGAAACATGTTTTGACCTCTAGGGGGCACGAAAACGCTACATAAACGTATATGATGTCATAATAGAGCTTTTATAATTTACATGAAATTATAGAAAACCACCCAGTTCTTACATGAACACTGTTAAGGGTTAGCTTCTCTATAAACACACCTTATTGATGCTGTCATAACAAATAAGTCACAAATTTCTGTTCACACCATTGTCATTTCACTTTATTTTATACTTTCTACGTTCAAACTCCTTATGTCTTGATATGCCTTTTTGTGACTTGTGCTTGGACCCTCCGTTGCCGCTTGCAGCTGTTTTTGAAATGATTACTGTTAATGCTTTCCCCAGTGTGGGTTCATTACTCATTACTGTTCTTCAAAACATACTACCATTGTCATCTGACTCCACCCTGTCCAGTCTGCCTCAACACCAGTGTGTGCTTCTTTCAGTTATTTTAAAATCACAAAAATATGCACTCTCTCATTAGTAAAAAATATCCCAGCCTTATCTCTGAGGGCAAAAACAATTTAAAAACATAAACAAAGTAATTGTCATTAATTGTAATTGAGGAAAATGTTCAGTTAGTTGTGATATTGATTATTTAAGGCTATATCGTGCTCTTCGATCATTCTATAATGATGTAAGTTGATGATTGTGTGTCCGGACATCAGTGGCGTGTAAATGGTGTACACTTGAACTTCAAACATGGCTACGATCTACATCTCGTTTTGGGTGGTGTTACAGGATGAAATGAGGGACTAAGATATGCCCGGGCTGTGGACGGCCGTGACGAGTCTAGGCTTATGTAGAATGAGGAATTTGCATCACACACTGACAAATTAATTACCAGACAGAGACAGTGTGGCTGAGTAGCCATATTATGAGGAGCCGGAGCTATTAAAAGCACTTTGACACACTTTTTAAAGTTACGAGCAGGGTACAATTTAATTATGGGTGAAACTAAACTTAATTCCATAAAATCTGCCTTATTTTAGCCTTCTAATTTGCCCAAACCTGATTAAGTAATTATGCTTTCTTGTACACATACAAATGTTGAGCACTAGAGGGTTTCATAAGTTCATTCTAACAAGTCTTTACACAACATGTCCTAGTGTGTACAGCTTGCACCATTCTGAAGAAAGCAAACGCCACATTTCCATTACACTTTACTAAGTGCATTTCTGTGAACATACTTTAATATGATATGCTTGTGTTTTGGATTGGTTGTTTTTTTTGTTTTTGTTTTTTGTTAATAGCTTTACGGCTTACATTGGTGTTAAGATATGTAAAACCTCCTCATCACTCACTCTCTCCTCTTCAGTAATCACCTCATAATATGATATTCAACCTAGCTAACCTACTTCTGAGAGGTTGACACCTTGCAGTGTTCTTAAAAGATATGTGGAATCAAAAAGCCTCTCAGACTGTTGCTGCGATTCATAATTGCAACTTTAATTGTCCTCTATATGACATATTTGCCTTGATGAATGATGTGAATACTTCAAGCTGTCAGGCCTTTTGAATGTTTTTCTGCCAAAAGCACTCACAATGCGTGCTAAAGTCCCCATTTGCTTTCATTCATCCTTAGCCACATTAGCGTCTTATGGGCGCGACTCTATGTGTAATTGCGCAGTTTCTCAAACCCGGCAGCATCCCACCCGGCTTACCTTACTGAGCAGCATGAATACGCCAAATATACATTTCTAGCGAACACAAAGGTTGCCTTTGATTTTCGCAGCACCTTGTGGTTTTGTTCCACTCCTCTGACTGCCTGTATTCAATAACAAAGCAAAAGTGCTCAATTATGGCTGTTTGAAGTGACGCTCAACCAAACCGCGAAAAGTGTATATTTTGTAATCTTAAAGCCTTGTAATTATAGCCGTTTTCCAGAAAGCTTGCAATCGAGCCCCAGCTCTCTCGCGTACGCGCACACATGCGCCCAGAATGGTGCCTAAGCAACATGATTGCAGTTCCTCCTTCACATCCAAGTCAACCTGCCCCCTGTGAATAAATCATAGTGCAGTCCTGGTAAATAATGAATACTTAACTTTAAGGCTGCTTTTACACCGCCGTACCACGGCCCATTTGCACAAGTCTGGGCTGTCTGCTGAGAGCTGCTCAGAGTTCAGTCACCATCCTGCCTGACTCACACACACACATCTTGCTATCTTTGTGAGGTACTTCTGTTGACGCTCACACTACTACATCTGAATAACACATAACCCCAACCTTAACCTGAGTAACCAAAAGCAGAAATGTCCTCACATACAGAATCTCCTGACAAATCTCTTAGAGGGACAATCAGGTCTTTATACTGTATCTAGCTAAAAACAAAACACACAAAATCACTCTTTCTCTCTCTCTTATACCAATATACACCAATTAGCCCTAACATTATGACCACTGATTGGTAAAGTGTATAACACTTTGTTACAGTGGCAACTGGCAGTTTGTTGGCTTTAGTAGGCAGCAAGTCAACATTTTGTTGATGTATACAAAGCATAAAAATGAACCTAAGATTTTGAACAACTTTCACATAGGTCAGAGCATCTCCAAAACTACATCAGCTCATGCTGACCCGTGCCCACCTCCAAAAGTGCCTACAATGGCCATATGAGGATCAGAACTGGACCGTAGAGCAATGGGGGAAGATTGCCTGGTCTGATCAATCACATTTTCCTTTACGCTGTGTGGATTGCTGGGTGTGTTGCTTACCTGGGGACGACCTGCACAAGGATGCACTATGGGAAGAGGATGCTGGCGGAGACAGTGTGATGTACTGGGAAACCCCGGGTCTCGCCATTGGTGTGGATATCACATTGACGCGTATCACTAATTTAACGCCTTTGCTAAACTGTGTGCCTGATGGCACTGGCCTCTTTCAGAAGGATAATGTGCACTTCCACATCTTCAGACATCTAGTGGAGTCCATAATTTGATGTGTTGGGACTTTTTTTGACACCCAAAGGGAGACCTACTCAATATTAGCCAGGTCATAATGGTCATATGACTATTGGTTATGACTGATTAGTATATTTTCTGCCTGGCTGTAATTACTAAGAGTTCTCATTTTATTTCTCTCTCTTTTCACTAGGATATATTTTCTGGCTCGACCGATTATCGGCCGGGCCGGTGATCTGGGGTGGGGGGGGCAATATGAGGCATTTTGCAGATTATCGGTATCGGTGTTTAATTTTGACCATCACCAATATTAAGTAATTACAAGGTGCGCTATTTTGTCTCCACTCCTGCCTCTTCTCTCGTGCCGTTTGCTCTTGACTCGTTGCTTCATTTAATGTCCTGCTCTCAACAGTCTCTGATTGCCTATATGTCACATGACTAGTAGCCAATCAACACTGAAGCCTTGTCGTCACTCACACCAAACTTGCACACGTAAGTGCAGCGTGAAGCTCCGAGGAGAAGAGGAGACAGGAGAGTTTTAGCTGACCTTGGTGTTTGTAAAATACAAAAAAATTTAGTGAGATTCTCCCTTTTTTTTTGACATTTTGTTCCAAATGTCAGTTATCAGCCCCGTTAACTAGCAATAATCTGTATCGATATCAGCCCTGATAACCCAATATCGGTCAACCTCTAGTAATAAATACTTTCTCATTCTCTCTATGTAATATTTCCTCGCCGTAATAATTGAGTCTCTCTTTCTCTGTTGTTTCTCTCTGAGTTCTCTCTGTCTCTTTCTGTCTGTTTTTGTCTTTAGAATGCTTTTTCTGGCTCTATTGACTAAGAGTCCATCTCGCTCTCTCTCCTCCCTTCTAATTTCAGCATATATTGTCTGGCTATTACAAACAAAATGTGTTTTACCTGCAGGCAACAGTCATTTAAAGCTAATGCATATGGACAGTCATTTAAAGCTAATGCAGACTTTTATATCCCTTTCTTCCACTCCCTCTTTTAAATGTGCCCCTGTCTCACATCCGGCCCCACATAATTAGCATGGCTTAATGCCCAAAACCCAAGTTCCGTAAAAGTGTTTACAAACGAACAGAAATCATTGTTTACAGTGAGTCGCACCTGTCAGCGTGAGATTACCACCATGCTGTAATTACACCAGGGGAAAGCGGTTTAATTGCCATGCCTGTTCAAATGCAGGCTCGCACGTGAAGCTGCACAGGGTGCGGGGTCTTCTTGCTGCTTCTGCTATGCTTCTGTGTTATCAACTATCTCTCTCTGTCTATCTCTGACTTTTTCTCTGGAGAAGATGACAGACCCCAGACAGGGGAAAAGTGAGAACTGAGCAGTGGTCAGCCATTCACAAGAAATAGCCAAGGAATAAAAATGCTTGTGGAAAATACTTTCCGCCCTCCGCCTCGTCTCGCCCTCAACTCTCACTTTCCGTCTCTTTCTCATTCCCTCCGTCCTAAGGCCATGAGAACTGTTCAGTGTATATGTGGGCAAACAGTCTCACACTTGTGCAGCGCGGCCCCACATTCCTTGTGCATTACCGTTGGCGGACCCCAGCAGGAAGCGTGAGGTGGGCTCGGTGTTCCAGATCCTTCCTCGGGGGAACGAGAGCTTTCTCACAGAGAAGGCATGAGAGCACATCGCCTTTAAAGTGCAGCTGTCATCAATTCAGCCGCTCATCCTTCATGCCGGCAGCCAGACCGGCCCTATTAAACTCACTGGAACATTGGGCTGTGCTCTCCAAGAATGAAATGGACCTAAGGGTTTTTGCAGAGCACATAATAGCTGTCAGTGTGCTGAATAAACAAATTAATGTTTTGCTACTCCGAATAATTGTAGAATTCTAATATTTGATTTGTTTCTTGATCAAGGCATATTTTTGTAGACTCCGATCAGCAGATGTAAACATTTGAAATCCATCTTATGATGTAAGTTATTTCATGTGTTTTCTCAGTTTATTTTATTTAACCAGGAAATTTATTGAGATTAAAATCTTTTTTTCAGCACATTTAAACCACAACAAAAGAACTATGTAATACAGTGTCCGGCATAAAGAAAACAATTGCACTTTTCAGTTAGATTTTTTTTTTTTAAATCAGAGCCTTCAGCTTTCCCATAGAAACACAGTTCTGAAGATGCAGTGTGTTTTGAAGCTTATCACACCTTATGTGGTAGAACTATAATAATATATATATACAGTATGAGTGCGTGTGTATGTGTGTGTGTGTGTGTTATATATACAGTGTATATATATATATATAATCTGCTTATGTGTATATATATATATGGAAGCAGATTTTAAGATATATTAAATAAATGTGCATGAATTGTTATTATACAACGAAGAAATATATTTCATTTTCCCACGTCCCCAGAAAGGTGAACCGACTGGAGCAAATTGTTGTGCCCGGCCACTCCCAGAACAAAACCTGGTCAGCTTCTCCTGCCTGTCAGTCACACGATTATGTGCGCACCCCCACACACACACTTACACACCCTAGTAGTGGGGAACATCTGTCGGCTGTTCTTTGTGCTCATTTCTCAGGGAAGAGCCTTAACGGAAGTAATGGATCAACACTCGAATCCCAGGTCCTTTGACTAAATGGACGGCTTGGGGCTGTTTTCCTTCTGGCAGCGTTCCCTGCCTCAACCTTCTCATTGCGCATTTTGACGCCCGCTTGTCTGCCCGCTTTGACGGTGTGACATTACACCATAACGTATGTGTGTGTGTGTGTGTGAGTGAGTGTGGGGAGAACAGCCAGGAGGGCAGCTTCAACGGCCGGATATGAAAATATCACCCAAGCGGAACAGGCAGACAAACAAACAGGCCAAAAGTTTGGCTCAAGGACCGAGTGACTACAAACTGGAAGACGGGGCACGCTAACAAGACCCCAGAGATGAAAGCGGCGTGAAATATTTAACATTTTCATACAAGAAACTTTTGAGGCTCGTAAACGCTCCTTTTGAAAAAGGAATTACAGGGGGCTTTTGATGGTGGAAAATCAAAGTTGTTTGCCAGTCTGTCGGAAGGGGAAAAGGGGGGTGGGCACCGGCTGGAGCTTACTGATCCTGGAAGCGAAGGGCATGAAGCACGGCTGCCACGCAGACAGCTGACGGGCCATGTGTTTCCTTACACACTCGCTCACGCACAAACACGTGTCATGCATGTGACCGGTCGCACCACTGGCTTCCTTGACGCTGCGATTCTGGCACGCGACAGTGAGACCTCCACTGCTGCCAGGCTGAGGAAATAATAAGTGCTGTTTGGTTTTATTGCCCTAGAGGTCAGAAGTCAAATACAGAGTCGAACTAAGGTTTAAGGTGTGGGTTTAATGGACAGGTTGACTTTTAGTGAAATGCTTAAATGGCAGAACGTCTTTGAGGCAGAAAGCTGTAAAGTGCCACGTTCACAGTGCCTTGGTGGTGTGCAATTAGAGAATGGAGCCTGATATTTATGGGCTTGTTGACCACTTTCAGACTAGCAGTGATTGTTTACTCCGTTGAGAATGTCTCACCACATAAATAATTCCCAGTTAACAGAGGTCATGTGGTCAGAAATCGGCCAACTGTAAATGGTCTGGAGCAGCAGTTGGTATAAGTATTCCAAGGGCCAGTAATACAAGTATGGATGGATGGTCAGAAAGATGGACAGAAGTATGGACGGATGGACGGATGGACAGATGGACAGATGGACGGATGGACAGATAGACAGATAGACAGATAGATAGATAGATAGATAGATAGATAGATAGATAGATAGATGCATGCAAGCATATATACTGTACATACATATATACAAACATATACACACACTTGTCCTCACTAGGAAATTTGACTTGGATTCTACAAACTGGACCCAAACACAAGTAGACACACCACTTCCTCATACATACGATAAATCAGGAGTCTTCTATTTAGATGTTTACAGTTTCAAAATGCAACAGTTTTTATAACTCACAGGGCAGTTACATAAATGTTAAAAGAAAACTTTTCAAAGCTTTTTTCAAAAAGGTAACAAAGTAAATAGTGTTAATAAACATATAATTCTTAAAATAAGTTACATTTAGCAGATGCTTTTATCCAGAGCGACTTCCATTTTCCTACTTGAGGTTAAGGGTCTTGCTTGGGGACCCGGCAGTGGTGGAGGTCGGGCTCGAACCCACAACCTCTTGGTCCAGAGGCGAGTGTGCTAACCACTAGACCACCAACGTCACGTTACATAGTAACATAATAAAAAAGGTAAAGAAGTAAAGAGAGTCTTGACTTGGAATCGGCTGAATTTGTACTCGGCCTTGTCATGGACTCAGATGAAGAGATTTTATTTTGAGACCAGCCGAGACCACAACTGAGAATATTACTATTAATGAACTACCCCCTTATCTTTGGGGTGAGTTTGGTCTTGATGAGTCTTCTGCCACTGTGGTTTGTTGAGTTTAACATGCGTTATGATGTCCTCATTATAGATATGTGAGAGAAATCTTCAATAAACTTGTTTAATGTTGCTTAGTGTATGTCGTTTGCTTTGTTCAGCTCTTTTTGAGAGGTGCGTAGGCTTTGCATGTTTGCATGCTTATTTATCAAGTGCTGTAAAACGTGCATTGGTCCGTCCTGTCTCTCGACTCCTCAGTCAGGGCTTGGTTTAAGTTTAAGTTGGGTGGCAGTCATACTTTCTGCTGTTTCAAATGAAGAAGTATGAAGCAAGCAAATTTCAGTCCTAATATGGGACTACGTCCCCGCTAATGTGGGATAGTTGGCAAGCGCGGTACAGTGTGCCAATATGTAAGGACATAATAGACATAATAGACGATCAAGTGTCTTAAAGGGGAGAAGTGGTGGCCTAGTGGTTAGGATACTCGCCCCTGGACCAAGAGCTTGTTGGTTCTAATCCTACCTCTGTCACTACCACCACCGGGTCTCTGAGCAAGACTCTTAACCCCAAGTTGCTCCAGGGAGGCTGTCCCTCTAACTGGAAAATGCATGTCGTTCTGGATAAAAGCGTCTCCTAAATGTGAATGTAAATCTTTAAAAAAACTGACAGGTCCTAGACTTTTTTTAAAAGAATTTTTCCTGGGAATTCCCATAGACTAGTCTTAATCCGTGGCCGGAAAACTGGTGTGAGGTTGCTTCAGAATGCCAGCAGCTTAGCTGTTAGCACAGCTCTCAGGCACTCATTCCCACCAGTACAGAAATTTTGCCTTTATGACCATGCACGCTGAGGCCCCGACGCCTGTTTATCATATTCCAGTTTATGGAACACTTCATAAAAGTGTTTAATGACTGCATTTATTAGCTTGTTATTGACACGTGCAAGCGATCAGCAGGGGTTATTCTCGTGGCAGATGATTTTAGCTGGTGTGGATGTTTCAGGTGATGACATGGACGTGTCTTTAGGTGACAGTGTGTGTGTAGAGGGAGAAAGATGTACTGTATGTAGTATGATAGAACTGGATGGGGGTCAGGATGGAGACTAATTGGTTTCCAGCTGTAGTGATGTTATGGTTTATTATAGTTAGTGATCTAGCCGAGGGCTGAGCAGAGGAGACTGGAGTCTATAATGCCCCGAGTGAAGTGTTAAGCAGAGCCGGGTGTGGAGGTTTTCGTAAACATGATGCTTTTCTTTATATTTGCTCCAGGTTGGGCACACATGAGACACATCTGGCCATAGAGGCGGAACTGTGTAGCAACCCCATGTTCTGGCCAAGTGGATTTAATTGTTTCGTGTTGGCATGTCCCTGTTCCTATTTTATAAAACTCTTTTTACCCCTCATTTGCGAGCGTCTGACACGGTCAATTGTCTCTCAGCATAACGTATCTCTAGGCTATACACATGGGCAAGTGTTCAGGTGGTCTTTCGCCACATGACACATCCATTCAGAGGAGGAATAAAGCGTTGTTGAAGGAACACTTTACTCCAAGACTAATGGGGAATTTTGGCATGAGTCAGACATAATGTTCTATGTTGTATAATTGGTGTGAAATGACAAATACTTTTGTTATTTATTACTTGTGGGCCTGCCTGCAGTTGTCAAATGTTTTTATTAAGCCAAATGGTACATCATCGCATAAGGCAAATGTTGAATATTTATGACAATTAGTCCACTATCTGCCTAATGTTAATGGACAGCTCAGTGTTGGAAAAGGAGGCGTAGAAGTGTGGCCTAAAAAAAAATCACAATATTTTCAAGCTATAACGCAATACACGATATATATATATCAATATATTCTCTCTTTCAGGGAGAGAACTACATTTCCCACAATTGTCTGTAATAAAGGGGAAGATTTGACTGAACTGTATTTTTTGCATTTTTGCGAGCGACAGCGTTCCACATCGCGAGCATGAGCGCCCACAAACAGCACGTTTACATCGCAAAGAATGTCATTTATGCGAGTTTACGCATTTACTTCTGTGTTTGTGTATAGAATATAAGAAGCAGTGCTGTTTTTCTACAGAACCAAGCGGCCCGCTTCCATTTCCAATTAATGTCTCTAAAATGAGGGGCAGCGCGTTGGTTGGCGCTGCCACCTCATAGCGAGAAGGTCCTGGGTTTGAGCCCAGTGTCGGCCTTTCTGTGTGAAGTTTGCCTGCTTTCCCTGTGTTCACGTGGATTTCCTTCGGGTGCTCCGGTTTCCTCACACAGTTCAAAGGCATGCACTTCAGGTTAATTGGCCACTCTGAATTGGCCCAGTAAGGTGTGAATGTGTGTGTGAGTGTGTGTGTGCCCTGCGCTGTGTTATTGCCTGCCCAGGGTTGTTCCCCGCCTTGCGCCCGTAGGTTCTTTTCTTTTTGTTCACATTTAACCCTTTACAGTGCTTTTATTTTGAAAAATAAAAGCATCATCTGCATCATCCCAATCCCTGTGTGGGTTGAACGAACTGTGTTCATTTACACCTCTACCTGGACCTTTCAGGCAGCAATTAAATGAAGTATCAGATGAGTTGGACTGCATGATCACCTGGTTTTACAGAGGCATTATCATGGCTTGAGCTTAAACTAATCAACAACATGATACACTCCTTTTCTCAGCATGTATACACAATTATTTCTATGCTTCAGTTGGGTCTGTGTTTATTTACTACAGGGGGAGAGGGAGATCATGTAAAATTGAATTGAATATCAGAAATACCGAGAGGTTTGGTCCTTAAGGAGGCCTCTTTTATCCAGAAACTGGCCCTATATAACGTGCATGACTGCGTTTAATCGAGCCTGATTTGTTCCTTCCACATGGTATCAGTTATGATTTGAAAAAAGGGTGAAAATTACATAATGAGAGTTAGAGAAAAGGACAGATAATCTCTAAGATGTTGGTTTGTCTCTGGGAAGACTAGTAGCATGGGGCGTGGAACTGGAAATGATAAAAGCCAGAAAAGTAGCACATTTACTTAAAGAACCGAGCGCTCGTAAATTCACTTGTAGACTCTTAAAACACGTTGTTAAACAATATTTTTTGATCAGTGTCCAGAGTGTATTATTATATTTAAGCGATCGTCCATTAAGGAACCAAAGAGCATGTGGTGGCTTTTTCCAGCAGAACTCCGTCTGCTCCAAGTCGGCTTGGGCATTGTTGTAATGAGAACCGGAAAACTGCAGTGAAACGAATGTTTTGGAGGATAAAAGTGGCATTGTTGCAGGACAGATGCTTTCCTCGAATGAAAAAATCTGGGAAGCCATTTGCGTTTCACATGGCTGCAGTAAGCCCCCCTCTCACCCAACTCAGTCTGATGTTAATTAGTTCATAAATTAAAGACATTGACTTTTTTTGCGGGCCAGATGAATCGGAAAAGACGAATGGAAAGACGTTGAATTAATAAAAAAGAAAGAAAGAAGGGAAGAAGAAAGAAGGAAAGCTAGGCAAAATAAACAAAAGGAAAAAGCGAAAAGGGGACTTCAAAAGGGGATCTAATTCAGCTGCCGTTTGAAGTGAAAAGGCTGAGGCTGGTTCCACACGCCACATGGATTAATGGTGGAAGGGGCCTGTTGGAGTGATGCACACACACACATACACATACACACACTCTTTTTGCCCCCTCCGCCCTGTCTGTGTCCCCGGCGGGTTAAGCTGATCTGAGGGCAGTTTCACAGAGTCTCATCTAAGGGCCAGGGGTAACATTCTTGTACGACTTCATGACTTTACCAAAAATAAATGAGTCATTATTTTGAGAGCAATTGTAAAAATTCCTTGTTAATTATCATCAGCAGGCACTTGAAACGCTCCATGAAAGGTCTTTGATTTGATTGGCAGAGTCAGTAACATTCAACCTAAATGTGGACACAACGTAAATACTCTTTTTTTTTTTTTTTTAGGCAACTCATCTAACCAGTGGGAATATTTGATTGTGATGGAGTGAACACGCTGCTTATGTAATTATTATACCATTACGCATTGCAGGCAAAAATTTGGATTTTTTAACTTAATAGACGACTATTTCCGATTCCCTGGTGTCGGCTAATCAGAGAACAGCATGAAAGTTCCTGGAAGTAAATGAGTACACTTTAAACGGAAATTAAATTTCGTGTTTGGTTTAAGGCCTCGTGCTGCAAAGGATGTAATAATGAAATAATATTTCTGAAGTGACTGGATAAAGAAGACAACAGCAGGATTAGATCAGGAGCTTCTGAGCGTAGATATGGGTTTGTATTGGATTGCCATCAGTGTAGAAATGAAAGTCGTTAGTCTGATAACTCGGCGGTGCCGCGACCTCGTGGGATGGATGCCCTGTAATCGCAGTGGATGTGTGCTTTAATTGACTATTGATTCAGAGAATCACTGCTGCTGGTTTTAGAGTCCGTTTGTTCTTCAGATAAGGTGCATTGCTGCTGCCATTTCTTCAGTTATGGTCTTTATGTTTGAATTCTAACTTTTGTTCTGGTTCATGTATTTGATATCGCTTTAATTTAATCACTTTTCTGTTTTTATTTAACATTTCTTCAATTTTATGCTTTAGTTTCTCCCTTCAATCAATAGTCTCTGCATATCTGGCCAGCCTGTTGCTTTGGTTTGCTGGTGATTTGATAAGTGAGGCGAGGAATGCTAACCTCAAATAGTTGTGTGTGTATGAGAGAGGGAGAGAGAGTGTCTGTTTCTTACTGGATGATGATGATGATGATGATGATACGGAAGATTAGGCCATTTATTCCAAATTGTGAGTCGGGCCATCGTTTCGAGGAATTGAATCTCTGTGGTCTGTTGGAAATGGCAGTTAATGAAGCCAAATCTGTAATGGCTAAGTTTAGGAGCAGCTGATATGTCATGGCAAATGGATGATTGCTCTGTACTCTGTACTTTAATGTGCCTTCCTGTTTACTTTCTTCCAAACCAAATATGAAATGTCACCATTGTCTTGAGGTTCTAATTGCGTTTCTTTTCCAATCATTTTGACAGATTTTGGGACTTGTGATCTGTGTGTATGTGAATCCAAGAGTCTTCTAGTCTTAAGTGTAATTGTGAGTCTTTTGAATCATTTGATGCAAGTAGAGGACAGAATAAATTATAGGACAAGAGTAATTCGCATCCATTTTCTGCAAAGACATACGGTCAGTGTTTATATGTGACCTAGCCATTATTGTAGGTCTTTAACAAATATGGATCTTATGCCCTAGTTTTTGGGGGCATTTTTTGCATACCCTGCTGCTCTTCCCTCGCTTCTCCTCACCAGTCCCGGGCCCTTGATGTTAGCTGGCACTGCCTCAAGCGTCTGCCAGTCGTTGGATCTCGGCAGGGGGCTATCTCCTAGCAGTACCCCTCCTAACAACAGGCCAGCATAGGGAGATTGTCACCCTGCTTCATAATTAGGCTTTCAGATCTTCAGAACCAGCGAGCCGTCCATATCGTAGCACCTGGCTGTTTTCCTATCAAAGGCGATGGAGATGGCCAGCACTTCACTCTGGAGTTGCTTCCGAGTTCGAGACCCCCTATTAATGTATAATCGGGGTTTAAATCACAAGCTTCAGCACGATATGATATTCATTTTAAGGACAATAATGTTGTCTGCCAGTATCATCAATTTTGCTACAATTACGTTTCAATTGAGGAGCCGCTGATTGACATGAGACAGTGAGATGCTGATTTGACACAATCACTTCCGTTCGTGTGAAACCACAAAAAGGCAACTATACTATCATTTGCCATTTTTATTTTTAAGTTAGAGCCCACAGCTGGCCTTGTTGTCGTGCTTAATAAAAGGTGTGTTGATATCAGTTGGCGTCGTTATGTTTGCTCGATGAGGGAGGTTTATCAGACGTCATACGTATTGTAATCTTTTTGTTTTGCGTTGATGCCATGAGTTCGTTGATCGCTGAGTGGATGTATCACTGTAGATTGATGTGTGGTGGCACCACTAGTGTTTAACCTCCTCAAACTGTAGGTCTAAAATGCATCCTCATAGACTTTGCTACTGAACTTTGTTAGTCTGCTCAGCACAGTGCCGTGGTCAGTGACGTATTCATTTTAGGTTGGAAGGTTATTATTTAAAAAAAAACTTATCAATGGCTTATCAATGGACTTCTTTTAGAGTTCTTGAGTCAACTCGGTCTTTGTTTTCACTTTTGTGTGCAGGTAAAACAGAGCTCTCTCCGTTCCTATATTGGAGTGGTCCCTCAGGATACGGTCCTGTTTAACGACAACATCCGAGAGAACATTCGCTATGGACGCATTGGTGCTAGCGACCAGGAAGTTGAAGAGGCAGCGCTGGCTGCTGACATCCACAATAAGATCCTGACCTTTCCCGATGGTATGCCCTTCATGGTTGATTGATTAATATATAGTTTGATAAGGTACTCGGTGATGAACTATCCGACCTCCAGCTTACAATTTAGTCCTTAAACAAGAATCTTAACGCCACATTGCTCCAGGGAGACTTTCTCTTTAGCTGGCTAATGCAAGTCATTTTGATTAAATGCCGTACGTATACTGTAAATATAAATTTCTTCTAAATGCAGGCTGGATGACATCATTTAAAATAAAGGAATCGTAAGCAGGAGACTTTAAGACAGCGTGGATGGATTGTGTGTGAACATATATCTGTGTTTCTGCTTCAGGGTATAACACCCAGGTAGGAGAGAGGGGTCTAAAGCTGAGTGGAGGGGAGAAACAGAGGGTGGCCATCGCTCGCACCATCCTTAAAGCTCCAAACATCATCCTGCTGGACGAGGTAAACATTGACTTTAGAGCTTTCTGGCAGAGAAAAGTCTTCATTAGCGGCTTGAGCCCGATCGCCGCCGGTACCAGGGGCAGAACGGGAAGGCTTTAAATAGTCAGTAAACGTAAACAAACATATGCATGCGGCACATCAACGTCACCGATAGAATCTCAAGTGAAAATCTCATACAAATTCCACCTAAACATAACACAATTCCAACACCAAATACATAAATAAACCAAGAACAAAACCACTGCGTAGGTCTACGTGGCAGAAATACGGCTGTAGAATCTATACTACTACGGCTAACCATGCAGACCGTGTATCATATGAAAGCCCAGACTCTGCTGATTATGCAGATAAGGCGTTTTTGTTTTGTTTCTTTGCTGTCTTGCATCTTCCTTTATTCTGACCCAGTAATGTACGCTGATTCCACAGTAATCTCACCAGTGTTACCTTTATAATGATACCAAAAGCATAAAAATAGACATTGTGGTTGCTGAGATGTACACATTTTATTTTGGGTATCTTTTTTAGAGGAAAAATCTGTAAAACAGTCTCAGGGCTTAACAGGTTAGTAAACATAAGTAGAAATAAGAAAAGATTTGATCATGTTGGTGTAGGATCCTGGTGGTCATAGGTTCAAATACAGTCCTATTCTTCTGTCAAAACTACCTCCGTTGGGTCCCTGAGCCCCTTCTTCTAAAGACCCTCAAGCGCAGGTTGCCCCAGGGTGACTGTCCCTGTAATTAGGAAATTGCTCTGGATAAGAATGTCTGCTAAATGGTATAAAGCTGAATGTCTGTGTGTCTGAAACCAAACCCTCTCCAGTAAAATCTTCTTAGAAGGACACTGAAAGGTCTCTCCTCCTTTTGTTCCTTCTGCGTCTAGGCCACTTCTGCATTAGACACCCAGACGGAGCGTAACATCCAGGCCTCTCTGACCAGAGTGTGTGCCAGCAGGACGACTATTGTCGTAGCACACAGGTAAGCCCACTCTCATTCAGCAACATCCATCAGGGCTCAAAAGATTATTAATACCAAGTTCAGAGTTAAGACGCTTAGCTCTTTTGATATGACCAAGACTAGCTGTAACCCAATCACCTGACTCCTCTATGCCTCTGTCATGGCGTCTAGGGCTCCAGACCAGAAAAATGTGGCAGAAATCCTTCCATCAACTGCTCTAAAGCCACAGCTTTATCCCTTAGATAAGATCCTGTATTGATAGCGACTTCATTGTAGACATCTGGGGAAGATCTTAGACTCTAATTAAATTGGTCTCGTTTGTCTATAAACCCTACGCCCTCAAAATGACCGGGGGATTAAGGAATAATGGGAAGGTGTGTAGAACGGAAAACCAACTCCACCCCCACTCAGCAGGGCAAGGCAGCTTCCATCTGTAGAGTGGATGTGAAAGTTGGGCATGAGACAATAACTTAGCTCATTGCTAACATCCGCAAGAAAGAAGTGACTAACCACGAATCATCTTTCTGAATGTCCGGCTTCAAACCTCACTAGCAAGACTCAGAAAGAGAGTTTATTAATGTTTTACACGTAACGTCCAGGTCATGCAGAGTTCCCGCTGCAGGTTTTAATGCTTTTCTTGCTGCCTTTCTGCAAGTTATTACTGAGGAATTAGCTTATATTTTGGTTTTATTAGATGTTTGAACATGTGTGGCACCGACATCAGTGCCAGTCTTACTTCCCCTCTCTCTCTCTCTCTCGCTCTCTCTCTCTCTCCCTCTTTTTAATCTGTTTACTGTTTTTAGTTCCGTCTCTCTTTTGTTTTTTCTTCCTTCTGCTGTCTTTCAAATCAGCCTCCATTGTGTCTTTTTCCATCTTCTCACTGCTCTTCTTCCCTTCCTTCTCCTTTCGTCTTTGCTCGGAAAATTGTAAACACATCACGATTAGAGCTTTGATCCTGTCCAGCCCCTGAGACTGTGGTGCCACTTTGATCTGTTTTGGGGTGATGGTTGTTGGAAAGGAGTGGGGTGGGGGGGCGGCAATCAATAAAGAAGTCTCAGCGCTTTTGTTTGAAGATGAAGGGTAACTGGGTGAGAAGATGACCTGCAGAAGGGCGGGGTGCGAATTAAGAGGTCGGTGTGGCGGTGGTGCGCGCGTTTGTACGTGCGCGTGCATGTGTTATGGCCGGCTCTGTGTCCCGCTGAACAATGCAAGAGATCGTTTGATTCTCTCGGAGATCTTGCTATTTTACATGAGAATAGATGAATGACAAGTAATGAAAGTGGAGGCCGCTACACTTCAGATTTACTCAGATGCAAAAGTTCGTCCATCTGCAATGTGAACACTCCAACGTGAATTCATTACCCACGTTTCCTTTTTTTAATGCAACATTACCGCATGTTCTTAATTCACTTGCGATTGTGATTTGAGTGCCACTGTGTTTGCAGGTTGTCCACCGTAATCTCATCCGACCAGATACTGGTGCTGCACGACGGGCAGATTGTGGAGCGTGGAAGGTTGGTCAACAAGTTCACGAGTGTTTAGTTTTGTTGGGGATTATTAGTATTAATGGCTTTATAAAAACCTTGAAGGAACTCCTAGAGCTAAGTTGAGAATGATCCATAGAAGACATGTTGGGACAGCTTGGGTCAGAAACTGTTAGCGGTGAGGGGATGGTGTGCGTGTTTGTGTGTGTGTTGCACACACACCCACCCAGGGGCCTGTAGTGAGCAGGTAGGGTGTGGACTTCTTGGACACTGAGAGAACCATATCCTGTCTCTGGGAAGATGAGCACAGACTCATACAGCCCTGAGGTAAAGACTGCTGATCAACTGATAATACTAAGACCACCACACACACCTCCCTCTCGCTCTCCCTCCCCCCCACCTTCCTTTGCTAATGGCCTTTTCTTTTACTTCGTCCAGTCTGCCTCGAATGTTAACGCACACCATTCTGTCCAGTTCTGCCCTTTGATATATGACTCTTCCCCCAAACACACACACACAATCTTATACACACTCACTCACACGCTCCCACAGGCAAGAGAGATGTAACCTCACACCCTGCACATTCAACCCTGACTGACACTGCGATGTAAACAGCACACACAGGGTTTTTTTAAAGAACAGGAACTAAACAGAGAGCATGCACACACACTCCCTCTTTTACTGTCTCTCTCATATACGCACAGGAAGAGAGCAAAGAGGTGAAGGGTTAATGCTTTTAGGAAAGAGGAGTTAATTGAAACACCTTGTCCAGTCTCCGGGCTAGAATTCATCTGCGGGAAGCTCATAACCTTCCAAGAAAAAAATACAAAAAAGACACTGCAGTAAAGAGAAGTCCGACAAAGCCTGGGCACTTTATTCATTCATACTAGTGATCTGAGGCTTTTCCAAGTTAAGCATCTTTTATAGCAGTAACAAACTTTCCTGGTGTGATGTTCCATTATGTTCCATCGTCTCTGACTCCTTGAACTCAGGCTGCCGCATCGCCTGTGCTCTTGTTCTGACATCACTCTGCAGATTAATTACAGCCTCAGGAGGTTCGACCCCAGAATAACCCTCTTAATTGACTCCCAGTATGAATAAAACTCGGAAGAAAGAGTGCAGTGCCTCCTGAGAGCCCACTTCACCAAACGGCGAGTCCTAGAAACCAGGTGGAAGCTTCCGTTTGCCATTTACAGCCCCGTAAAGATGATCTAGGCCTTGGGCAATACAACAGATTATAGTTAAATGAACTTTTTACCTCGTTTTTGGCATGTTTTTTGCCGTCATGATTTACCGACAATGTTTGTGCTTAAAATATGCTCAGCTGTTTAAGATGGGATCCTTATTAAATGAAAGAGCGCAGATCCTTTCTGTTTTATCTTTGAAGGGAACTCGCACAGATGTAGTCTCAGACTGGATGGAACAGTCACGTGATAACTGACAGGGTAGGATGTTTTTAAGGGGGCAGCACGTGAACACACAGCGGTGAAAGTAATAACATAATCTCAAAAATAACCAACACAAGCAAGTTTATGTAGATTAGAGTTTATGAATAAAAGTGAGTGGTTATTGTGAACACACCACAACGAAATGTGATTTCTACATTTCTCCCATATGATAAGGAGCAGTGGGAAGCTGACATGGGCAGCGCCGGGGAGCAGTGCTTGGGGACGGTACCTTGATCATGAGTACCTCAGTGGTACCTTTACCGGTTCGGGATTCGAGTCTGGCGACCTTCCGATCACGGGGTGAACGGCCTAACCGTTACTCAACCAACTGTTGGAATGTTGGTATCGATTAATTTGTGATTAATTGTCCAGCCCTATTTCCTTCTTGCCTCACTGTTGCTTGATCCTGACCAGTGCAGACTGAGACTGCAGACCACAAGAGCTCCAGTTTTAGAGATGCTCTGATCCATCACAGTTTGGCTCCTGTCAGATCCATGTTTATCCTTCCAAAACATGCTATCTTTACAATGTTAAACTAAGTGAAGGAAACACATACAGCATCTTTTTATTTCTGAGTTTTATCATTTGTGGCTGTGTGTCTGTGTAAAATATACAAGTTAATGTTTGTTTATAACTTTACCCTGCTTATTTCAAATTTCCAAACATTTTAGGAGAGAAATTAACATATCTGTTATCTTAAGGAGCAAATGATCTAAATCAAACCTGGAGGTTGCAAACTACACATGTATTCTGTTATGTCATTAACGGTGTATTCACACCAGGAAATTCTGCTAGTTTACTTGCTTTGGTCCGGACCAAATAAAATATTTCCTTTTTTGTCTTTGGTGCATTTCGCTATCACATTGTAGGCCTTGCAAGTGGACCAGAATTTAAAAATGAAAAAAAAAAACGTGCTAAGGTCATTCAACCATTGGACAGAATTGTGTGGGCTGTAAAGCGGGAAGCTCAAAGTGAAAGTGCACAATCAGAACCGGTTATTTTTTGGTACCCCCCCGACACTTTGGTGCCCTACGTGTAGTGCGTGATACGCGTTATGGAAGCGCCAGCCCTGAACACAATCATGGAGATTTTGTGTGCTGTCTTCCTTGTCCTTATAGCGATATGGTTTATACAGTTACGTAAGTTTGAGCGTCAAGAGCGTTTGATGCAACGTCAGTTCTACAATATGACGCTAGTAAGTTTTCAAGGGTACATCAAGACGTACTGCAAGAAGGCTGTGAAGGAGAGCTCTGCTCGGAGCTCCACATTAACCCACTGCTCATTTCCAATAATGGCTGTATATGTCTGTGTGTGTTGTGTAGTTATCCAAACAATTATTTCCTATAATGTGCAACAATGACAGAAGCCTGTTAAATCCAAAAAGGTTTGCTTTTTGCAACTGGGACAGATCGAGGTCAGACTGCTTTCACACGTTAAACAAACCGTGCCAGAGTTGGTTTGGAACTGAACTGAGACCACCTCTTCAGCTGGGTTTCGGTACGCTTGTTTAGCCTGCACCTGAGTTTGGGTGCTTGTATTCACATCTGCCCAAAAGGTCCGAACCAAGGGAGGAAACAAACTTGGGTTGGGTTTTAAGCGAACTAAATAAGGCAGGTGTAAATACACCCTAAAAGACTATGGCCCACCAGTCCTCGGTCTCCTCATTTGCTGAGGTCTGTTTCCTCTAATCGGTAAATTGAATCAGGTGTATAGGTGCTGGAACATAATACATGGAATAGCTGCTATAAAAACAGAACTGCAGTTATATATTAAAATATGCACTGCTTTCTTACTTTTTCACAGAGCTGTAACTGCAGTAGCTCATAAAAGAATAGCAGCCTGTACATTTTACACTCACAACCACATATTGCAAAATCAGTGAAGAGAAAAAAGTGAGGTGGTCTCTTATTTTTCTCCGGAGCTGTAGATGTGTTTGCAGACTGGACGAGGCAGAGTCACATGACAATACATGCAATAGTATGTTTTGAAGGGAATAGTACATGAACACAAACTGGGGAAAGTATTAACAGAATACTTTGACTACTCTTACTTACTTACTTACTTTGACAGAATACAAATTAACTGACATGGGCAAGATTACGTTGATTAGAGCTTCTGAATGTCAGGTTCAATTCATTTTTGATTAACTGCCCAGCCCTAAGCTGAACTCTGCTGATGTTGCAGGCACGAGGAGCTGCTGGCCCTGCAGGGGCTCTACACGGCCATGTGGCAAAAGCAGCAGCAGGAGCAGGAGCCGGAACCTGAACAACCAGAGCACGAGGGGGAAGGAGAGTCTGAGCATCTGACATAAAGCATCTGAAAACTTAAAAAGTATTGTCTGAGGTGACGTCAGCTCTGACCACTCGAGCTCATGGAATCTGCTCATATGTGGTTTGTGAAAGTTTCTTAAAATCCGATTTTTAATACCAGGATTAATGTCTATCATGTTTACATTTTTACGTCACGACCGTTACATTTACGACATGCTGTTGACATGAAGGAGTAAGGAGGGACATGGACTTGTATCACTCTGGGTTTTCTCAGGGAACATTAGATTAATTTAGGACTTTAGTTAAGTATTTCAGAAGTGTGATCATATGTTAATCATATTCATTGTATGTTTACATGTACAACTTGAATGAACTGTATTAGAGTGCAGAGTTGTCAGGTTTCAGTTTGCATTTGCAGTAATACCCAAAGAAATGAAATATATCTTGTTTTAGAAAAGAAGATACATGACTAGAACATGTTACAGTAAAAAGCTGGACACAAGTGTGTAAAAGGAAAGGAAGAAGTTGTCTGAATGCCAAATACAAACGTTTGTGTTTTGCTTATTGTCTCTTTTTGTACAGAATTAATAAAACCGAAGTCTTGGTAGTAACTAGTCTTTGAGACAAAACATTATTTATTCTCATTCATTCAGAATAAATACAAATTTATCTATGTACAAAAGTTAATTTATTTTGAGTATTTACATCAGTTCACACAAGCTACAGTTTAACAGAAAGGAGGATGTTTATGATCCTCATACTTGACATTTAGATTCATGTTGTTTAGCAGAATATGGCGTATTTACAGAAAAAAACACATTTCTGGTCTATACAAAATTGATTCGTTGACAACATAGTTTCCAAATTTAGATACAGTCTAGTAAACTATCCTTATTTAAAATGCACTGACAGCATGGTTTAATGGGACAATGGAACCTGGGAAGGTGTATGATGGGGAGCAGTAACAGAACTGGCTCTTCGACGGTTCTCCTCTTTACCCAGCACACAAATGGGCTTCAGAAGGAATCTAAAAGCCTAAAATTTGTCTACACACCGTGATATCAACGAATTTTAGGCTTTCTTAAAGTTTTTCTACTTAAATATTTCAAGTGCTTGTGATTATCATTTATGATTGTGGATAACACATTCTCATAACTCAAATACTCCAAAACGTTTTAGCCCCGCCAGTCCAGTCAAAAGCAAATAAACTTCCTTTATCAAAACTCTGTAGTGTTGTCTTTCTACTAAAAGAACTTTAGAACATGATTTTATCCATGGAAAAACCAAACCAGTTTCCTAACAACATTTAGATTTTAACAGATTTGACAAGCTTAGAAATGTTTACCAATTGCATCCCGTTTCAACTTACTCAGGGTGTTTGGTGAGATCATACCACCTCCGATTTTAAAGGCTCAGCACCAAAACTTACAAGCAACTCTGAGTCAGATAAAAAGTCCCTTAATCTTTGAAGGTACTCGAATCCCAACAGAGAGCAGCAGTGCAGTTACATTATCCTCTGGTTTCTATTTTCTCTCTCTCTGCCACACTGCTTCTGCTACTGCTGCTGATGGGGGCGAGGGGATCGAGGGCGCACAGTTACCGGGGTCGGAACGGTTACTGAGAACGAGGGACTGAAAGCTCTGAAGAGGCCCTGCTACGGGTCAGGGCTGGTGCTGCGGCAGCCACCGGCGCAGCCAAGAGACGGGTCTCATGATTAAATCATGACCAAACCTCGACTCCGGGGAGCTGGAGAGGGAAAAACGTAGATTTGTCCTGAAATGTTAAAGTGGGCGTGAGGTGTGTGGCGGAGTGGCATCGTCGCCGGCGTTCATCTGCAGACGTGGCCTGAGCGCTGACCCGCAGCACGGCACTCCGGCTAGGGAGAGGCTCAAGCGGGGGCGGATGGCCGCCCGCTGAACCCCCATGGCGGCCGGCGAAAAAAGGCAGCGGCAGTGGGATACGAGGATGCTGTCTCCTGCTGCTGCTGCTGCGAAGTTGAGAGCGGGAGAGCTGGGGTTCAGAGTGAGGACACTTCTTTCCTTCTTCTTTCTCGTTCACTTCTGCTCTCTGTTGGCCTGTTTCTCTTCATCCATTTTCCCAGCCAAAGTCCACTCTGACACCACTCTGATGAATGACAGTTTGAACTGAACATCAGCGACAATAATTTACACGCCTATTTATTTTCGTCCTTGTCTAATAGCGTTGGCGAGCGACTGTCTGAAAACTAGGACTACAACTGATGATGAAAGCCACAACGAAGAACTACGACGACCAGAAACGAAACTGTGGTTGGCGCCTGCATTCCAGAGTCCGGATCCTGGTGAAGGAGTGCTGGATGTGTTCTAGAAGATGCAGTGTAAGTCTTTCAGTTTCCCTGGCTGACGTCTGGCTTGCGGCGGCCCTGGTGCCATAAAGCTGTGGGCAGGTTCTGGCAACCCATGTACTCCTTCCTCATCTCAGCCTCGGTCAGAGGAGGAGTGGAGTTACACGGAGCCCCGGCCAGAGTGACGTTCAGCAGGCTCTCTGCGCCGTCTGCCATGCGAGGCATTACAGCACTCTGTCAAAAGACAGACATGAAAATTTTAGCTTTCACAAGCATATGATGCCCTGTGAGAGATTTATTTATGGTGAAAGTTCCTGGAAGAATTCCATCTCTCAGAAATTCCCTGCTTTACACTAATGGAGTCAATCAGATAAGATGTGTGGTTAGCGTTGGGCAATTGGAATTCAAATCAATATGACGATTTAACATTTAGCCATGATTATTATTAATGAACATGTATTTTGTTTTGGGGGGGCTGACTTGTACTGTTTCACTGACATGTACTGTACTGTACTGTAAATACACTCAACTATTAAAGCTAGGATATTGTATGTAAATTAAATTAAATATAAAAAAATATTCATTTAAATTTATTTAAAATAACAGAAAAGGAAATGCAAACAGATGTCATGGCAGACTGGATGAGGTGGAGTCAAATGGCAACCCACCCTGGGAAAAGTAACAACCCTCCTGTTATGTTGCGGGTCAAACTGACCCATTTGAAAAATCTAAAAAAAAATAGTTTAAAGTATTTTTTCAGTATGAAACTTCTCGTGCTTGGCTTATTAAGGATAATCAATATATTTTAAAATGGTTCATTTCACATAAACATCATCGGTGTACCTGAGAAACAAACATAATAGAAGGGTTAACAGAATTTTATTCTGACAAAATAACTGTCATGGGAAAGATTACGCCGATGAGATGTTCTTAATGTCGTTTTTGATTAATGAATGTGGTGCTTTGAATTCTGGAACCAACATTGCAAACGTAATTAAAGTTTATTAACTATTTCAGTCCATTCCAAATTTAGTGGATACTAATTGTTAGTCCTTTGCAAAAATTTGCTTGTTGAACAGAGGTAAAATATAGACACCAATTTGCTGCCTGAGCTACTCTTGTTTATGTACAATCCATTTTTGCCCCATTTTTCTATCTCCGTACCGTACTGAGGTGGTCTAAGAGGCAGTGGGATGGATGCAGTGAAGCCCAAAATTGTGCTGTGTCAGCCCAGGGGAATCCATTAAGCAGCACTACGTTGAGGTGTTTGAGAGAGCCCTTCAGTCTCTTACTGAGCACCCCGGTGTAGCTCTGCTCAACGAAGAGCAGCACTCGACTGGCTTTGCAGCCTGCCAGGTCAGCCAACAGCTCTCCCACCGTGTAACGCTCCTTCAGATCCGCCTAGACATAGAGAGATCCATTACTGGAAGCCAGATTAACTTGCTCAAAACAGTACTATGATGATGATGGTGATGATGATGAACAACATTTATCCTTAATAGCTGGAGTCTGATTTCATGGTTCAAAATCCCAATTTAACTAATTGATCACAAGATGAGTTATCTTAGTCTAAAATCCATGTTCATCTGGCAAATTATATATGCTAATTTAGAGCAACTCTGCTTACATGTCCAATTTGGTCCAAGCTGGTCATTGCTGAGTGTTTCTATAGACTGATTAAAGGCTAGGGAGTCTCTGTGTGTAAAACATATAATGGAGAAAATTAAAGGCACGACGGAAGAACTTCTGTCTTTGGTGGCGCTATGAAGTAACCTTACATCTTCACTTTCACTTTTACTGTCTATTCTTTCTCTGGTGATAGTGAAGATACTAAACGTTTGTTTCATTAGGTTGTTAGACGTCTGGAGAAACTCAGAAATATGAATTGGCCTTTGTATAAATGCCATTTGTGTATTATTCCCAGTTATCAGTATGAAGCCAAGAAAGAGCTGCTTTCTCATGGTGAGCAGACCGTCTGGTGGTCCTGATCCTGTGTGGTCCTTGTCTCTCAAGCCCCACTTTGTCACTCCCATCTCTGTCTGGGGGATCAGGTTGTTGCCTTTGTCCCTAGAGAGTCTGTGCCTATTGTTACAGAAGGAAGGCTTTTACCATGCAGTCTGGGCCCTTGCGTCTGCCCAGCTTGGAGCATATGGCTGGGATTACGCCCCACCTTTAGCAGGGGAAGGTGGGATTCCCTAAGGTCAAATGAGTGTACGTTTAAAAGGAAATATAATTACATGTGTCCATGTTTTGGGGATTGGGTGTATTAATTATGAATGGGAGAGAGGATCGCCAGAGCTATTGAGGCTTGAGATAAGATGACTATGTACTTATGGCTGAAGGTACGTCATTATTTCTCTTGCACCTAATATAATCATTCTCATCCTCTTGATTCAGGAAATTTGGGGAGAATAGAAGAACTATGACCGTGGTCCTGCAAGGTGTGTATTACCACCCTGTATATAAAGCCTCTTACTGCACTTTTAATTACTTCTTTTAGCGCTAGAACCAAGATAAGGTCTAAAACACCAAAGAGCCGAGAACATTCCAGGCCATTCCTTTTCTAGGCAATAAAGGGAATAAGGGAAAGAAAGGGGACCAGAAGGAGGCATTTACCCCACTTCTTTGACCAACTGCCTCTCTTGTTGCCTCTTTAAATGGGCAATAGGCACTTTGAAGTAGTGGGCTGTTCTGATTTATAGAGGGGACACATTGGATTCATTAACAGGAAGATAAGGGATGATGGTTCGTGCATTCCTGAGGTCTGGTCTAGATCTGCTTGGTCTTCCTGCTCTAGCTTTTTGCACTGTATCACCATGTCACAGGGCAACAGTTATTCAGCAGGACCAGCAATGCGCAGCGCGATATGGAAAATGCCCAAATGAGAGACCCGCCGAGCCCTCAGCTGTGCAAAATTTCTAAAGAGCCACACACACACAAACACTCACAATGCCATTGTTGTTGCGGTCCCACAGCAGCATGGTTCCGTCATTGCGGGTGGGGCTGTTCAGATAGAGGACCAGCGTGTCTGCACAGTGCTGCTTGCGACAGATGTAGGAGATGTGGTTTCTGATGACCTCCTTCTCCGTAGCAGGGTACATCCCTTCTGCCTCTTTAGCTACAGGAGTGCATAACATGGGTGAAAATCATGATACAATATTATATCGATTCAATGGACAATGATTCAATGTCTGTCACTATCACAAAGTCAGTTACAATACGATTTTGATTCAATTAAGGAGCTAGCAATGGACATTAGACATCATGTGCTGATTTAACACAATCACGTCCATTTATATTAAATCACAAAAAGCAACTGAAATTATCATTTGACATTTATTCCCTACTTCCGGCCCACAGTAGCCAGTTATATTACACATTAAAGTTGTGACAAAACCAGCTGCCATCACTGCACTTGCTTACTAGGCTAGGAATGCTACAATATGAATCATGTCTGATCAATATTTTCATTTTGGATCGAAGCTATGGATTTGCTGTTCATTTAATCAGTGTATCGATGTATCATTATACCACTAGTACATAATGCATTGGAATCTGATTTTGTACATGGATAATATTGGTAAGTATAAGTTGGTAGCGTAACGTTTAGGGTGTTCGCCCCGTGATCAGAAGGTCGCCAGTTCGAATCCAAGGATCGGTAAAGGCATCACCGAGGTACTCATGAGCAAGGTACCATCCTCAAGCGCTGTTTCCTGGGCGCTGCCCTTGCCCTCCTTCATGGATGGGTGAAATGCAGAGGTCACATTTCGTTGTGGTACACTGTGTGCTGTGATGTGGTGTGTTCCCAATGACAAAATACTCACTTTAAAAAATATTTACAAAATAGATTTAGATCCTAAATTCTATTTGACAGTCATTCCTTTTGACATATTTCTCACTTGCCCCTTTATTTATTAGTCCTCACCTGCTACCTGTCCATTTCCTGCAAAGAATGTTTTGATGTGGTCCTTATGGAAGCCATTGGTCCTCAGCATCTGGTAGAAGAGCAGCAGGTTCTGCACATGGCGCTCGTACGTGATCTGTTCCTGCCAACCACCTGCGAACAAAGGCAGAGACCTACTGAGCAAGAGCTTATCTGTGTGATTCTAGCAACGAGCTTTCATTTAACAGAATTTGTATGATACAATCTTATGTTTTATGGGACCTGAAAGCAGGACAGCATGGTCACAGGTCTGGTAGAGGCGGCAGGAGAGGTGTGTGGCAAGCGGTTGCTGGTGGCATCGGCGGGTGTTTTTATTGAGCTCACAGCTTGAGATAGGCACATTTGGACTGGTAAGAGGCAAGGGCTGCGGGCATCTGGCAAACTCTGGATGTTCTGTTTAGAAATTGAGCCAAGTAAGAGTTATTACTTGACATGATTACTTAAGATGTTCAAATGTCTCAGCAATCCTTCACTCAAATTATTTCTACTTTTTGACCGTATGAGAAGTTTACTCTCTTCAAAACTCATTTGCTGATACATTGTCAGTTCGTTATATTCAACAATCTTCCTTTTTACTTCTAAAGCCTTTTCCTAATAGCAGTTTTGTCAGTGGAAAATCCCTGTTGACTGTGCAGTTTTATCCAAAATGACAAGTTTGGCCTGTGTTTGAAAACGTGTCCCTCTCCGTCATCCACTCACCCACACAGCGTAGGCGTTGGGTTCGGTTGCTGTCTCTCACTCCCACCACCAGGGGCAGGAAATGGATCTCGCAGAGGCCGCTGCTCCTCTCAACGCGTCCCACTTTGCTCACTGCGCTGCGCCGTGCCCGCGCCCTGCCCGCCATGCGGTCGCTCCGGCTCCGTCTCCGCTTCAGCTGGTTCTGACAGCGAGTTTTCAGAGCAAGCGTCAGACACTCTTCCCCTATAAAGCAAGAGCCAGCAAAGTCAATCACCACCCATATTTTTATAATTAGTGAAACTCAAAGCTGTAAAATAGTGGTGCTGCGGATGTGGTTTATGGGTCAGTAACCTGTGTGTCTCAGTATCATGCTTGCTCTACACTGACTTCTAGATGAAAACATCACTGCTATGAAATTCTGTGAAAAATCCAAAAACTAAATTGCTAAACATATGTCATAGGTGGTGGTGGTGGCCTAGTTGGAAGATACACATTTATGAACCAAAAGGTTGTAGGTTCGAGGCTACCACCAGCTCCATCACCATTGGACCCCTACGCAAACCTTTAACCTTTAAGTTGCTCCAGAGAGATTATCCCTGCAATTGACCAATTTTTGTTTCCTTGGAATGTCTGCAAAATGCAGTAAATGTATATAAGATTTTTTATAAAATGTAAAATACTTATCCAACTTTTTTCCTTATCATAAGGTTGTCATGAAATCATTTTGCATAAATAATACCTTAACTTAGACGTATATAAGACCTTGTGTTCCATTTGCTTTACAGAGTTTTTGGATTTCAGGTGTGTTGTAGTTAGAACCAGAACTGAATATGTCTACCATGACTGAAACTCAACACAAGTTTGTTAAAAGAAGACGGTGCAGCTGTACTCACCAAACAGCCTTCATTTATGTCAGGTAACACAGAATAAGGGGACTTGGAACAGGCAGCACTGCGAGATGTACTAATCAGAAACCATTATAAATCTACTTAAAGTAATTTCATATAACTAGTAAAATTGCCGTTGCTAAAATTAAATATTTCCTTGGCTTGCCAACTCAGCATTAAAAGCATCTTGGTCTCTTTCTCTTGTGCCTCTGTTTCTCTCTACCCCCATTACAATCACACAAAGACACTTGGGAGGGTTTCAAATGTGGTCAGGACAAAACTGCTGTCTTCTTTCCTTTCTCCCCACATCTTCAGATTAGATGGTCAAGCTTGGACAGATCAAAAACCCAAAAACTGTTTCCAGATTTAGGCTTTGGAGAATGAGATGCAAGCCAGATAATCTCCTCTTCCTCTTGGAGCTTCTACTTGAGCCTCTTCCTTTTCCTTGATCATCTATGACATGCTTAGTAATTATTATACTTCACAGGACTGGATTTAGTTCCTGCTATTTAAGTTCTTGACTAAAAACAATGACTTAGCCAGGGCCAGGACTTAATGTTACAAACAACTTATGAGTCACATTTCTGGGATAATGACTCGGCAGCTGCTCTCGATGATACTCAGACATTTTATGAAGTTGGACGATAAAGTCTGATGCCAGAAATTTGGCTAAACATTAATGCTTGTGTAAGAGAACATGACGTTTCTCAGAAGATCAAACCTGAAGTTCTAGATTAAGTTGTCTTCACAGTATGGGGCTAGGAGCTAAGAGAGCTAAGGATAGAATACACACTCAGGATGAATTATTGACTGCTCTTATTGCGATTGCATGACTTTTGGCTCAGTGGTACATCTGTCCTCCACTATCCCTGCAGGGGGCCATGGCTTGACTGCCCCTGAGAGCTACTCTCAGAGCAGAGTGTGTTCACCCTCATCCTCTCACGCTTCTTTGCATATACCCAGACTGCCGACGCTACGACGCCTCTACAGACAGTTCATGCACTGACCTCCCGGTGTAATTGACCACTGCAGGTTTGATGGTCACGCCATGCAATAATAGTTGAAAAAAGGTTGTCCAACCAAGTACATTAACAGTAATATATACTCGTGATAATTTATCAAATAAAAAAAAAAACATTTTCCCTAAAGTATGCAGTAACATGCAGTAGGAATTGTAATGGTGATGCATTAATCTTTTGACATCAAATCTTAGTACAAAGAATATGTTTGTAAACAGCAAGATATTTTATGAACAATTGTAAAACATCCTGTTGCGAAATGAAATTGTTAGCTGTTTATTATAGACTCAAAACAATCAGATATCTATGTCTTGTTTCTTTTAATATGTCTTTATATGAAATGCCCAGTAATTGCTTTTTAACATTATTGGTTTAACGACCTTTTTTCTACACTGACAAATCTTTAGCTCTACTCATGCATAGTGAGTCTTCTTTTTTCTTACATTTATCCCTAACATATATGCACCTATATGTTATATTTAAATGTCTGAAGTTGTCATTAAACTGGAATGGAATTATTGTGGATACAAACTAAGAAAAATGGTTCAGCCTATTCAACTCTCCAATCTCCTAAAAGTTCTGTGCATCAAGTGGGGATTATTGGGAATGTGCTGAAGAACTGTCCTTGCTCAGGTATGAGGTTCTATACCTGTCCAAGATTCTACACTTAGAACTTGGTAGTAATTGGTACAGAACCTCTTAAATATATAAGTTAATTCAGGGTGGATTTTTTTATGTCATGGAAGGTATTTTTTAATGAAACTTAACATGCTGCTTAACAGCATGTCATAAAACAAGTTTTACTATTCTAAATTTCTGTAGAATCCGCGACTCTGAACAGGATTAATTGGTTTGGAAAATGAATTAATGAATTTCTGTATAACACTTTGAGGAAACGTGCACTGTGTCTGTTTTTACTACTGAATGCGTTTTGTTAAGAGTGAAAAATACGCGAAAAGAAACATGGAGATGAAGTAAGAAAGTGAAGTAAAACTTGACTTACCCAAATATATCCCATCCATATGGCCACATTTCTTCTTGGTCACGTCAAAATCTACATAGAAGAGAACCACCGGGTGTCCGAAGCTCTCATCCGGACTGGGGTCCAGCACCATCACGGCGTCGTGCGCGGCCGTGCCGGGGAAAAAGTCCTGGTTCAGTTTGTTTTCGTCCAGAGCGGCGGGGGCGGAGAAGGCGCTCCGTTTGGCCGCCAGCACCCCGCTGGAGTAGGAGTCGGGCAGGATGGCGAGCACCTTCCCGGAGCCGGCCTCGGACACGTAAACCACCACGGCGCTCAGGTGGAGCTGCGACAGCCTCTTACACTCGCTCTCTGGCAGCGAAACCCGGCGGCACAGGTTGACTTTCAGGTACTGGAAGCCCGCTTTCACCCAGCGCTCCAGCCGAGAAAACTTCACCTGGGAGTCGCCCAACTCTCCCAGCAGCGCCACCAGCATCAGCGCCGAGACGCACACCGGCTTCAACTTCATGTTTGATCAAAAAATTGAGTCCCGTTTTTTTAAACAATGGAACTCTCTCCCAAGTTTTACTAAATTATTCGGACAGTATCGCTGAAGTCCGCTGATTATGTGTGATGGAGCCGGACGGATTGAGCTCCTCTTCATTAAAATGGGACATCAAAGGGGTCAGAGCAGCATCCAGATGGAAAGTAATGTGCAACAGTGACTCCACATCCCACAGGCGCTGACATGCCGGTAAACGAGGGGGGGAGAGGGAGCTGGGAGGGGGAGTTAGGGGATTCAACCTGTCACTCAAATTTGCACATTCGAGCGGCCTGAAAAAAATGTGTGTAAGAGCAGTTAAATGCGCTCACTCGTCATTAACACAGAGAATTCTGTGGACTTTTCTGTAATTTAGGCAATTTGAGACAAAAAAAAAAAAAAAGTCTGATCTCATATCTCAATATTGTAAATCTAGTGTTAATATTCACAATACGTTTAGGTTAGATACAGAATAAATGCTTCTATGAATCCCCCTCTTATCTTACTTATTTTAATTTAAAACTTTTAATCAGACGAACCGCTATTAATAAATTAGCTCAAGGCTTACAGTTTAAATAGTGTAACTAAAGCATAACGTTCTAATATGTAGCTAACACATATTATTTAGA
The DNA here is from genome assembly GCA_032718565.1 of Distichodus sexfasciatus. Taxonomy (NCBI): domain Eukaryota; kingdom Metazoa; phylum Chordata; class Actinopteri; order Characiformes; family Distichodontidae; genus Distichodus; species Distichodus sexfasciatus. The sequence continues at coordinate 2,591,561 of JAVGVS010000001.1, forward strand.
CTTTTGTGTTTAACGCAGACTGTGCTGTGAAGACTGACTGACTCCAATAAAACTGATCACAAGTCATTATTTCTACTTTTACGAGCGGTGTTTTACTGACTAGAACCAGCAGAGGGCGCTATAATATTGGTTAACGAAGGCGCCACTCTTTCAAGTCCTTTCTTTACGTGGCATATAATTTACAGACCGGAATTAACATAATTTAACGTATTAGAGTAGGACTTCCTCGTAGATGTCTTCTTCTTCCTCTTTTGGCTTTTCCCTTCAGGGGTCGCCACAGCGAATCATCTGTCTCCATTTAGTCCTATCCTCTGCGTGCTCTACCCTCACACCAACTAACTTCATGTCCTCTTTCACCACATCCATAAATCTCCTTTTTGGTCTTCCTCTCAGCCTCCTGCCTGGTGGCTCCAACCTCAGCATCCTTCTACCTATGTACTCATTGTCTCTCCTCTGGACCTGTCCAAACCATCTCAGTCTGGCCTCTCTGACTTTACCTCCAAAACATCTAACATAACTTGTCCCACTGATGAACTCATTCCTGATCCTATCCATCCTTGTCACTCCCAAAGAGAACCTCAACATCTTGAGCTCTGCAACCTCCAGTTCTGCCTCCTGTCTTTTCCTCATTGGCACTGTCTCCAAACCATACAACAGACATTTTGGACCGTAGACCCTAGGTACTTGAAGTCCTCTACCTTCTTTACTTGTACTCCCTGTAACTTCACCGTTCCACTTGTGCCCCCCTCATTTACACACTTGCTGCGACTAATCTGATATTAGTGTTTAACGTCTCTAAGATGTGGTTTGTAAGATCTAAAGTAACCTGACTTTTTTACTCTCTATCTTTAGAGGTTTTTGCAGCAACATTAAGGTCCCACAACATATTTCGAGAAATACAATTATTCTCATTTATTTACTAAAAATAAACTATCTGAAATGGAATCCATATGCAGCAAAGATCTTATAAATATTTGTCTATTTTACTCGTATTGTGACTTTGCTTGATATTTGATAATGCATAGGGGAAAAAACAAGCTGATTGTTTTGATGATTCCGCTTTCAACCATTTGTAATATGATTCTCCAGGCATATGTGCAAAGGTTCTCTGTCATAAGAGTAAAATGAGTCCTGTGACATTAATAAAACGTTCAGTAATACAATCTGAATTAATCAGACTAAGACATATCATCTACCGATCTGGCATCAGTTACACACTCTACGCCTACCTTTGTCTGATAAGTGTTAGAGCCATTTTGTGTGCATGAACGTATGAATTTTTGGATTTAATATTTAATGACTATTTGCAATAGAAAGTAGAGATATAATGTTTCTGGAACTTTCCATAACTTTCCATGTGCAGCCTTACGTAATAGAATTATATTAATGCGTATACACGTTAAATGTACTAGTATGAAGAGAGTATGTACTGGACTGAAGTGAGCAAGCCTCCCCCCACGATAATTACGACATTCTACACCAGCACCATTGAAAGTCTTCTCTCCAGCTGCATCACTGTCTGGTATGGGAACTGTAAAGTTTCAGACTGCAACACACTTCAGCGAATAGTGAGAGCAGCTGAGAAGGTCATTGGTGTGCCCCTACCCCCCCGAAAGACATTTTCCAGACCCGCTGCTACAACTGAGCCAGAAACATAGTGAAGGACCACTCCCACCCACTACATGGACTCTTTTCACTTTTACCGTCTGGCAAACGGTATCGTAGCCTCCAATCTGCCACCAAGAGACTTTGTAACAGCTTCATACCACAAGCCATCAGGACTGCACATGAATGCACATTAATATCAGAGCTGTCTTAAAATACCTCACACCTGCACTTTACATACCTACTGTCTACTGTTTACATCAGGCACACTCAGATGCACTAGTGTTAATACAATAACTGTAAATTCTCCTTTCTTCCATTGATGCCTTCAATTCTACACTTAACCTGTGCAGTATAATAATCATGTGCAATATCAGTCATTAAGGTTTACATCCCCACTTTCAAATAGTACTGGAGTGTTGTGTATTTATTGTTCTGTCTATTTATTGTGATTGTTTTGCATTGTGATGCTCTTGCACTCCATCTGTTACAAGCTGCTTAGATGCTGATGCTGCCAATGTGCCTTAAAACATACACTAAGCAATACTTGTTTACATTCTGTCTCTTCAGTTAACGTCACTTTTTTTACTGTATTTATTGCAGGGGCGTCATAGTGGGGGGAAAAAGGGGACTGACTTACCAGGGCCCCAAGTGGGTAGAGGGCCCTTGAGAAGTGTGGAATTTTATTTTATTATTTTATTTTATTATTTTATTATATGGAGACTGCTTGTGTATAGGGCATAGAATTTGGTGCTACGTCCCTGATTTATTGTGTTGCTTGTTGCACCTTTTGTCTTGTTGAATGTAATCTTCAGTGTTACTATATGTTGCACCGGGGCCATGGGGAAACGCTCTCTCATCACACTTTGTACATGTATAAAGCGACTGGTGACAGTAAAGTACCTTGAAACCTTGACGTAACAATAGAAGTAATACATGCCTTACGTGTCGTGATCCCGTAATCTGATTGGGTTGGAAGAAAAGGTCAGAATCTTATTCACAGCAAACGTGTGTCAATTGTTAATGATATGGCATGACAGTGACCTACCAACAGTTTGAATTGCAGGTGGTTTGTCACCATGCATATTTAATCTTAGGGTGCATGCAAGCGGGAGGGACCAAGCTGCTCCGTTCTGGTGTCCTGTTTCAGTAACTTGGATACTGGACTAGTTTATGTGCTCTGGTTTTCACCAGAGAGCCCATTGAGGGAAGGGCATCTGCTGGTTTTAGCTTTGCTTAAGAGGTAAGACAAGAGTGATTTATGACTCTGCGCTCTCTAAGGAAGCCATTCTTCTAGAGAAGCTGAGTGAAAGTGCTTTCACTTGTTCCTCTGTGTGTAGCTAGTTTCTCATTTTAAAAGATCAATGTACGTATTGTGTATTTACAGTGGAAATCAAAATTTAACCTAAACAATTGTTACATTACAGCATAACACTGTGCTTGTACTTTGGTCTTTTGTTTACTGTGTTCTTTACTGATTTTTCCTCCGTGATGTAGTCTGTGTGATTACAGAACTGCAATTAGATTCAAAATGAAGGTTTTGAGCCCAGACGAAAAATGCCATAGCTGAAATGTTCTGCCACTGTTGAGCAAGGCCCCAAGTCTCTTCAGGTAGGCCATGTTATTAAATAGAAAATAGCATTTGATAAATGACAAAAATGTGAATTTATATTTGGACACATTTCTTCCAAACAATTAACATTTCAGCAATGAAACACCGTTGTACATACAAAGTAGAAATCCCAATGACAAATAATCACTCACTTAAAAATAACTACTTTGATATATCTAACAACATTTAATCTAACAGTAGTAAGTGATAATTGTCAGATGAGAGAAGCAAGATAAAGTCAGACACTGGGCAGAATGTGCTGATCAGGAATGTGCAGATCTGAATCTTAAGATGAGAAGAAAGCCGTAAGTATTAATATTGCACAATTAGCGTGTCGTACAGTCTTATGGCAACGTTTGTAAATACCCGTCAGTCGTGTTGTGTGTGCATTAGTCATATAAATCTACAGCAGACTGTGAGTCCGCTTGTCTGGTCTGTTTGTGGTTGCTATGAGGTAGACGGATGTTTGCGCGCACAATGCAGTAGGTCTGACGCGCTTTTCAGGACGGACATGTGGGAGCCGGCGCGCCTGGCTAACTCACTTAGCGCAATGTGGGCGGGAGAGTAGCGGGCTGCGTCGCTCAGGTAAGCCGAATAAAACGGTTGACATTTAAATATAGTAGTTGTGTTTATGATGAGAAACTTCCCTCTCAGATTTGGTGAACATTTCTCCAAAGTCGTTCAACTAACTTAGCTCAGAGGGGTGCTGGTGCTGAGTTAGCTTGATGCTAGCTAACTACATTAGCATCATGCCGTTTTTTTTGTTGATTTGTAACGTGGCGCTAGAGTTACTTGTTTTGTCTCTTGAAAAAAAAACATGATATGTTAGTATTTCTTTATTTTTAAATTCGTTTGATTGTTTTGTGCCCACAGGCTCTCAGTATATTTAGCTAACTAGTTGGCGTTATAGCTCGGTGCGCGTTCCAGACCGCGCACTAGCCTACTAAACAGTGTCTGAAGGGTGCGTTCTCTTAATGTTCAAGTATCATCAGATATTTATTTCAAGTTAGTGTAACTGTATTAGTAACTTTCTTTTTTGGAACTATTGGTAAACCTTTAAAAAAAACTTATTTCAATAGTCTGTTTTATCCAGTTTGATTCATAAAATAGCTCCCTATTCAAAATTCAATCTTCATATGACCCCATTTCTCACTTTAGACGGTGCGTTTCATGTCATATATTAGCCACTTCACTTTTATTACTCGCCATACATTGCACTTAATAAAACACAAAAAGCCAGTTTTGGTCACACGTATCCTTAGTGCACTAGGTAGGCAGTAGGGTGCGATTTGAGACGAGGCCCGTGGTTTCACTTTAAGGTAAACAGTCAGTGGCGTTAGCTTAGCTGCTCATTGTTACCTGCGAGCTGGTAGTGCCACATGGTGGGAAATTTGCTGACAGGCTGATTGTTGCCGAATGCCAGACTGTTGAGATTAGATGTGCTAACTTTAACCAGGCCTCCAAATCCTTTAGCTTACATATTGTATGTTATGAACCTTCTACCGCCTCAGGAGTATCAGAGACGCTAGAGTATGTGTTAATAAAAATAGTTGTGGAATTACTTAACATTGCAACTTATCTTACGTTGTCGAATTGAATGGACTTTATTTCAGAGTCAGAATGGAGTTCGTCAAATACGTTGTCACATACAAGGAATTTGCTTTGTTGGTTGGTGCTAAGACATTAAGAGCAAAAAGATGAATATAATCATGTATTTTGAAGGTATAGGCGATAACTGGTGGAGAAGGTTTGTTAAAATGTGAGCGCCTAGAATTCGTTTGCTCTAATGTGGATGGGATGTTAGTGGGTTGAGATCTTCACCCATTAGTCAAAGTTAGACTATTTAGTTCAAAATATTAAAGGTTATAACCTCCACCCTTACTCAGAGTCCCTCCAGAAGTAACTGAATTCGAAGCTATGTGTGTGCTTTTATCAAATGCTTTTAATGCTTTTAGCCTACATTTGCTAATTACAGGCACAGTTTTCTTGGAGCAACTTGGGGTTAACACAGGTTTTATCAACACAGGTTTTCCGTGTCTTAGACCACTACACCATTACCGTTGTTATTTAAAATACTCAGTAAAGCATTTTCAACTTTTATCAAACTTTCCAGTGCAGAGCAAATTACATTTTTTAACTACAGGGGCAAATTCACAGGAGCAAAGGCCTAGTTTATTTGCCTAATGATGGTTGGGCTGGCCTGACCACCCAACCTCTCGGCAAATATACTAACAAGTTCACTCTCACCGTTGTTCAATGTTTTTCTCCCTCTGTCTCATATACAGGTGTAAATCTTGGCATCTGGACTCTTCATTTGTGTGAAAGTTGAAGTCCTTGTTTAGAGAGTGTGAAAATGGAAGTTCATGGCCTCCAGTGGAGCTGAGGACTTGAGACGTGGGGCACCACACTCAGCCCTGGTTGTTCAAGCTAAACCTGCAGTTATACATTCCCCCAACTCTCATGTGTCATCCTGTCTCGGCGAGAAGAAAAAGCGTCATCCTCCAGTCAACATTGCCTCTCAGTCTGATGTGAGGGTGGTCTTTGACCATCTCCATCATATCTCAGGGATCTCCTCACAACGTGCCTGTCCATTTGTGCCTGCAGCCACTGCTACTGTAAAAACGACATCTGCGCATGTCCTGAGTGCGGGTGCTCACCCTTCTCATGGTGCCAGTAGTGGATCAAGAGCAGCCAGTTTTGTCTCAAAGACCTCTAATCATATGAGCAGTCCATCTTCTGTATGTCACAGCCCCTGTCATTTGGAGCCAGCAGTCCATAGCTATCAATCAAACTGTTACCTGGACTCTCTCAGGTTTAAGTCAGGCCTTTTAGGAAAAAGGGCATTTTCACCTCAGCTTTCGACTTGTCCTGCCTGTCCGTCCCCAGCCAAGACCTCTCAGAGAGCGTTTGTGGTAGTGGAGAGAATCATGCCAACCAACCAGTCTTGTCCGTGGACGAGCAGCAAACTTAAAAGTAACAGCAATGGGGTTACACGGACCACAACTGCCAAAGTGCCTACAAATGCCAGACAAGGGACAAATGACTTGGACAAGCCTGAAAGCCCTAACACTGTACTTTCTACGTCTCACCGCAATGGCAGCGATAAGGGAGACTGGAAAACAGATAAAATAAAACTAACCCAAATGCCTTTGGAGGATAAGTGCACAGAGGTGCCTGGCACTCAGGACTGGCCACAAACAATTGTGGCTGAAGACGCAAAGGAGAACAAACATGTTGTGAAATGCTGTGTGGGGAACAGCCCCAGTGAAGCACCTCAGAGAGTGAGGAAGGTCAGCTCTGAAGTAGAGTTCACTGCAGCTGTGCAAAAACTTTCCAAAAGCATCACACATGTGCGAAATGGCACAACTAATGGTATAAAATGTCCCATTAAGGCCAGCCCCTATTCTCACATTGATATGAGAGCAAAAAAGACAGGAAGATCCACAGGTGCCACTTCTTCAACAAAAAACTTTTGCCCTAGTAACATGAATGGAGATCCTCATATGGACTTGGACATCTCCTGTGCCCTTTGCCTAGATAACAAGGATGAGAAGTGCCTCACTAATGCTTCAAGCGATGCAGAGACTCAGGACAGTGCTCGTGCCATTCCAGAGGAGATCAACCAAGAAATACTGTCTCCTCAGTCTCCCTCTGTTTACTCCGTAATGAATCAGATATCTGCCATACATCTCACAAAGGAGGGTGGTCAACACGACTCAAACGAGGACCCAAGCCTTAGCTCTATGACCCTTGTTGTGGAGGCTGAGGGCCAGAGGTGAGTTTTAGCTTAATATTGTTTAAATATAGCAATTTTTCTGTTTTTTTGTGTGGGTTTAAGTACTAAAACATGACATTTACTCTTAACTTTACAGGATTCTTTATGTTTCTCGGTGTTTAAAAGAACTTTTGTTTTTACAAAATAAATGTCTTATTGTTCCCACCAGTCAGAAAAAGGATGGTGAACTACTGGATGGAGAAGATGACGAGCTTCCAGATGAGCTGGAGAATAACTGCAGTGGCAGTGACCATGGTATCTACCCTCCCTTTTACCTTATTATCACAGTGCCAAACCTAAATATGTAGTATGAGTTCATTCCATTTATTTAGCCTGTCTTTGATTGTAGACATCTTATTATTTCCATACTGTCTTAATTCCTTCACAGATGGATCAGAATGTGATGTCTCCTCTTCACCTTCCGTGGCTGCCTCATCAAAGTAATTTCCATTTTTTTATGCCAAATTTCTTTGTTTGATGCTAAGATTGTTTACTTAGTTACTTTTATTGACAACATTTTGCCAGTAACCTTTTTGGTGGAAAGTAAGTTCGTTGAAAGTTTTGTTGAACATTTGTTTTAAAGTATGTTGTCTTCTTAAGTTCACACAGTGTTTGTTCAGTATTTAAGCTACATTGCATTGTAGCTTTGTCATCCTACCTATGCCATGCATCTCTGCTGAGCACCTGACATTACCATGGAGATGCTGAACAGAGTATCATCCTTTTTTGTTTTTTTGTTCTGGTGGTTGCCGTGAATGAAAAGCTAGAAACCACAGGGGCCAGTGGAAACCTCTCCCAATTGTGGCTTGGTGATAAAAGTGGAACTATCCCTCTGTAATAGGAAAATGAGTTTGTGGGTTAACTGTGCCAGGCTTAGTGCTGTCATAGGCATGACATGACATTTTGTAGTGTAGTGTTTTGGAGTGTGTTGTAGTTTTTTCTTATTGGGAGTAAAGGGTTGTGTTGAGCATGGCCTTAAACCTGAAACTGTTGTCTGTGAGAGCTCGCCATCATTTTAGAATCTGAAGCAGGACACGCATCTTCCTACATGACTGTCATGTAAGTTTCATCTTATACTTTTTGTTTTGTAAAGATAGCTGACTTGTTTTATAGTCAAACTGTTTAGACTGACGAAAGAAGAGAGGAGAACTGAAGGCAGTCTGCAGAAGTTTTGTGGTGGTGTTCTTTGAGCTTTGTGTAGAGATTTGTCTTTTATAATCTGAAAACAGATTAGACTTTTCGCCCTTGGCATAGGCTTCCGTCTTCAGATTAATGAAATGATATTATATCCTTCTCTGCTCACTTTTGCTCACTTAACTGTGTATTTGAGTGTTGATTATTGCATGATTGTACCCTTTATTTAAAAGTCTTTTGTGTCTTATAGTGTTGAAGAGCCTATAAACCTTGAACTGGAGGATGAGCGGGTGGTGAAGCCAGCGCTGGTCCCAAGCCTTTTCCCCTTTATGCCCCTGACGCTGTATTTCAGTACTCCCAATGAAAGAGGTCAGCGTGTACCACTCTTATATGTAGCCATTACTTATAACATGTCTCTGTTATTGCACATGTTTGTTTATTTCTGGCCTTTATAACATTTTTCTTATAAAGCAAGCCCATATGTATCTTACAGATGTTATTGCATGTCTTATGTATTTTTCAATAATAACTTGAACAGTGGCAGTTAATTTTTGAGATTTTTTTTAAATATATGTATGCTTGTCCTGCAGTGGAGCTTCTGCCTCTGGAGCAGAGGAAACTTCTGAAATGGAAGATAAGTACCGTCACCCCAAACATAGTCAAGACCACCATCGCTAGATCACACTTCAAAGTCACCAAGAGTAAGTCAGTGTTTTCACCCCTCTTTTTTATTTCTTTCTTTTTTAAACATATATTTGAGTTTGTAATTTGGACGATCATGTTTGGACGAGTCATTGATCAATCATTGAGTTATATTGTCTGTGGAGACTCTTACCTAGTGGATCTCTGTTATAGAGAGTCATGACTGGCTGGGCTGCTGGGGACACCATATGAAGTCCCCTGGTTTCAAGGCCTTACGAGAGTACCAAAAGGTAAAGTGTCAAAGTCAGAGGAGGTCAATATAGACCTCTAACAGGCATCCATGTCAATAGTGTATTAGTTTAGTGTTCAATTAATGGGTGTAGTTTTGAGGATATAAGTTGAGGTTTCTGAGAATTAGAAAGTAGCTCAATAATGTCTTGATTTGAGAGTTTTTGCGCCTGTGTGTGGATTTTGATTCTGTTCTTTGAATGTTTTTTGGCAATGGATGGATTTCAGCAAATGGTTTTGGTGGCACTCTGTTAGATAGACTTGCATTAATGGAGCAATTTTCATGTTTTTGGCAATCCACGTTTGTTTCAGATATTCTTAAGAACGTTTGGAGATGACTGGTCAAAAACAAGAATTACTTGATTTTAGCATGTTTCTTTTTCATTTTAATTTCTTCAACTTTGATTTTTTGTTTTCTAAATAGAGAGCAAATTTTTATTTTCATTGTCCAGTGACCTAGAGTTAGACAGTCCTTAATTCCAGTTATCAACTGTTAAAATGTTTTGGGTTTTTTTTGCCTGGCAGCTGAACCACTTTCCAGGGTCCTTTCAGATCGGACGGAAGGACCGTCTGTGGAGGAACCTGTCCAAAATGCAGGCAAGATTTGGCAAGAGGGAGTTTGGCTTCTTCCCACGCTCCTTTGTGCTCCCCCAAGACATGAAGCTACTGAAAAAGGCTTGGGAGGACGGAGCGGGGAGGCAGAAATGGATCATCAAACCGGTACTTGCTGGGTCATTGTTACATGTCTTTTTACATATGTATTGCTTGTTCTCATTGCTGATTCTCTGTTTTACACTTCCTGTTTTCACAGCCAGCATCAGCCAGAGGAATCGGTATTCAGGTTATTCACAAGTGGAGTCAAATGCCCCGCAAGAGACCACTTCTTGTGCAAAAGTGAGTCCATAGGTTATGCTAACAGGCAGCCTTTTTGGAGTTTTCTGTTAAGATAAATGTGATGAGTTGACTTTAATCCTGAAATGGCAAGTAATAGCCAGATTTCTGTTTTTGATCCTGTCCAAAGTCCAATCCCAAAGCTAGAAAAATGTCTTGGTGCCTACATCTATTAAATGGGGATTAAAAGGCATTTAGTTGGGGTTGATTTGAATGATTGTAGAAGTTTTAATGCCTTCACTTTCTTGATAGCAGAGCACACTGTGATTTTGAGTTTGTGAATTGCTTTGCTTTCAGTTATTTTCCATTTATACTGAATTAGGACTGGGCAATATGATGAAATATATCAGATGACGAACTTAAAGCATCTTTTGTTTCATATGATAATCTATTGTTTATTTTGTGGTGTTGCAAAATACACTGTTTACAGCAATATTTTTTTCATTGTTTGGATGACTGTTGGCAGTCGCCACGGCGCCACGTGGATGTAGGCACAGGGAACACTGTGGCATTATATTTGTTCCTTAATTTTGAGCACGAATTCAGTGGAACTGAAAAATCTCATGTTTGTGCACGCTCAACTCCGTTTACACGTGCGCTCGAAACGCTCCGTGTTTTCAGTGGCATGTTAAAGCTCCACTAAATTTAAAGAAAATGTACTATATTGTGAAAGTGAGTATTTGTCATTGTGAATACAGCACAGCACACAGTCCACCACAACAAAATGTGACCACTGCATTTAACCCATTCATGAAGGAGCAGTGGGCAGCTAACAAGCGCCTGGGGAGCAGTGCTTGGGGACGGTACCTTGCTCATGAGTACCTCAGTGGTAACTTTACCGGTCCTGGATTCGAATCTGCGACCTTCTGATCACGGGGATGAACACCCTGCCGTTACGCCACCAACTCCTCCAACCAGAGATATATATTGTTATCGGGATATGAAATGACTTCGGGATATGAGATTTTGATCATATCGCACCGCCCTACACGTCCCTGCAAATGACGCCTGACCCCATCTTTATCTTGTTTGTTAATAGATACCTTCACAAGCCCTACCTCATCAGTGGCAGTAAGTTTGACCTGCGTATCTACGTGTACGTGACCTCTTATGACCCACTCCGTGTTTACATCTTCAATGATGGACTTGTCCGATTTGCAAGCTGCAAGTGAGTCATCACGATTATGCTATCAGTGAACATAAGGCAGCAGTGTCAATGTTCATTCTAATAAACTGGATTTTTGACTGAGTATTTTACTGCCTTTACTACAGATACTCCTCTTCCATGAAAAGCCTTGGCAACAAGTTCATGCACTTGACGAACTACAGTGTGAACAAGAAGAACTCTGAGTATCAAACCAATAGTGATGACAAAGCCTGCCAAGGCCACAAATGGTAATTATACAAAAAACACCCTTCCTTTTTCAATTCTTTAATAAAGAATCTTAATCGTATCTGAGTTTGCTGTTGCAAGGATAGGTTTCTCCTATCCGGTGCCTCACTTTAATATGTTATAAATGACCGATGGAGCTTTGTTGCCTGTAGGGCGTTAAAGGCTCTGTGGCAGTACCTGGGCTGCAGGGGAGTCAACACCACTCTCATTTGGGAGAAGATTAAGGACATGGTCATCAAAACCATTATTGCGTAAGTGCCTGTGATGTCACACACTTCTTATATTTCCTCAGGGGCCTCGACTTCTGACCAAGTGGCAAAGAAGTGATACACTACCTTAGCACTTGTTTTGGCATTTTGTTTGAGTGATGTAGGGTAGTCGATAAAGCACCCTAGCACGCTGTTGTTTCTGAACCTTTTTTGTGCAACTGTGTTACAGGCCTTGTGGCAACTTGATGATGATGATAATGTGCTTGCACCTTCACCTTCAGTTAAAGCTTAGGGTCCCTTAAACAGGCTTCAGTAAGAAGTTGCTTTATATATTAAACAAACCAGATACTGTTTTCCTTCACCGAGCCCTTTATGTTCCCTCTGCTTTACCAGGTCAGACCCATATGTGAACAGCCTGGTAAAGATGCACGTGCGTTCATCATACTCCTGTCACGAGCTCTTTGGCTTTGACATCATGCTGGATGAAAATCTGAAGCCCTGGGTTCTGGAGGTCAACATCTCTCCTAGGTACAGATTTCTAGACAAATCTAGAAACTTCAGTGGTGGTGTTTGTGGTAGATTTTTAGGTAAAGACATAGCCAAACTAAACATGGCACAATACCACTTTTTTATGTCCGATGGGATACAGATATTGTAAATTTTCTGATACAATATCAATTCGATACAGTCCGAGTCTTTTTTAAGCAGATATTATTGCTTTAAAAATGACTAAGATTATTCTGTTATGCTTAAGGAAATCCTTGCCTTAAATACTGTTTTCCTAAAATAGGTATATTCTAAGTTATTAATTATTAAAATAACATCTCCAAAATTATTTGTTTAAACACAGTAATTTTGTGACGTCCCTAATCCTGCGACACTAAAATCATCAGGAACACAGAGATTGCGAGAGAGAGCTCGTGTTGTTAAGGACATTAAACAGTACAATCATGTGATTTGCTTTTGGGGTTGTGGTGTGTTGCGTTGCTTGTTCTGCTCATTGTCATATCAATATGTGGGAATTAGCGCGAATGTTGAACAATAAACCAGCTTTACCGCAGTAACACTTCCGACGCCACCGTCCCAATGCCACCGATACCCGATCCAGCTATTTGAGTTGTTTTCGGACCGATATCCGATCCACCTATCGGATCGGTGCCAGCTTTAACCCAAACCTACAATTTACAGTGGGAGATTGTTTTACATTTTAGACACAATAGTTCAGGGTTTTTTTGAAGGTTAAAGATTTTATTTAAAACGTTGTTTTTTAACAGTGTTGCAGGAGTCAAGAAAAAGTCAATTATTATTTTTCTGTTTTTATCTGATAGACCTTTGATTACAGTGTTTGTGAAAGTCTCGTATGCTCCAGCGGTGGCGAAATGGGTTTGCTTCCCAGTCTTATTCAATTAAAGATATTCAAACAAACATCTGTTTGTACAGCCTGCACTCCAACAGTCCACTGGACGTGAGCATTAAGGGCCAAATGATCCGGGATGTGCTGAATCTTGCTGGCTTTGTGCTGCCTAAGAAAGAAGACATCGTTTCCTGCAGTAGCAGTGACAGCAGCTCCACCAGCAGGTCAGAGCAGCTATTACACAAGGGTTTGATGTGTTATTTTAGCATACCTATTTAAATGTACAGTATTGTATTACAGTTTTCAGCACTATGACAGTAATCATTCAAGTAGGATTTATTGTCATTTCTACCATAATACATAGTAAAAAATGAAACGTTTCTCCAGGGCCATGGCGCAACATAAGAGCATAACAGAACATGCAAGTGCAGACAAAAACAAAAACAAAGAGCAATAGTACAGCTAATGAGACAAGACAAGACAATGTGGGCAATGTCAGTAGTGCAAACCAGCAATAAATTAGATTATACAATTTGGGCAACAATAAGTAAGTATAGTTATGACAGCGATAAATATCGTTATGCAGATTGTAGCGGTGAACAAAAGTGCAGTATAAGAGTTATTTTAACGTGTGTGTGTGTGCATTATGTGCTTCCTTTCTGGTTGAGAAGTCTGAAAAAAGGAAGCACATAATGCACACACACACATCATGGATTAAAAGATCATGGTTAATAGACAACAGTTATTAAACTGAGGTGATAGCATCAGTTATACACAATTTATGATTTTTCTGTAATTTTTTTTTTACAGGACTTCTGTAATTGCCAGCAGCAGTGTTATAAGTGATCACTTTTTATGAGATGTTTATGTATGATGTTTTATATATTTTAGAATTGCCAGGACTTCTTAAACATTGTTTTTAATGAAAGACAATGTGCAGCTGTATAATTGAGGTGTTGGACATTTGTAAATGTTTACAGCAGTGTACAGCAGTATATAAGTACAGTAAACATGGTAAAAAACAGCCATCAGGGAGAACTGTACTTATGGTTGGGGAAAATCAATGGAAAGTCCTACGTTATAACTTAATGGTGTGAACCTTGTATTATGCAACCTTGTGTGACCTCACATGTTTTGATTTGTGGTTGCTGTGTGTTATTCAGTTTGTGTGGGGAAACCCGAGAGAGATCAAGATCTGACCTGTCTGCTGATGAGAAAGTGAAGAGAGCTTTTTATCTCACCCAGCGCTTTGGGGACCAGGTATGCACTTATTAACCTAAAAAGAGTTAGGTTAGGTTAGGTTGTTAAATTATTTTTTAGACTTTAATTTTGATTACAGTGCAATACACTGCTTGTGTCTGCTTTGTGAACTATGTTTTGTTGTGTTTGCAGGAGTTCTACACCACAATCTTGGACATTCTGACTCCTGATGACGTACGTGTTCTGGCTGAGAGTGAGGATGAGTTAAGTCGACAGGGAGAGTTTGAGCGAATCTTTCCCTCTCCTGCCTCATCTCGCTACCTCCGCTTCTTTGAACATCCACGTTACCTCAACATCCTCCTCAGTCAGTGGGAACAGAAGTACTACCACAATAGAAGCAAAGGCATGTGTTAGCACTTGTATTACTATGTATAATGTTTTATAATTGAACTATTAATAATGCTTAACTCTCTACAGGTCTCGAACTGCTGAAGAGTTTGTGCCAGAAAAAAGTGCACTTGGGTAGCCTTGCTGACTCTGCACATCATGTGAGTAATACAGAGGACTGACCATTTTATACAGAGCTACATTTTTCTAGTTCTTTTCAGGTCTTACGTAGCAGAATAATCAGTCTGAACAAGAAAAGAATGCAGTGATTGGTGGATTTGGAAGATGAGTCTCAATAGAAAAGCTTTTGTGTGGCAGATTTGATTAATCTTGCTTGTGTTTCACCATTAATGCCATAACGTGAATCATGAGATTCTCCTTAACCACTTGTTAAGTATCAGCCTTGTGGCAGGTCAGGTGTCACTTTGTGTTTATTTTATGCACTGACCAGTAGCACATGTTCATACTGTGCACAATTCAAATATTTTTGAAAGGACTTCCATCTATATTTGCATGTTTGTGTCTTGATATAAAATGTGAATCAACATGTTTGACGCTGTACTTAGAACCAAAACTGAAAGTATCTGTGCAAATCCTGTGCCACGTGTTGTGATAAAAAACTAAGCATTTTTGGCTTTAGTACATTGTGTTCTCACATTACAGCAAATACAATGGTGGAAAATAAATGTTAAGCTCAGCCAGGATACAGGTCATCACATTAAAGCCTTAGGATACTGTATATAGTCTGTGGTGAATTGTCTGCAGCAATCAGTCACAGGATGTGTCACCATGTTATCTGCAAGCTCTATACTATCTTGGCTGCTTCTTGTGGTTACCAGATAAGTTCAGTACACAACATAAAATTCAGGTCTGTTTGTTGTGTCGTATTAATCTGATGAAATAATGCCAGATCAGGAATAAATAGTTATTTGCTTGCCCTCCATATTAAATAGTTTCAATTGTGTTAGCTTCACAGATCTGGAATAAAGCCGTTAAGTAAAGCCAACTAATTTCTGCTCTGATTTATTTCTAGTGGTCTTCAAAGTCCTACCATGGGTGTAGATCAGACGTCCGTAGTGCAATATCTGGCAAAAAGGAGCCAATCAAATCAAGGTAGAAACACCCTTGCATGACCACAGTTATATGTGTCGAAAAGTTATTCTATGCATTAACCATAGAATAATTTTTGGTTTCTTTAAACAAGCTAAGTAATGTTAAATCTGTTCTACTTCTCTTTATTCTGTCTCAGTGTTATAATGACGCAAGGTGTGAGATCCCCTCAGGATGATGATGATGGGTGGTCTGACTGTGAGGTTCAGTCAGTGGTGTTCAGTCTTCCAGACCTGAGTCTAGTTAGTTCAGCCAGTCCCAGTCCCAGCCCAAGTCCCAGCCCCAGTCTGGGCAGCGATGGTCTGCTTCATCCCGACTACCTGTGAGATTAGCCGTCAACTTTGAGAACAGTCATGCAAAGTATCCAGTACACGTTCAATATCTAACAAATGCATATTTAGAGTTGTGGCTGTGCTTCACCTTCCTCCTTTTTTATCACATTTTTCACTTTCAAACAAGTTGTTGTGCATATCTACCCACTCAAGAAGTCGGGTGTGCAGCTGGGGGATGGAGGGGAGAAACCGCTGGAGAGTACATATCAGGAAAAAATAATTGCTGGTGGCTGTTATACTCACTGACCGAACAGCTGTTCAAAGTGCACTTTTCAATGAAATAATACAATATCCTTGAAGCACAGAGATACACGCATCCATGTGCTAAGTTTATATATTTTACATATCTTTTTCCTGAAAGAATCTTGTTTGGAGTCATGTCATTCCACATGAGCCAATCAGCTTCCTTTCCTGGTTTGTTTACATTTTAGATCTGCCCAGTTGTTGTGGGCCAGTACTGCTTTTAACCAATAAATAATAATAATAATAATAATAATAATAATAATAATGTTAGTATTAATGATGTATTTTGGACATGTGCATTCCTCTGTAAAGGAAGCTATCTGCTCTGGTTTAGGATTTTCACAAATAAATTTTCAAGTAAATGAACTATTACTGTTGCCACGTTCTGTCTTTTTTTCCCTTTACTTTTTGTTGAAAGCATACAGCACAGAGTAATGTGCTAAAATGCAAGGCTTCATAATTATTTGTGACCTACTTGAGAGTCTATTTACAGATTCTCTAATTGACTGTGTGCGAGTCTCTCGGGTGGTGGTTGTTTTGTAAACGTTGAAACTGAACAACCGGTTCTTGGAATACTCACAGATTAGAATATTAACTGTCACTAGTGACTGCTTGTCTCCTTGGTGGGTGAGGCTTTGGAGGTTATTTGACAGCTTCACATTGTACATATCTTTATTTGTGTGTACATTTATGCGTACTTTTATTAGTTGCATTTACTTAAGAGTTGGCTGTTATTTTATTCTAACAGCTGCACAATCTTTTCAGTCTGCAAAACCTGCATCTGTTCAGAGACTGCTGGGTCATTCTGAGAGAGTGTCATAGTGAGCTGAATGCCACATGCATAAAGCTGTGTAATCCACTAGGACACGGGGTAAAAATAGCCACTTCCATAATAACACACTGAAATTCTAACACGCATTCCGGCTACCCGCTACCGAGTGAGAGATATCTTGCGAGGAAAGAACGTTATGAAACAAAGCACATCTTTAGACATACTTAAAATACTTTTTGATGTCTGTCTTTCAGAAATCTTTAAAAACAAACTTTTTAGCTGCTGTTCATTTACCTGTGCATTAAATTAATCTACTAGTCGTAAAAACTCTTTAAATATCAATGTCCCGTTAGTAAAGGTCAGTTTATAATGAGCTTTCAAGATGTCACTGGTCTTGACCTAGTTGCCATTTCATAAAAAAATTTTCAGTGGCCAACCTAAGCAGGTCATGAGTAGTTCAGAACATTAATTTTAGGATGCATTTGTGATTTTCGCCACTTATTGTTCTAGTGCAAGGTTAGTAATGGAGGGCCCTATAGGCCTCCCTCTCTGTGTTGTATGCACTGTCTCTGATAACCACAGCATCTGTGAGTCCCCTCCCCCACGAAGTTGCCTGTACCCTGCGTGCCCGGACCACATCTCCTGATTTAGACCGTGCAGCGCTGCTCAAGAGCCCTGGTGCGCAGTCTGAGCATGGTTGGTACTGGGCTCCATAGACAGTGAGGATCTCCCATCATTCAGTCTCTTCTTGGAGGCCCGGACCCTAGACATGGATCCTTTATTTGAGGTACAAAGTGTTTTTGTGTATGTTTGAGACAGAGGGGGGAGAAGAGATGGACAAACTTCAGCAGCACATGCATTCAGTAAAACTTGCATGGGAGTAGGGGTGGGCGATATATCGAATATACTCGATGTATCTCGGCTTGTTCCACATGCAATGTACTAAATGATTATATCGTGACCATCGAGTATAAATCCTAACGTTATTGTTAAACAGACAGCATGTACTTCGCTTTCGAGTTTTGCTTTTCTGCCCCGTCAAAGCAGACAGCTCGCTCCCCGGCGCATCCAGAAACCTCCCAGCGCATGCGCGTTTTGTGCCGCTTTCGTGTTTCGCACCCCGCCTATGGCGTCACATCAACGCCAAAACTAGAGCGCGCAAAATGGCAAAATTTCAAAGTCGCGAGCGCAAATGTGAAACTCCACAGCAAAAAATTAAGAACCGAGTGCGCGCTTGTGATGATATTGCGCCCGATCTGTATTTTTCTCTCGAATGTCTTTTTCCCTCTCGATGTGTTAAATGTCCTCCCGCGCAAAGTAGATTACGGACGAGCGGCTTTTTGGCTCGAGTGAGATTTGTACGCGCGCGGTTTGAAAGGGGCGGGGTTTGGCAGGTTGGGGGCGGGGTTTGGGCAGTTTAGGGGCGGGGTTTAGGCAGTTTGGGGCGGGGTTTAGGCAGTTTGGGGTTAGCAGTTTGGGGCGGGGTTTAGCAGTTTGGGTGTTTAGGCAGTTTGGGGGCGGGTTTTGGCAGTTTGGGGGCGGGGTTTAGGCAGGTTCTGCCTGCGATTCCTATACTGGCCGATGGCTCCTGGGTTTGTGATTGACTGCACGCTACAGAAAGTTTATACAGAAAAACCAAAGATGACGGAGAAACAGGAACAGCGGCAGGTATTAAACGTGTGTTATAAAAAAAAATAAATGAATAAAAAATTAAACGTGTGTTATAGCTTATCGACTATAATTATAAATTAATAGTCAGGTTCAACACGCTAATAAGCACACAATCAATGGCTCCCCCTGTCTAATTTGTCTGTTCCTAACATATATAAAGTTTATATATTATACTTTGGTTTAAAATAAAAGCATTTACTATATTGAACTTTACAAATCTATTATATTGGTAAATATTTTTATGCAACATAGGGTCAATTTATCATTTATACAGTGATTACAGCTTAAAAATATAGCACATTATTTTTATGCCATACGCCCCAGCTCCCATGGAGTGTCTAGAGCATTTCTAGATTCTGTTCTTACCTCAGAAGATATCTTCAAGAAAAACACTAGCTTAACGTCGCTATCTTTGTGAAAACTGCTTAAATGCGTTTTAAGAACAAATGTCTGCTTAAGAATGATTGGTGAATAAGGACCACTGTGATTAAAATCACTTCACTTTTACTGATGCAATGGATTGCTGATGGATCTTTCACAATATTTAGGATCTTTATTTAGGAACTGCATAAGTTTCCTAACTTTGCAAAGTTTCACAACATGCTTATTGGTAAACATTCCCTGCCTGCTGGGCTGCTATTAAGGGAAGTCCTGTGAGGGGGGTCAAGTTCTTTTGGCAACAGTGGATACAACAAAGAGCTTAAGTTTAGTATGTGCAGAAATAGAACTATATTTTGGGATATTTCATCATAATCAGATATGTACAGCTATATATTTTGCCAGGTCTCTAGCATACACTGTCAAGGATTCTGGACAAATATTATGTTGTGATTTTATAGCCCATGATGTATCAGGGATGGATTAGTTGTAATAGCTTATTAGATAATGCATAAAGCTCATGAATGTAGTTTGTGTGTAAAGTCTTATGTTCAGCCAGACATAAATGTTTGCTTTGGAACCCTTTGCAGTAGTTGTGGTTGTTAAAAGCAAATCCTGTGCTGATGTGTCCGTGTTTCTGCTGGAATTATTATAGCTAATGCTTTTGGTGGAGTTTAGGTTTTAATATTCTTCATTTACTGATTATTTTCCTGCTGAGATTCTTTCAGTGGTTTTATTTTCATTTGTCCAAGGTTCCCTTTTTGGAGGATGAGGGCCTTGTGATGAAGAGGATGCAGTATCTATTTTTGTAATTATCCTCGGTATCCTGTGGTTATGACATATCCTGTAATGACCTTAGGGAAGCAATTGCTTATATTAGAGTTTGTAGCTGTACTGGGTACAGAGTCCGACTGACCGACCTGCAGCAGGGTTTTCCTCGGCTGCTTTTCTCTGCAGGGCCAGCTCAAGATCCTGATGCAGAAATCTACACTAAATTCTTCATGAACCATTGCTGCTATGATGCCATTCCAACCAGCTCCAAACTGGTCATCTTTGATACAACACTGCAGGTGAGCTAATATCTGTTTATTTGCTTATTTTTTGTGAATCACGGTTGTAACGGGGCACTTGGTAGTGAAGCTCACGGAGTTGGCCTTGTGATCTGACGGTCGCTGGTTCAAGCCCTGGACCAGTAAAGGTACTGTCCCCAAGCACTGCTCCTCAGGCACTGATAAAGCTATCCACTGCTCCTTCACAGATGGGACAAATGCAGAGATCACATTTGTTGTGTTTGGTTGTGTTGTGTTCTCAATGACAAATACTCACAAAAACATGAAACAAATAAATATAGCTGAATATCCAATGACTTGTAAGATTTTTTTTCTATTAAAGGTAATGTAGAGCGCTATAGACATATATACTTTATAAAGGTTTGCTTAAATAATGGTTTTATCAATAGGGCTTGTGATGTGTGTTTTCTCAATACAGGTAAAGAAGGCATTTTTTGCATTGGTCGCTAATGGAATCAGAGCAGCTCCTTTATGGGACAACAAGAAGCAGTGTTTTGTGGGTAAGTGAACCTGGGCATTGAGGATTATGCACTTCAACATTTAAAGCTTGTGTCCTTTCTGGACCTAATTTGATTTACCAATTTAATATATCTGTGTCAAATATTTTAAATCATAATGCCAGAGTTGCATCTGAGTATTTCAGTGCTTGCTGAATTAATCTGAGCAATCTTAAGCTGCACATTTGATTGATTTATTCTTAAACTGCATCTCGAGACGTTCTTTTCAATTCATAAATATTTCAGTGCATCAGCATGAGAAACTAAAACCCTCGATGGGTGGTTCTCAATCTGCAACTCAGTCAGCACACAGATTATGTGAAAGGACAGTTTATTTAAACAGTGGTAATGCCAGATGTTTTCTGAGCGGATTACAGAGGTATTACAGACTCCTCATTTGTTAAAGCAGCAGTAACAAAAGAACTTGTATTAGGCTAGTTAATTGTCTCTTAGGCTAATGATAAATGATTTTACCAGCAGGTGTCGCTAATAACCCTGACTACTTTGACAGTTCAGTTAGCTGCACGTCATGCCTCAGAGCCTTCATTTTTCACTTCTTATTATATGAAATACATTTAACTGTGCGTTTCACAAGTCATTAAGAAAGCCTAACAACAATTGATTTGTTTTCTGGGAGGTCAGGGGGATGTGATTTGAGTTTTTCCTGATCATGAAGAGAGTGTTTTGAATGTGTTTATTATAGCGCAGTTCTTTAAACAGCATCTGAAACTGAATTTAACAAACTGGAGAGGTGACGATCCAAAAGAGTGACAATAAACAAACATGGTCATGAATGTGCCGATATGAGTAAGATCCGAATGGGTTAAAGGTCCCAATAGACATGCAGTTTTTTATGTAATTTTGTAAAGTTATCATTTGCAGATGAAATAATATTGAAGTAGTCTGTAGGTATGCCACAGTTTGTGTCACTGTTAGGGTGTTACTGTAATTATATATTTTGAGAACTAAAGTGAAACTGTAATTGAGAATAAAGTTGGCCATGATGCAATCAAATGAAATTTTTGGTCAAAAAAAGCTTAAACACACAGAAAGAAATGGTCAGGCCATTTTTTGCACCATTGCTGTTAAGGATCGACTGTGTGTATTACCCCACTAAAGCCGTCGCATGCTTCAAAACCGATCGCTTGAACGCCGAGGACGAAAAGGAGATAATGCCTGAGAGTGCGGGGTTAAGAGTGTCCGCCCATAATTGCGCAGCAGCTTTTTGCTTTTTTCAGTTTACATTTTTCTTTGATTGACCACATCACAACATCCTGTTTTCGGCCGTGTTTAAAGGTCTTTCGGACGAAAACTGAAATGGATTTTTGACCATTTTCGACCGGAGGTTTTGTGGCCGAAATCGAAAATCAAAACCGGCTTATCCTGAGCTGAACCCATAGTAACATTAGTTGGACGTGCCTAGGGTGTCCTGGTAAGGAATGCAGTGGGTTGAGTGTGCTGCTTTCTAACACCTCCACAGGGTATTAATAAAGCAAACTTCACTGCACTATGTAACAGATAGCCAGAAAGAACTTGAGTGCAAGAATCTGTATTTATAGTAATTATAAAGTCAGCTTTCAGAGTGCTCTTTGCATGTGTATGCATGTAGAATTTAGCATTGCTTTGTCATTCCTTTGTCTATAGTTGAACTAAAGCATCTTTTAAAATGTTCTCAATTGTACTTATATCGTTGCAGGAATGCTTACTATAACAGACTTCATTAACATTCTTCAACGATATTACAAGTCTCCCATGGTAAGTATTTCAAGTGTAATGGTTCAAAATAAAGCACTTTCGTTGTTACTAAAAAGTTGTCGCTAATTGAACTTTTAAGTTGCAGTGAATACAAATGCCTACAATATTCTTGTCCTGCTTCCCTTGACATTTAGTTCAGATCTATGAGCTGGAAGACCACAGGATTGAAACCTGAGGTGACTGTGTGCTTTTTATTGGTCCCTCATTTCTAGGAAGGGTTATGTTGTTTTTTATAAGTTCCTTGTGCTCCTTCCTGTTCCAGAGGTCTACCTTCAATACTCCATCACCTCTCTGATCAGCATCACCCCTGAATCCAGGTAAATCTAGTGCCCCTGCAACAGTTTCTTCTCTCTCTCTTTCTCCAGTGTCTGAGAGTGACACAGAGTTGTGTTTCTAATCTTCTCAGCCTTTGATGCCATCTACCCCTGGGCTGAAGAATAAGATTCTATAGGTTGCCTGGTTATAGATCCAGAGTCAGGAAATGTTCTACACATTTTAACCCACAAACGCATCCTTAAAAGTTTCTTCACATCTTCAGGAGGACATTTAACTATATACTGTACATTCTGTCTAGATTCAACCAGACTTTCCGATCTTATATCAAACCTTATTTATTGTTTCTTAGGGTTCCATGATCCCAAAGCCACGGTTCTTACAGAAACGAATTGAGGAGGTTCAGATTGGAACTTTCAAACAGATTGCCACTGTGAAGGAAACAGAAACGGTTTATGATGCGTTAACAATATTTGTTGAGAGGCGTGTGTCAGCCCTGCCTGTTGTAAATCAACAAGGTACTTATTCTGGCTTCAACCTTTATTCTAAATTCAGTTTCAAGTATAGTGTCTGAAGTGTCTATTTTCTTCAGGGAAAGTAGTGGCCCTCTACTCTCGCTTTGACGTCATCGTAAGTTGACCCATGTCTCTACACACACATGGACTTTGTTCTGGAATGGCTTGCATAGTTTTTGAGTTTGCGGCACAAAAGAATAAATATAAAACAGCCAGTCCTATGCTGCCTTGAGTGACCCAAGGAGACTAGCTGGCACCCAAACAACAGACTGTATAATTTGTTTGTTTGTAGAACTTGGCTGCTCAGAAAAATTACAATAACCTGAACATGACGATGAGAGAAGCCATTGATGGTCGCTCATGCTGTGTTGAGGGTGTGCTGAAGTGTTACCCACATGAGACCTTGGAGACCATTATTAACCGCATAGCTGAGGCTGAGGTGAGGGCATTTATTTTGCTTTGATGTCTAGCTATAAATTCGTAGTGGACTGAGAGAGCGTACTTTTTTGTCAGGTTTGGCTTTATAAATCATAATGCTTAGAAAATTTCACAGACCCCAAATCTGTAAATATTGCATAAAATAGCAGTTCTAAAGCAATGCACATATAATTTCATGTCTCTGTAAACAAGCATGAAAAATCCCATTCTGTAATTATATCCAAGTTATTTACTTAAACTGAATAAATACATAATGCTTCTTTGGTTCAATTTTACTCAGTCATCAAGCATTCCCTAATAGCATGAATTTGGTTGTACATTTCTTATTTTTCTAGGTTCACCGCTCAGTCTCAGGACAAAGATGACACGGTGAGGGGAATTGTCTCGCTGTCAGACTTGCTGCAGGCTTTGGTCCTGACTCCAGCAGGTATTGATGCTCTTTTCTCTTAACACCCGTGGAGTAGTGATCTCTCCACCACCTTCCTACAGTCCCTTCCTGCCCCCAGGTAGGCAGTGTTCTAAAGATAGAGCTGCTACACTTTCTGCCTTCTGGCCAGAACCTAGAGGCGCACTGCTAAGCTGCTTTGTCTATATGCGTTCCTTCCCCATCTCGGTGGAAGCTGTTGTACAGAATCAATCTGGTCAGCGTTTGGCTGCTATTGGACCGTGGAGAACGTCTTGCAGGACTCCATTCTGACCTGATCAGCTTGTGGCCTTTGGAATGATCAAACCAAGAGTCTTGTGCAGGGTTTGTTGACTGGCACTGGGGTTGTTCTTACTGCATTTCTTTGTTTTGATGGTAGCATGTATCAGAGATCACTTTGCTGGGCAACAATGCTCTGAGCTGCTATCAGCAAAACATGTCAGAATAAGAGTGCCTGCTTCGCCATCTCATTCCTAGATCTGAGGTGTATTACAAATATAGCTTGTGTACTGCATGAGGTTTGCTGATCTTCAAGCATCTTCATTCTGCATACAAATAAGCTCCAGGAATCGACTTCAAAATGCATCCAACATAAAATTCTCAACATGTAAATTATGCTGAACGCAAGATGACCAGGATGTTATAGTATTGGGTAATGGACCAGTCGTGCGTAATAGTTTTTATTGTTGATGCAATTCTATTTTACAGAGATTTCTTGAACAGCAGATCGCGACCATTTATGAAAATACACATGGAACATGGAAGAAGACTTAAAGTGTATATAATATAAATAAAGTTTATTTAGATTATGACGCTTGATCTGCTCTTGCAGATATATTTGTATAAACTGGATTATTTGGTTCATACATGCAGTTTACATAATATTTTATATGTAATTTTATCACAGAAAATATACTGTTGTTAAAGTGAAATGGGATTATTGAAAACATAACAGAATTCTGATTTACAAATGAAGTAAATAAGTCCTGTGTTAAGTGTTTCATGTTATCATAACACTGTTGTTACAAACAATAAAGCACAGAATGACATTATTTAAAAGAAGGTAAAGTTAAATAAAGACAAATCTAAAGGCAGTTTCACTCATGATGTGCAACTCAAGTCAAGTAAAGGTACTGCTTGAAGTAAACTGAAAAGATTGAAACTGGTCAGTTAGTCACTAATGTATAATTGTTCAAAGTGTGCAACTAGCTGATTTGACTTTGTATGTGTAGTTTTAATTTAACCTAAAAGGAGAAAAATACCAACACAAAGTGGGTTATGAGCAAGATTAAAATGACTATAGTTTGAATTTGATTTGTTTGACAACATAGTTTTATTTGCTTGGCCTATGCAGTATCGGGTGAATTCAATCTTGTTTTTGAGTTTTCACTATTCTCCTTCGGTCTAATGCTGACCACTATGGTGAGAATTTCAACGATGCTACCAAATAACTTGTATGTAACTTGTAACTTGTAACTGATATAAAATTGAAATAATCAGACCATATAAACATATATTAGGAATAATATTTATAGAGAATTGAATTTTGTGAATTGTGCAATATATTCAGATTATCCTGACTGTAAAGAGTGATTCCTAGTTTCACATCCAATGCCACTGGACTTACATAGAAACGTACATAGAAAATAATAAACGCATTCTAGCAAGTGCTAATTTTATCTGTAGATTTCATATTAATTCTCAGAGAAGTTGGAATGGAATCTTTCCATAAAATGACCTAATCAGTAATATTGAAGGAACAACACAAATCTGGTAAGTTTGTAAATTATCTAGCAATTTTAAAATGGCTTAAAAGCAATTTTCATATACATTGAAAAAGAATCAGGCCTAAAATCAAAATGTTGTGTGCTACAGAATACAAATTTGTCTTGGTCTACTTCTCAGTTTATTTTTTGGGCTTAAAAGTGGCACAATTATCTCATCGTCTATATCCTGGTTTGTGTGTTGATTTGTGGATGCAAAGTTCAACACATCATGTGCTCTGATCTGCATATTTACCAGGGGTGTATTTGTTCACCTTCCGGTTTTTCGCTTCCTGGTCTTACTCAAACAGTATCCCCAGCTAAGCAGCTAAGCAACTTCCACATGTTTAAATGTACACGGTTGCACCCTCAAAATATTTGTAGTTATTGTATTGCTGGAATGCTGTCATTAAACTGATGCCAAAACTGATCCCTGTGATTACTTTCTGGATTTTTGTCATTAAATTCAGAAACTGGTAGTTATTGTGTTCAAAAGTTACGCTAGTACATTTTCACATTCTTTGTGACACAAGTGATAGATGTTACGAGATGCTGTGTAAACAGGATATGGCTGAGTGCTATATGTCATTTATAACTCAGAGTCCTTTGCTATTTTTGCACCTTTGAATATGCACAGTAATTTTCCCTAATAGCAATGTAAGCTCAAAAATTAGATTTTTTGAAAATTAATTATAAACATTTATATTGTGATTATAATGTAATGCACTGGCTTATCACAGATGAAAGTGTTATCTCTGCTAGGTACAGCAAATTATTTTTAATGACTGAATATTGTTAGTTTGTACTATTTAAGGTACATATAAATTCTACTACGTTATGATTCTTATTTTATTGTAAACACTGCTGTCTATGCTAACATGGATTTGCAACTCAATACCACCCCTGTTTGTACTTTTTCCTCAGAAACTCAAACAGACTTGAGGGGGAGGGAATTTTGGTTGTGATGATTTGTCTGTTTTAAGGCGGTGTCAGTAATCAGTTGATGAAGCCTCTTGAATAGCATCCATTTGGAAAAATCGGTTGTCTTTTTACCTAATGATCCGCTGCAGTTCAGACTTCTTCTGTTTTGTTTACCAGGAGGAAAGGATGGATTCAGACAAGAGCAATCCAGCACCACAAAGGTAAAAAAACTAAATATGTGAAGCTTTTTATATATATATATATGTATGTATATATATATATATATATATATATATATATATATATATATATATATATATATATATATATATATATATATATGATAAAATAATATATATGTATATATAAAAATAAAATTATATATATATATGTATATATATGTATGTATATATAAATGTGTGTGTGTGTGTGTATATATATATATATATATATATATATATAACATATATATATATATATCATATATATATATAATATATATATGTTTCAATATATTGTTTTGACAAAGGCAGTACTGTGTTTTAGGGATGCAGAAATTAAATATGCTTCTTTTTTCTGATCAGACACTTTTCATCCATCCTTCCATTGTAACCTTTGTATGTACACGAAGGGAGGAAGCATGTACATTTTTATGTATGGCATTTTCTCTTATGTTTTTCAGCAGAAATGTATTTGGAATAAAAGTAAAGAAGAAGAAGAAAGTCAAGGGTCTAGTCTTCACAAACAAAGGTGCCCAGGGTACGGCCTTCTAAGCAAACACAGAATCGTGTAAAAAATTACCGTAGTGTACAAGGAGATTAGCTCTCTATGTCGTGTCATTGTTGATGCTGATCCAGGCAAACTGATCCAGGATTCCAAATACAGTGTGTGTTTCTGTAGATTAACTTGACCTTGTTTTAACATAACTATTCTAGATGAGTCTGAAGTCGAAGTTGCTCCTGATGATCCACCAGTAGTAGAACCTGGCAATGCTGACTCTGGCAGTGAACCTCCCCCGTCTGTAATATTGCCCTTAAGAAAAGAGATAAATACTAAACGGTAGAATTTTAACTTATTTCATACTTATTTTCCTCATTTAAGTACTTGGTTTATATGTAGTATGTGAGAATTATGATGTTGCAATTTAATTATTTTAATAGATCCAAGATTCAAGCAAAGGTTTTGGAAAGTGAGGGCAAGCCGCAAACTTTCCAGGTAGAATTTTAATTTATGTACTTGTGTATTTGGAGAAAAAATACTGTATACATAACTGGATTACTAGTGGACTACTTATTTTGTAACCAATTTCTATTAAGATATCCATTAATATCACCGAAGCGAGACAGCTAGTGGGTGAGAACATTGATCCAAGTGTCGTGATTGAAATTGGAGATGAAAAGAAACAAACTTCTGTTAAAGAGGGAACCAATGCACCATTTTATAATGAGGTAATTTTGTCTTTACTACACCACATAATATTTCCAGATCTGAAGGTTTTCCACAGCAAATTGTCATAACCTCTATAAATCACTACTTTCTTTTCCCAAACAGTATTTTGTTTTTGACTTCTTTGCCCATCAAGAAATCTTTTTCGACAAAGTCATTAAGCTATCAGTAAGTATGTTGATAAAATTCTATTACTATAAAATGTCATCTGTCATCTAAATCAGGTGTAGAAGTATTGGTGTTTTTCAAACAGGTGATGCATTCCAAAATTATGAAAAGCTACTGTATTGGGACATTCAAGATTGATGTTAGAACTGTCTACAACCAACCAGGTGGGAACTCCCATAATGAATATGCTTATTAAATGCATCTGTTTAGCAATTTTGCTTTCTCCCTCATAATTGCTCATCCGTCCAGGTCACCAATTCATCAATAAATGGGCAGCTCTTATAGATCCCGCAGACATTGGAACAGGGGTGAAAGGCCACCTGAAGTGTGACATCAGTGTGACGGGCAAAGGAGATGTGTTGCCCCGCTCCCAGAAGTTTAGCGATGCCGAGGAGTTAATCGAAAAGTAATTTGTTGCAGTTTTATGATGGTATGAAATAAACAGGGCGACACGGTGGCGCAGTGGTTAGCACTGCCACCTCACAGCAAGAAGGTCCTGGTTTCGATCCCCGGGGCCGTAGGGCCTTTCTGTGTGGAGTTTCCAAGCTCTCACCGTGTTGACGTTGATTTCCTCCAACAGTCCAAAAGTATGCAATATAGGTTATTTGGTGACTCTAAATTGTCTGTATAAGGTGTGACTGTGAGTGTGTTTGTGTAAGTGTGTGTGCCCTGCAGTCTGTTGGCGCCTGCATAGTGTTTTAATCTCAACCCCGAGTTGGGATTAAGCAGTTCGGATAATGGATGGATGGAAATAAACACAGGTCTAAAAATTATACTTAACAACATGACATGAGTCATCACTACTACTACTACGTAAATGATCTTCTCTGTTTTGATCCAGGAACCCTCTGCTGCCTGAAGGGTTCCCATTCCTGCGACCATGGGCACGCTATTATGTGAAAGTTTACAGAGCAGAAGGCCTTCCCAGAATCAACTCCAGCATCATGGCCAATGTGACTAAGGCCTTTGTTAGTGACAACACAGCTCTCATAGATCCATATGTAGAGGTGTCTTTCTTCAGCCAGGTGGTACGTTTATTTAACATATACTCAAACAGTAGTGTAGTAAATGAGCACACCTGTTTTTTAAATAGACAGGACATGTTCTACAAAGGTTTTTGGTCATTTTTTAAATATAAAATACTTTCAACAGGGCCGAACGTCCACACAGAAGAGCACGGCAGACCCTGTTTGGAATGAGCAGGTGGTTTTTAAGGAAATGTTTCCTCCTTTGTGCCAAAGACTTAAGATCCAGGTGCTGGATGAGGGGAGCATGAATGATGTAGCCATTGGAACTCACTACATTGATCTTCGCAGAATCTCCAATGATAATGATGGAGATAATGGTACAGATTGTGTTAAATGTTAATCATTTTTGTATATTAATTGTTTTCGTCAAAAGATGAACGAGAAGTGTAGAAATAGAGGGATTTTAGTAGTTTTTAGGTGATATTTTATGTTACCTAAAATATCTGCAGTAGTGTGTAATTGTCTTTCAGAGAATGTTGAAATGGAATTGTATTATATTAATTGCATATGTATATTACATAAATTCTAATAAATACATTAAAAATCATTTGCGTTTATCTGAGAAATGACCTAAACTAAAGGGGACTGTTTAGCAATGAAGGCTGACAATTTTACATTATTTCTCTTTTCTCTTTAGGTTTCCTTCCCACTTTCGGCCCTGCCTGGATTAATATCTATGGCTCGGCCCGTAACTCTGCACTGATAGATGACAGCCAGGAGATGAATGAGGGAATAGGGGAAGGGGTGGCCTTCCGTGGGAGGATTTACATCCAGCTAGTTGTGGAGATCCTCACTGGAGGAGGCGAGTCAAAGTCCCTGTTGTCCTTCAAACCTTTTAGAGATGCCAAGGGAGGGAAAGCAGCTACCAAAGACCCAAAATCAGGGGCTGGAGGAGGAGGAGGTGGAGGAGAGGAAGAGAAGAATACTGCCATGGGAGCCATGGTGCTGCCTGTGGACCCACCACAAATGGTGAACGGCTTATGATTCCCCCATCACATTTACCATTTCTTTCCTATCTTTGTGTCATTCCATTTTATATTCACAAATGGAGACCTTTGCAACCAGTTGGATTTGGCCTGACTGCCATTTTAATTTTTCATTTCAGGTGGGTGAGGAGGAAGCGGAAACATTCATTTTGTTCGGTTCTGTGTTTGAGGCTACCATGATTGACAGGAAAATTGGTGACAGACCTATCAACTTTGAGTTCACTATTGGTATATATTATTAAACAAATATAAAATTAAGGATGCAGAAATGTGACGGTTCTGATTCCGAGCTAAAATATTTCTTCTGTTTTTCGGTTCTCCAGGGAACTATGGCAACTTGATCGATGGTGCAGCTCCAACAGCATCCAAGAAGAAAGATGCTGGAAACCAAGAAGCTGCTGTGCCTCTTTTAGAAGCTCACCAGTCAATGCCTTGCAAATCCACCACACGACCAGAGAGGCCTCTTGTTGGAGACGGAAACAAGTTAGATGCCAATGTTCCAAACGCATAATGAATATCAATATATGTTCCCTCATTTACTGTTAACTTTTGAGCTTTTCCTTTCAGTTGATTTCTGATCAGCTTGATTTTCTGGGCAGGGCCTACTCTTATTTACACATTTCAAATCGGAAACCTTGTGTTCATGTGTGGAGCTGCTGGGAGAACCGGACCTACCGCCTGCATCATTCTAACGTGCTGGACAGAATAACCCTCATGTTTGTAAGTCACCCTTATGTTTGTAAGGCTTGTTAAAAAATGTGAGCACAAATATGGGCTCCATTTCCATTTTCATGTCATGTGTAATCTAGGAAGAGGGATTAGCCAAGGTGGCAGAACTGGACAAGCAGATGGACCCCAGGGCAGAAGCGCTTATGCATGCTGTTTTACAAGAATTTTGCAAAGACACAAGGTACTGAGAAGCATACTTATAAATACTGTCTTAAAGTATGTGATTTAAATGGGTGTGAAATTTCCTGAGCTGGTACTGAGACTTAAACACATACTGTACAACTTGTCAGTGACAGCAAATATGTTCATGCATTTAATATTCATGCAATTAAGGCACAACAGAAATGTACAGTTTATCTTGCAAATGAACAACATGCAAAAGATGGTGGTGGTCTAGTGGTTTAGGATACTTTCCTCTGGACCAAGAGGTTGTGAGTTTGAATCCTACCTCCAGCACTAGCATCATTGGGTTCATGAGCCCAAGTTGCTCTCTGGGAGACTGACCCTGAAACTGGAACTGGAGGTCTCTCTAGATAAGAGTCTCTGCTAAATGATGTAAATGTAAATGCAAACATTACAGGGTGTGATATAGATATACATTATGAAAATGTCACAGTTTTCATTTGCTAATGAAATGATAGTCTCACATAGTTTCGCATAAATGATTGGTTTGTTCGGTTTAAAGAATATTTCAAAGTTGTGATGAAGACAGCACCTTACCCAAAACAGGGGGGCTCACTCCCCGTAACCAACACATTAAGTCTTATAAATGTTTGATTGGTTAATTTATTTCTTGGGTACTCCTTTAAACACTTTCCCATTTCTAGGGAATTCATTGGTTTTGCTGAAAAGAAGGTCAAAGGAGCTCACTTGACCATGTTGGATAAGAAGAGGCTTACCATGTGCAAACTAGAACTGGTAAGTTGGAAATTTGCAACATTATGTATAGCTTTAAGGGCAGTTG
Source organism: Distichodus sexfasciatus (assembly GCA_032718565.1). Lineage (NCBI taxonomy): Eukaryota > Metazoa > Chordata > Actinopteri > Characiformes > Distichodontidae > Distichodus > Distichodus sexfasciatus. The sequence continues at coordinate 2,623,534 of JAVGVS010000001.1, forward strand.
GTAACGTAGCGGTTAGGCCATTCGCCCTGTGATCAAAAAGTTCCCGGTTCGAATCCCAGGACTGGTAAAGGTACTATTAAGGTACTCATGAGCAAGCTCCCAATGTGCTGCCCACTGCTCCTTCATGGATGGGTCAAATACACAGGTCACATTTTTTGTAGTGCACTGTGTGCTGTGCTATGGTGTGTTCACAATGACTAATCGTCACTCACTTTATTAGTAATATGTTTCTCTGTGATTTTCTTCTACAGGAGAATATGATAGGGATAGCAATGACCATCACTGAACCAAAGAGAAAAGCCCTGACAGTTAAAGACATGCTTCAGGAAGCTGAGAAACTCACTAAAAGAATCAGATTCTTGGTGGAAGAGGTTATTACACAGCTTTTCCTGTCTGAGTGCATGCATGTTTATTGAAATACAAGTTGGCCCATTTCACACTGTCTTTTTGTCTCCTCTTCAGCCTCAGCACACATTGCCGGATGTATTTGTGTGGATGCTTTGTAACAACAAGCGTATGGCATATGCTCGCATCCCCGTCCGCTACCTGCTGTACTCAAATAACCAAGTGGAGAAAGGCAAAGACTGTAGCAAAATCTCCACCCTGTTCCTCAAGGTGTCGGCTATAAGCCTAAATATTGTTCTTAAATATGACATTTTTGGCATTGGTATTTCACTGGCAGACAGTAGTGACATTATTTCTTTCTTAGCCTCCTGGGAAGCGTGGGACAGGCTGGTCAGTGCAGGCTAAACTGGATGTGTACCTGTGGCTGGGCATCTCCAAAGACAGTTCTCATATGTTTGATAATCTGCCACCAGGCTTTGAGCCACAAAGGGCAAGTTCCGGAGACATCAGCTCCTCTATACCTGAGAGTTTATTGTACAGAGGTGAGATATGTTAATATCCCCTCAGGTAACATTTCAGATATTTTTAAAACTAGTATCTGATTGATTTCATGGAAGTAACATGCCCCAAGTCAGTTTCAAAGTGTGCATGAGATGTTAATGTCCTTTATTTGAACCAGATCAGTATGAGTTTCAGCTGAGGGCTTATATGTACCAAGCACGTGGACTCATTGCAGCAGACAACTCGGGTCTCTCTGATCCATTTGCCAGAGTTTCCTTCCTGTCGAACACACAGTCTACTGCAGTAAGTATCCCAGCATGCCTCTCAAACTGACAATACTAGGATGTTCTTGCATGCATACGTTTTGGGAAAACATTCTTAGGAGTGTAATTGTGTTAGAATTAGGGTCGGTACACATGTAGCCGGGTATTTTTTAAACTGATATTTTTTCTAAAATAACTTTGTGCACATGAGCCCATTTAAAAAATATCTCTGTACACACTAATCCGGATCAATACGCCATCAAGAGCTGCGTAGAACCATGTCAGCCAATCAGAATCCAGTGAAAAAAAGAATGAATTATATACGGTTACAATGACTTTTACATACGGTTGCTTCAGAATCGCTGCTCTGACAGCATCCATCTTCAGTGTTCAACACAAGCAATGTCGCACACCTGACGTTAACGCATTTTGTGTCACACACTTATGACGCTGTGAACCTAAAACTCTGTTTTCCCCGTCCACACGTAGTCACTGAAGCCGGAGTTTTCAGAAAATAGCCAGTTTCAGTGACTGAAACCTCTGATTACGTGCGGACGACAGGTGCAACCACATAAAAACTATGTCGTTTTGTTTTTTTTTAATAAATACCCGCTACATGTGTATGGGGCCTTATAGAGTACTTCAGGTTAGAATTAGAGGCTAATATTAAGGGACACATTAGATTTTGGATGGTGGTGGTCTATTAGTAGGGTACTGCCTGGGTTGAGGTTTTGGATTTAGATCCTACATTCAGCATTGCCACCACTGGGCCCCTGAGCAAGACCCTTAACTCCAAAGCTGCTCCCGGGAGACTGTCCCTATAATTATGAATTGAAAGCAGATCTGGATAAGAGCATCTGTTAAATGTCAGTTGGTAGTGTAACGGTTAGGGAGTTTGCCCCGTGATCAGAAGGTCGCTGGTTCGAATCCCAGGACCGGAAAGATACCACTGAGGTACTCTTGAGCAAGGTACCGTCCCCAAGCACTGCTCCCCGGGCGCTGCCCATGTTAGCTGCCCACTACTCCTTCACGGATGGGTCAAATGCAGAGGACGCATTTGGTTGTGGTGCAATAACACAATGACAAATAATTACTCACTCACTAAATGTAAACGTTTAAAGTTCATTAACCCTCTTTGTCGCCTTAGATTATTAATCAGACTCTGACGCCGACGTGGAACCAGACTCTAACAGTGGATAAAGTGACACTTTATGGATTTCTCAATGAGCTGGTGCAAGAGCCACCTCTCATTGTCATTGAGGTCTATGATGATGATGCTCTGGTGAGGAAAACAGTTTAATTAAAGTTTTAATTTATTATTGAATTTTATGAATGTATTTCACACTGCCCAAAAAGATCACTGAAATCTTAGCAAGGTGGTATGACAAAATGCTTGTTAAATCTGACATGGTCTGTCATAGTTTGGTTTTTCATTTTACCCATTCCCAGGGTAAAGCAGAGTACCTGGGCTCCACTATTGCCACCCCGGTGGTCCGGCTAGCTGAGGAGCCATACACACCTCCTCAGCTGCAGTACAGTGCCCTCTACTGTGGTAGTCTCTCAGGTGGAGACATACTTGGTGCTTTTGAGCTCATTCAGGTAAGGAATGTTCCAGAATTTATCAGCTGCCACACAGCAGTTATCTGCTTTCTGCATTAGAATATATGGCTCTACACAGATTATCCATCTCTCTCATTATAACTGTATTTTATGTGTGTTGCTGAAATCATGATAAAATTATTTATTTCAAAGACTGGACACCATGCTCTGCTTGTGTTAGATCAATGTAAGAATAGTTGGAGGGTATGAACAGCTGGAGAAAGTTGGAGAATAGTTAGATGAGATGAATTGTTGGAACGTAAGAGGCTTTATGTCAGTTTTTCTTCTGTCTTATAGCTGTATTTTATGTATGTGTATTAGAGGTCGACCGATGTATCGGTCAGCTGATATACCGGGCCGATATTTAGCATTTTTTACGATATCGGCATCGGCCGATATCCGAGTTTAGTACGCCGATATTCAGGCATGTCTGCGGACAGCCCAGTTTTGCTGCGGTACACGTGATCCATGCTGTTTGTAACTAGTTTATAACTTGAAAACTTTGTTTTGTTTACAAATTATTAGTCAAGTTCAAATGTTATATATTTATTTATTGTTTAGACATTTACAGTTTTATTTATGTTATTTATGTTTATATTTATGTTTAGTCAGTGTTAAATAAATGTTAAGTTGAGAAATTTTGTGTATCCTTTGTTACTATTCGTGTGATATTTTACTACACAAACAGAGGAGAAATGTCTAATTATTGGCCAAAAAAATATCGGCAGCATATATCGGCCATCGGCTGACCCTGACTTCTAAATATCGGCATCGGCTTTAGAAAAACCCATATCGGTCGACCTCTAATGTGTATTGTTGAAATCATGATAAAATCCTATATTTCAAAGACTGGACACCAGGCTGTACCTGCCTTAGATGAAGTGGATGGTTCGATCTGTCCTGTGCCTTCATACATACGACCTGTGCTCTGCAAATACAGAATTGAGGTTAGATTTTTGTTTATTTCTGTTTCATTCATTTGATTGGTATCATTGTTACAGTACTCTGAAAGATTTCAGTGCTAGAATTTTACATATACATAATGTAATGTGTGTATATGTGTTGTTTAGGTTCTGTTCTGGGGTTTGAGAGAGCTGAAGAAGGTGCAGCTGCTCTCTGTAGATCGTCCGCAAGTCTTCATCGAGTGTACAGGAAAAGGTGTCAATTCGTCTGTAATACAGAGCTACAAGAGCAACCCAAACTTCAGCGTGCTCGTGGACTCTTTTGATGTGGTAACAGACACAATAACATCATCCTGATTGTTGGGCTGTGCTTTGTTATGTTGCGTGGCGTGGTTACATTTTTCAGTGTTGTGTCCTTTTTGTTCCATGACTTCAGTGTGTCTAAAATGTTTACATCTCTGCAGGAGCTGCCTGAGAATGAATATCTACACCCTCCTCTCAGCATCACTGTGGTGGACTGGAGGGCTTTTGGAAGGAGCACGCTGGTGGGCAGCCACATCATCAACAACCTCAACATGTTCAAATACACTCCAACTCTGCCCCCTGCCAGGCAACAGCCACAGGAGCAACTCAGCATAGAGCGTAATTGAGATTTTAGCCATTACTGCCTAATAACACACACACACACACATATATATATATATATATATATATATATATATATATATATATATATATATACATAAAAATATATATATATGTATTTTAGTGGATTTGGCCAAATAATAAATCTTTTTGTTTCTAGCTGCACCACTCCCTGAACGAGAGAGCATATCCGCAAAATCTAGCGAAGACATTTTCATCAGTATAGAGCAAGAAGAGAAACCTTTGCCAGCATTGGAACCATTACCACAGGACAAGAGGGTAGGTTTAAAAATCAGGAAACATATACACACATTAGCACTAGGCATGTAAATCACAAGCTTCATCACAATACAATGTTGTTTAAATTCAAAGCACAACGATTTAACAGCTGCCAATATTACAAAGTTGACTGTGATACAAATCCGATTCAATTCAACAGAGCCAGCAATCGATATGAGACAATGTTCGATGCTGATTTAACACAGTCACTTCCATTCATAACAGAAAGCAGCTAAAATACACTGTATATTGACATTTTTATGTCGGAACTATGGTCCACAGTCGCCTGGGGTATTGTGCTTAATGAATGTTGTGTGCTTAGTAAAAGTTGACATCTATATGCTTGCTTGGCAAGGGATGTCTGATCCATGTTTTCATTTAGGATCCGTGCTATGGGCTCATTGATCACCGACTCTATATATCGTTACATCTCTAATCAGCACCTCCCTACATTTACAGTTTTGACTCTTCCTTACAGGAGAAGGAGTCTAAAAAGAGCAAGCGCAGGTCTACCAAACGGAAGAAGCGGACTGCAGCGGATGAGTCTGCTGACAGTGTTATTGACTGGTGGTCTAAGTACTACGCTTCAGTGGAGAAGATACAGTTGGTCAGATTAAACAGCAACACAATCACAATCATAATATTTTTTAAACTTGGTAGACTGAATAGTCACACATTACGTTTTCTTCTGCAGTCAAAACAAAGAGAGTCCAACCCATTTCCAAACCTCTATGAAGCAGGTAAGACAAGATGCTGGAGTTCATTATTCCATTGCTCTAACCATCAGTTTTCTAAGGAACAGGTAGAGAGGCAAGATTTAAGTTTCAGTTGAAGTCAAACACACGTGTGTTGTGATGTATTGCAGTTCCTTCTCTTCAGGACCTGGTCTCAGATGGATTGACCAGTATGGGTAAGAGTAGTTGGAGAACATACATTTAAATGCTTAAGATCTCCTTACAGTCTCATGGCTAACAGCTGTCAGGGGCTTTACCACATCCCCCACCTACAAAACAATACATGATGAATTACATAAAACTTTCAGTGAAACATGCTGTATTACTAAGAGCAATCTGTATTATTTCTGGACTGGATATACACCCCCAGTAAAAGTTTTGGAACACTTGGAATTTGCTTTATTGGAGTTGAAGCATTGATCAGATAACACTAGTATCAGAGCAAAAATATAATAAATGGTGATTAATATAGGATACTGTGTAGTATTTAAAGTGTAACATTTGATTAAGAATCAGTATTTTCATATTACACATCTATTTTAAATGTACAGTATTTAAATATGCAGTATTAAAACATTTTGATCAAGTATCAAAATCTTAAAGAAGATTAAGAATCATTGTCATTTTTTCCACTTTCTTATTTTATTAAAAATAATCTTTTATTCAAGATGAAAAAATCTAAAATGGAAGTACTCCAAAAAATTAACTGGAGAATTTCAGGAACTTGCAGGATGAATTTTATGGTCAAAAGTTAGAAAACTAGATGTATATTTAGTTTAATTTATGAAAAGTTCCACAGTGTTCTCTTGGGGCTAAACCTTTTCATAGTTCTTGTAAATAATCAATGAGTCTTGCATGTATGGTCATTTTTATCTTTAAGCTAAGGGAGTGAAAGATAGGAAAAATCTGACGAGCTTCAAGGGAGTGTGTGAGCAGCCCAAGTTGGCAACATTAAAGGTATGCTTTAGAATACTGAAGTTTCATCTAGTTAAAGGATTTAGTGTCTATTGTCACTGCTTGTTTAAAATTACAAAACTTTTGCTACATTACTTTTTACATGATGTAGATATATGACAAAGAGCTGGAGGCAGAGTTTGGTCCTTTTGATGACTGGGTCAAAACATTTGAACTGTACCGTGGTAAGGCAAATGAGGAAGAAGGTTCAAGTGTTGTTGGGAATTTTAAGGTGGGTTTATAAGCCTTTACATATATAACAGCTTCATATATAGTAGTCTGACAGTCAGATTGGCATCACTGGTTGTATTTGAAAAGAGTTCACTTGAACTACATATGTTTTAATGCCTCTCTCCAGGGAAGGTTCTGTCTTTATAAACTGCCTGTGGAGGACGAGGCTCTGGACATAGTGGAGTATAAAATAAACCAGGGTATTCCACCCAACACCTCTGTAAATGTCCTTATTCGAGTGTACGTTGTTTCTGTAAGTTCTCACTTGGTTCACACTAAAACATCATTATCAGTGTATACAGGGACATGTTTAGACATTTTTTTGATATACTGTTGTAAATTCATCGCAAGGCATCCAACCTCCACCCAGCCGATCCTGATGGGAAGGCAGATCCTTACGTTGTCCTGAGACTCGGAAAAACTGAAATCAAGGACAGAGAAAATTATATCCCAAAACAACTCAACCCAGTGTTTGGCAGGTAACCATTTCATCACCATTAAAACCAGAGAGTTGTGTGTGAATGCATTTATTTCTATAACAGCAGACTTTAAATTACCAGGGGCAGTAAAGTGATGTGTCTCTCTACAGATCCTTTGAAATTCAAGCCTCTTTTCCTAAGGAGTCTTTACTGAATGTTCTTATCTATGACTATGACGCCGTTGGTGGAGATGATTTGATTGGTGAGACACAGATCGACTTGGAGAACCGTTTTTATAGCCGACACCGTGCCACTTGTGGTCTCCCCACGGAATATGCCATGTAAGCTTACATTTTTTCATAACCCATTTAAAAGATTTCCAAAGATTTTCCAATGATTTTGTCTTTTCTTGCTGACATTTCCACCCACTAGTGAGGGCTACAATGCTTGGAGAGACTGCATTAGGCCAAGTGACCTACTGATCAAGCTTTGCAGAGAAAACAGACTTGAAAGCCCCCGGTTCACACCTGGAAGAATCACCATCGGAGAGAAAGTCTTCACTGGCAAAACTATCTTTACTGATGAGGGTGATAATGAACTTGTAGTATGAATAAAGTTCTGAATATGAGTGGTGTTCTTGTGTGATTGCTGAGTGTTGTTTGTGCTGAGAGAATGCTTTCATGTTGCAGATCAGACAGTGGAGTCTTATGAACATCTGGCTCTAAAAGTGCTGCACAGATGGGAAGAAATGCCAGGTGTGGGCTGCAGACTGGTACCAGAGCACATTGAGACACGTACTCTCTACATAAAAAACAAGCCAGGCATGGACCAGGTAATGCATTATTACTTTAAAATAATTCTACAGCACTTACATGAATTTAACTGATTGTCCATCTGAAAATAAAGTTAGAGGTAAATATTAATGAACTATGATATAATATTGTTAATTTGAGCATCATCCTGTTTTTTTATCCACTGTGAAACATCTTTCAAGGTGTTTCCGATACAGTACATATTTATTTTAACAGATAAGAGGTTTTTGAATAACAAGCTATGAAGACAGAATAGAACAGCCTTTAAAATTAGTTGTGGGTTGTTGCAAAATTAAAATTAGGGACAGTTCAAAGGCTTGCCAGATCAAATCCCGCACTACTCTAGGAAGCTGAGGAGGAACAAATGAGATCACATTTTGTTGTGGTCCACTGTGTGCTGTGCTGTGTTCACAATGACAATCATTCTTTCGCTTTTTTAACGTTACATTAGAGTCCAAGGACTCCTAAGAAAATCCTAGTTATTTATATCAGATATTATTTATATTAAGATATATTTTATGAGATACGTATTTGAGTGAGTGAGTGATTATTTATCATTGTGAATACAGCACACATTGCACCACAACGAAATGTGACCTCTGCATTTAACCAATCTGTGAAGGAGCAGTGGACAGCTGACATGGGCAGTGGCCAGGGAGCAGTGCTTGGGGACGATACTGGTACCTCAGTGGTACCTTTATCAGTCCGGGATTCAAACCGGCGACCTTCTCATCATGGGATGAACGTCCTAACCGTTACGCTACCAACTGTCCCAAACTGTACATTTTTAATGCCGCACCCAAAGCTTAAGTAATGGCTTGTTATTCAATTAAGTAAATTAATATGGACTAAATAGAAGTGATCATCTCAGAGGTAGTGAGCAGTGATTCTGATATTTTTGTGTGGCTTGTAGGGACAGCTGCAGATGTGGGTAGACATCTTCCCTATGGACATGCCTCTTCCTGGACCACCTGTGGACATCTCTCCCCGTAAACCTAAAGGGTACTTACTTATCCAATAGTGATTAAGCCTCAGCCGTGTCTTATTGCCATGCAGGTGATGGTATACTGTGTTTTTTTGATTTACCAAGATATGAGTTAAGGATCATAATCTGGAACACAGAAGATGTAATTTTAGAAGATACCAATTTCATAACAGGGCAACAGTCAAGTGACATCTATATCAAAGGGTAAGTGTGACCTGTATAATTAATTAGTTGAAAGAAATACTTTTGTGGATAGATGTGCATGTTTATTTTTGTGGAACCTTCTTGTTACCTCAGGTGGCTGAAGGGGCTTGAGGACGACGGCCAAGAAACAGACGTGCATTACAACTCTCTTACTGGTGAGGGCAACTTTAACTGGCGCTTTGTTTTCCCTTTTCACTATCTCCCGGCTGAGAAACTGGTGGTGGTCAGCAAGCGGGAGAGCATCTTCTCTTTGGATAAGACAGAACAGAAGATTCCTGCAGTCTTAGTGCTGCAGGTGTGGGACTTTGAGAGGCTGTCTTCCGATGACTTCCTGGGTAAGACTGTTGTACACAATGATATTTTATATATGGGTTTGTTTTGGAAAATGTTTTCAGAATAGTATATTTACATTAGAATGTTTTTCCTTATATGAGTATAAGTAATTATTATTTATCTGTTTTTTAACACAGGCTCGGTTGAACTGGATCTGCACGGGTTTCCTCGAGGTGCTAAAACAGCAAAAGACTGCAAGATAGAGATGCTGAAAGACAGCAGTGAAACCATCTCCATCTTTCAGCAGAAACGCTCCAAAGGCTGGTGGCCTTTTGTGAAAGCTGATGAGCTCACGGTGTGTGGAAAAAAGTTGATAATCACACTGGTATTAAGTGACAAATGGCAATTCTAAATGTTTGTAAACAGCTTTATGTTACGACTGTTCATTGGTTTTAAGTGACAATAGTTTACTGAAAAAAGCCAAATTCATTTGCTCTAGGGGAAAGTGGAAGCTGAATTCCACTTGGTGACAGCCGAAGAAGCAGAGAAGAACCCAGTAGGACGAGCTCGTAAGGAGCCGGAACCTTTAGAAAAACCAAAGTAAGATTAAATTTCAGTTTATGCCTAGTTCTATTGTTTGTTTTTGTTTTTTTTAAACAAAATTCTTATCTTGAATGAACAGTTTCAAAGAAAAAACAAATGTAAACAGAATATGTACTTATGTTGAATAACATGGGAGAATATCTCTGGGGCACATCTCAGTTTGTTAATCTTGTTAATCTTTAAAAGAACGCCGTCATGTTTTACACATTATATTAGGCATGATTTTAGAACTCTTAAGATTCATGCAGGTATTTTATTCAATGATATCTGTCTTCATTTCAGCCGTCCAGATACCACCTTCTCCTGGTTCGTGAATCCCTTTAAATGTTTCTTTCATCTGATCTGGAAGAACTATAAGAAGTACATCATAGCTGCCTTGCTTCTGCTGATCTTGGCATTGTTTCTGGCCTTGCTCTTCTACACCCTGCCTGGGGCCATCAGCAACCGGATTGTCGCTGGTTGATTGCGCACTGTAAAGAAGAATTACACTACCAGCGGAATTTGTAATCGTAGATTAATTCACTGTGAGGTAAATGCACTGGAATCTTACTGGTCTCTTATTTAGAATGAAAGATCAGACAACTAAATGTTAAGCTTAGAAACACCACACAATGCAGAAACAAGTTCTATATGCTAATAATTTAAGGTTGTAATCCATTCTTAACTAATACACCAATTGATTAGCCAAATATAGTTTTTATATAATCCAATTTCAAATTATACTTTTATGCAAAAAATGTTAATTTTTCTATTATCTGTTGGATCATTTAATAGTAAAATACCTTTTTGTAATGTTTTTTAATCACTCTTACCAAGAACAATGTACAGAATCTCACCATATTCAACATACATGCATTATCATTTATTTGTGTATTAAAGTTATTCAATATGTACAACAACTGAAGAACAGGAATTTAAATTATGAGAAATTTGAAGTAAGGCATAAATCATTCTTGATAAATCACTAATCTATTTTAATATTAAATATGTTCTTTAACCTGTCATTGCCAAAAATGATAATGACCACAAAAATTAAATGAAAGCCACCTAAAGGGTAATTTGTTTTCCAAGAAGCAAGGGCATTTTCCAGCTCCAGGTTCTTTGTTATAAATAAAGTTGAGCTGCTAGTTTTAGAAGGTGCAGATGGATTCTCCAAAACATGGGTTCAGTGTATTGTTGCGCCTTTCAGAACCTCTGGGCACCACTTCAAGCATTCCTGAACTCTAGACAGTAGGTTAAATCAAAATACACTTCAGCCCCACTAACACTACAGTTTAACTGCCAAATTTATGTAACAATGTACCAACTCTCTCTTTTTTTAATGTCTTGAAATCATGTCACTGGTAAGTCTGTGAATGAGGTGCCTTATTTCTCTGCCGTGCAAACACACCGGACCCCTCTGCCAAACCGAGTCTTTGTGCTGCCAGCGCAGGACTGGAGCCCATCTGCAGTGGTAAAGTATAGGCCCCAGTTTCAGAATGAACCCTGCCTATAGCGAAGCCTCCCTGTGCTGCTTGTCTCCGTCCGCAACGTTGAGCAAGCAGCGCCTGTGGCGGCGCTCCGGTAAGCTGTGCAGCCTGAGACATCAGACAGGCCTGTAGTTTGCGTTTGGCTCGCCAGCGAGCCACTCGGAGCCGTGTCTTCTCCCTGCGCTCCTTCACCAGATCAGCCAGTAGGGCCTGAGGCAGCGTTTGCTCCAGCTCACGTCTCCGTGTCTCACTCCGCCTGCGCACTTCGATCCTCTTGCGCTTGTACTCTTCATACAGGTTCACGTCCCTACACCATGGAGGCACCTGCCTCTGTGCACCGGCCATGGCCAGCTGTGACTCGGCAACTAAAAACATGAAAGAATGTGAATGATGAAGAAAGAGGATTTATCACATTCACAAATACATGAATATGATTCCCATTGCTTTGTAATGTGTGCTCACCAAAGACATGCAATGAACACTACTTCTACTGCTTCAAACATTCCTTTTGTCTGATTCAACTAATGAGGGCTGTTTTGTAGAAGTACTGTAAACTATGTAGATCAGTGATCCCAAATGACTAGAGATAAAATATCAATGATCCATAGCCTCTGCAATCTTTGAACGTAGCAGAGAACGTTTTCTGTTTTGCTCAGTTCTTGGTTCTTGGCCAAACTTGGTTTTGAGTAGACTGTGATTTAGCTCAACACAAGACGATTACACTTAGCTAAGTCTAACCTACTGCTAATTCAGTGTTAGACTTCAGAAATTACTCATCTGATATAAATAACCTGGATGGAGCTACTACTGAACCTTTTGAATAAAACTCTTTGCAATTTGTAGCATAAGTATTGACGCAATGGCTGTACGCACTGACACAGGTATGGGATTTAATTGTGGCATTACTAAAAATGCAAGCACATGCCTATAATCCCTTTTAAAAAAGGATATATGTTTGTGCAACAACCTAACTGAATATACAGTTTGCTGCTCAAGCACAGCAGTAATCCTATTATTCAGTTCTGACAAATCTTTATTACTGGGCTATTTATATCGGTCACTTCAAGGCAAACTATTATTATAACATTATAATATTATAACTAGTCAATCCATCTGACTGGGGTTGGGCCAGGCCAGTATTTGAATGGGAGACAGAATAAGAAAGCTGCTAGAAAAGGTTTTAAGGGACCAAAAGAGGACTTTCCTATGGTCTACGTGGCTCTCAGTGCCCTGTGACATGAACAGTGAGTTGAAAATGTGCTGTCTTTTGATAAGTAAAACCAAGATCCAGACTGTTTGAGCTCATAAAAGATTCCTGGATTCTGAATTGGTGTGGAACCCTGATGTCCTGCAGTTGTTACATCACATGTACGTGAAACTGCATGCTGGTGCTGGTTAAAGTGATGGCACGTTGTCTTTTCCTAGCGCTTTAAATGTGGGTAAAAACTGCTATTTAATGCTATATTTAGTTTTCCTGCTAACACCTTCACCTATAACTGACAAAGCCATATTTTTGAAAATCTAATTTAATACATTTATTACGTTGGCAGCTGTGTTGGCTAATGTAGGACACTTAAACAAAACAACAGGTTGTAGGCTCAAATCTAGTTCTGTCCTACTTACAGTAGCTACCAGGCCCTGAGCAAGTTGCTCCAAAGAGACTGCCCCTGTGATTAGGAAATGTAAGCCTCACAGGATAAGAGTATCCGCATAATGTAAAAATAAATGGTCTAATGACATCAGTTAATTGAGAAGAAAATAAAAAGCCATTCATCTTCAACTCACATGTGTTTGGGTCCACACCCATGAAGGCTGGTTCAGCTGCTGTTGGAATCTGGTGACACTGCTGACCCAATGAAGGCTCTACTGAGATGCCTGGTCCTGATTCTGTGATCTGTTGACCGAGGTCTATCCTCAGACATTCCGAAGTGGACGAGTTGCCTGCCTCGCCAGGCTCCTCCTTTACCTTCATGATTTCAACTTCAGCATCCTCTTGCTTAACTTGGATAGAGGGTCTGCTACATTCTCCAGAGACTGTGCTGTAAACCTCACCGGTGTCAGCTGCAGGGAGAAAGCTGGAACCCAGTGTCTCTGCATGCTCGGGCTCAGACAAAGTTGGGGGTGTCTGACCCCACAATGGATCACTGCTCTCTGCCACCAGGCCTTCGCTCTCCTTTACATCAGCATTTGAGCTCTCTGCTACACAAGAAAGAAATTAATTCACTTTTAATCCATCCACAAAGTCTTCACACAGATGCCAATTACATCTGCATTTTTTGGATAGAGATTTAAAAAGCCTTTCCGCTACATCTGACAAAAAAAAAATCGCTTAACCTTAGATCCATCCATAAAATCTCTAAAGACATCAGGTATGAAGGTTAAATTCAAAATTACGGAAATGCTTGTAAAGGCATATAAACATTTCCCTGCCTTTCACACACCTGTCTTATGACACTTTATAACTATAAACACTTTTGTAATACATTAGGATAGCCATATCTTTAACTTAATTAATTAGCTTAAAGAAACTGCTAACCTCCAATATTACAAACACATTCAATTATACAATTTCTGTTTAATAAAAAATGTAAAAATGTGAGGCGTGGAATGCGAAATGCAAACCTGTTTAACTGTGCATATAATTTAATATAGTTTACCTACACAGTCTCAGGAGTGAACTAGGTTTAAATTTCACTACATTTTACTATGATAAATATGCCTATGACAAATAATCTGGAGTCACTTCTTACCTTTCATTGACTCCAGGTGTATTCTGGATCCATGCATCTCCTCGGTGTAAATCTGGGGACTGCTGTAGTCCTCGGATGGGATGGATTCTTGGATCACATGAACTTTAGGGGTGTTGAACTGGCTCTCCCAGGTGTTATCTGCAGCATGGGCCGTCTCGGGGTTTCGTGTTTTGGGGGATAGTGTGAGTGTCCCGCTGCAGGACGGCGTCGTTTTAGCGCAGCTCCTCACCGCCGCCGCCGCGGTTCCGTCCTGATGAGCACCGCCGGGATGAAACCTAACAAGGCCGGAGCCGCTCAACGCGAGTTTGTGCTGGTTGCCTACAGTCGGGAAAGTCTGTCGGTCGTTTTTAGCTGTCAGCGCGTTGACATATTTCCGTAAGGCTTTAAGCTGACAGCGCGACATCTCCAACATGTTCCTGATGTTCTCGTTCTCCTTCTCCTTGGCCGTCATCTCCCTGCGGAACTCCTCCAGCTTCACACTCACCACCCGGATCATCTCCCCCAGCACCGTCTCCACCGCTGCGTTCACCGCCTTCTCTATAACCACCCCCATCTGCCCCCTCATCAGAGAAATGGTCAAATTCACGTCCATCCTTATCAGACTTCGTAAAGTCAGGTAAAAAAGAAAACACAACACGGAGCAGCGGGCGAATTTCTCACTAGCACAGCTAGCTAGCAACCATGCTAACGCTAGTGTTTATTTAAAGACTCCTGGATAAAAATGTCGAGTTCTAGCTAATAATGTCAACCTTACAGTAGTTCAACACAAATGCATGTGTAAGAAATCTCACTAAATTCTTGACCCTCTGAGTACCGAAATAGAAATATCTGTCTGACTGTAGGTTGCTGTCATTCAAAACAAAACAAAACAAAACAAGGCAGCGTCGCAAATCGCGTACTAGCGCACTAGAGAGTATGGGAAGTCAGCGTATTCGCTGTTCAATTTGAGATTCGCATAGTCCAATGACATGCTATGTAGTACGCCAGTTGGGGTTCTTCTTGCTCGTGAATAAGGTTTATTTGACGTCTGCACAAGTTTACACTGCCACCTACAGGACATTACTGGGAGCCTTATTGCTTCGCGGTCGAACGGAAGCTAAATCTGTGGTACGTCACTTTGCCGTTTGCGCCGTGGGGAATTGGGTGATTTAATTCAGTTTATTTGCATAGTGATTTTTACAGCTAATATTACAAAGTATTTTATGTGTTCTTCTGGTATAGGTGCAGTGGGTTTCTGATAATCTTAGACAGTCTGCGTAATACAAACAAAGAATGCTATTCTTATCGTTAAGCGGCACCATATCTTTGAGGTAGCCGTGATAGTTTTGCCCCTTTCACATCTTGCCTTTTTCAAGATGTTTACTGCTGATTAATGCTTTGTTTACGTTCTAGATCCCTGGTACAGAATGACTTAAACAATATGCACTATGATGGCTTTTAGTTGTGCTGTTAGTTTTTAAAATAAGTACGTGAATAAAATGATCACTACTGATAACATAATTAGACAACCACCTGGATGATTACATTCTTATAAAATGTGCTGACTGCGATGGAACTGTGTGCCAGATGCTTTCTTAATTGTGTTTTGAAACTTTGCCGCTGTTTCCATCTTAAGAAATAATGCAGATGTAAAATGTTTTTATTGGCCGCCAGGTGGCACTTCCACACGCTCCTCCTCGTAGCTGCTTAGAATTCTCATTAGACTCGTTTTAATAGTGGTCTAATAAACGTATTTTTGGGCAGTGCGAGTTTTTCATTTTATATGGTTAATCTGGAACTGAACTGGCAATTTAGTCGTTGGTGCTAAAAGAGGATTTATGTAAGAAGGAGGGAGGCCTTATTAGAAAAGAGCTGATGTAACATTGTGGTGGATCGTGACAGCATTCACATTACCTCAATTAGTCACATTTTTCTGTTTATAGCGGAAGCTGTATGTGCGTGTTTTACAGGATGCTGACACCAAATATCTGAGTCCTTCAGGTAACTGGTACATGCTAATATGTTCTTGGCATGGAAAACCACAAATGTCTATGTAGACCTTTTAACAGTTAAGCCATTAAAACACGTATACTCATATACACAAATAAAGAATACATTTACTAAAACAAGCATAAACCAACAAATACATTCAATGTTATAACATTCCAGCAACATTACCAGTAAAAGAGAGGTCGATTTTGCTTAGCTGTGCAAAATGTAACCTTATTATGGAAATAACAGTAGAAGCACAATACTAGAGAGTCCATGTGGGCGAAGAAGTCATAATGTATGGTAAAACTGGTAATTACGGAAGCGTGTTTTTAAAAAAAAATATTTTCCACTGTTGTTCTTTGCATACAGTGACACTTCTGCATAAAAAAAAATCCATTAAAATATGTGTATAAAAGTATCTGACAAGTATATCTCTCTTTTCTGCTAATATGGCATAAAACTACCACAGATGAATCCGTTACTTACAGCCAAGTAACAATTCATGCTACCTTGAATCACGCTACAGTAAAGTGATCCATGATTATTTAGCGTCACTACATGTACAATAGTTTATAACAGCAAAGCACACTTCAGTCAGTACTTTTATGCTTACTTACTGTACATTTGGCAAAAATACTAATACTATATATAGTTTTTCAAACTTCATTAATACATCACATACATTTATTAGCATTACAGTAGGATTGATGGGAAGGCTTAAAAGAATTTAATATATAGCAGTAATACAATGTCAGATGTACTTAATAGCTAGTTTAAGGAAGCTGATCCTGATCAGTTTAAATAATATTTGATTTTGACTTAGACAGCAGCTAATGTTTCAAAATATCATCCAATTAATGGTTTGGTGGTCTGGTTGTACAGATCTAAGCCGCAGGCCAAAAGCATCATGTCCTCTCTGATCTATAACTCCTCTACACCATGGCTCTATACTACCCCCTGCAGTACCATCCTTTGTCCCTCTGAGCAAGGCCATATAATCCATGGTATGCCCTGTAATTAAGAAATGGATGTTGCTCTTAATAAGAACATTTGATAAATTATTTACATTAAAATTGAACACTTTGTTGATCTTTGTTATGAAAAGGGTAAGCGTGATGCCTACATGTGTACGTGCAGGTGAATCACACGGCGAGGCCACGATAAGGAATCGGTTGGGAGTTGTGGTTCATGTCTCTGATGGTTCCTGCCTGTTGGTGCACTTCACGCATGTCCATGTATTCCGTGTTTTTGTCCACATCATTCCTTTTCACTTTCTTCTGGAATAACGGAAGGGCACAACAATTGTGTTTATTAAAGGCAAAAACGAAAATGTATCTGAGTCTAAGATATGGCAATTGGCTGAACCTCAAGCGCATTAAGGAAGTTAACATTTATATTTACTTTAAATGGGGAAATATTTATGCAATCTCTTATTTATCATTATAGAGTCTTCATTAATTGAAATTACTTTACTATTTAAGGGGGTGAATCATTTTTATAGGCGTTGTATGTAATTTTGGTAAATCTGACTAAAGATTTGGTAATTTCATGGTACAGTTTATATGATACTTCAATGTTGTGTTATTATCCCATTTTGTTAGGGTGGAAATGTAATACATCGACACAAAAACATAGACATTGGCTTAGTTTGTCCTTGTGTGTGCATGTCTTACCTTGGGTCTGGCCTGGCTTTGCTGCAAAAACAGATCCCAAGTAAAGATAGAATTATACATTTAAAATTGTCAAGTGTAATCCCAGTGTAAGAAAAAATGTTTTTTAAACTGCATCATTTTAAATGTTATTTTTGAACAATTTGAATATTTTCTACCTGCATTGGCACATATGTCAGTGTGTCGTACAACTCTTCAGACCTGTTGATCTGGAGACAAGGATGAAAAAAATGACATGGCACATTACTTTTTTATGCAGGATAAGCAATTAATAGCAATGATCAGAATAGTAATTGTGCTTTCAGGTTACTTGCAATAGTGAATTGAATACAGACATTTGAAAGATATTAGAACATAGAAATGACAATCAATAGAATGAATCACTTACCCTCAGTCGGATGTAAAAACCAGTTACAATGAGGCTATAGACACTCAGCAGAATCACAAGCCCAAATAAAGCCCACGTGAGAAATTGAGCAAGTTGGGAACATTTATTCTCGGGGTCCAAGCAGATACATGGGGACATCCCAGAAGTTGTCGGGCCTGGTTCGCTGCACACTTCAAAATATAACACAAAATCAGACAAACTCTTTGTTTCTCTGCATAAAAACACATATTAACTGACAGTGTAAAGACTTTTACACTGTCCTTGTATGCATATGTAATATTCCCATCTCATTTTTAGTCACTTTGAGATGTTAAGAGTGTTTGTGAATCAGGGGTAACTGAGAACCTTCACTCAACATTGGAAAAGCATGGATCAAGTGCATTTAATGTTTTGAGTTTATTAAATGGGTTCACCCACCTGGAAACACACTAGTTTGTTCTCCACTAACAAGAAAAATTGGGAGTGGATTATTCCTGTGAACTTCACATTGCACTTTTCTAACATCAAAAGACTGCTTTTTGAAGATGAACCTGAACTGGTTTGCTTCTTTCGTCCAGGAGCACTGTGTGCTGTTGTCATCATCATTTACTCTTTGCTTTTTTGTAAAGCAAAACACATCTCCCTTTTCGTTCTTCAGCCTGGCACCCATCTGCCACTCTTTCGACCCATTATGATGGCATGTGACAGTGACTGAGTTTGTATTTGGAAGGTACTGTAAAAATGTGTGCACTTTGAAATCACACAGGCCTGTAAATAAAACATGCAAATTAATGGTGGAACAAGAAAGTAGCAAAAAGGTAGCTCTGTTTTAATATTCAGATCTACACTAAAAATACTCTGTGTTTACATGAGTTCATTTTGAAAAGTGGAGAGTATCTTGAACATAACTATTTTGGTGTAGAAAATATTTTTTGTTGGCAAACTTTGTTATAATTTGTCCAATACCACTGATTTTTATTTTTTAGGAAAATATTAATTAAACATGTTTGTTGATTGTTAAGCTATTCACCCTTTTTAACATGAGTGCTGCATAGATGGGTGTTGTGTCCTAAGTCATCACTATAAATAAAAGGGAAGAAGAATAACAGCATGTGTCCTGAGAGCATGAGTCTGCATTTCAGTAACTCACATAAGGATGTAATGAAGTTGAAAATTGAATAAATATATATTTTGACAGACATTTAAGTCAGATTGAAATCCTAAATCAGTTAAACCAAAACTTGGATTAATAAGGTTAACTCAGTTAAGGTAATGCTATATGTAGCTAGTTCTTGAAATTCTTGATACATGAGCCACATAATATACAGGACAGAAAACTAACAACTCCTATGTGCTTGTGTTTGCAAAAAAATCAATGCAAGACAGAATTTAAATTAAATTAATGAAAGCTACCCAGGCAAAATAAAGTATTTTAGTGTCTTACAATATTTTAAGTAACACATCTGAGAAAAGTTAGCTCCGTAAATCACAATTTGAACAAACAATTTTTAGATTTTAGAAACTTCTGCTTAATATAAATTGAAATGAAAAAACGGTATGTATAAATAAAAAGGAAAGGAGTCATTTCATTTGAGCCACTCACCTTCTCGAATCATGAGGCTTAGAATAAGAAAAAAGACCCTGCCTGACATGTTAGTTTACAAAGAGCAGTTTGCGTGTGTGTGCCTGTGTGTCAGTGTTTGCAGTTTTGTGCCTGCAAAACTCCCCAGTAGCCTATATTTTGAGAGAGGAAAAAAAACAACAGGAAATGGTTAGCGAGATACAAAGGCTGTTTAATAAGATAAACTATGGCCCAGGATGTAAAAATTAAAAGATCAGATTTACAGACTTCTTGTCTTTTCGCCTATGGTTGTATATCTTCATTAATTTATTTATTTCAGTATTTTATTTTTTTCTGACTGGAAGAGAGTGGGTGGCTTTTTTGAAATAGGTATCAGTTGGAAGGAAACGTTTTGTTTTACCAAGTTAGTGTTTCGAAAAACACCTACACTTTCCATGTCCTGCCAAACATCACGAGTCACCAAAAGCCACATTTTCACTGTGTTACACAACCTGCAAAAGCACAGCTATTCAGTCAACTTGTACAAAGTTAGAATAAAAGAAATCTATTCAAGTTTGGTGTGTTTTAGGAAGCAATGAAAGTAGAAGATAAGTGGTTATATAATAAATCTGTGGAAAACTACTTTCTTTGAATTTTGACCACAATAATGAAGAGATTTTAATTGAGTTACCTTTTATTCAAAAGTAAGTTAGCATTTAGTTTGTCCTTTACTGGATATTGCTGTAACATCAACATCATTTTGCTGGCAACATCAAACAGATCGTAAAAGTCATGTGGAAAACATGAAGATCAGTTCTGGTCCGTCCTATACTTAACGTCAGTAGCTCTGGCATGGTGGCCAAGTGGTAAGGCGTCAATCTCACAAATTTAAGATTATGGGTTCAAACCCTATCTGTGCCTTATAATGGGAGGGTTGGTAGCGTAATGGTTAAGCTGTTCCACCTGTGATCAGAAGGACCCCGGTTCAAATCCCGGAATGGTAAAGGTACTACCGAGGTACTCATGAGCAAGGTACCATCCAAAAGCACTCCTCCCTAGGCACTGCCCACTGCTCCTTTATGGATGTTCAAATGCAGAGGTCAAATTTCATCATGATGTGCTGTGTTGTCAGTGACAAAATAATTGCTTATTTTCACCTTCACTTCTAGGCGTATGGCTTGTTTTGTTTTGTACTGTACTAAGGTTTTATCTGAGTATTTTTATTTTAGCTTTAACTATATTTTTCTGGATACTTATTCTTTGTTGTTCTGTCCTTGTGTCTTTGTGAATGCGAGTGATTTCCTTCGGGCATAAATAAAGTTTTCTGATTCTGATTTGGTGGTGGTCTCATACAGGAAATGGCCACAGCTCTTTTGCAGACGTCAGACCTTATTATTGAGGTAAACAGTGTTAATACCACAGTCTAACACCTTTATACTGATGAACCCTTTCAAGAGTTTCTACTCTAGTCTGTTTTTAAATTGTTAGTTTTTAAAGCCCACTGAACACTGACAGGTAAAACTAGCTGGTAATAGATGATAATGCCCAGTGTTGGGGAGTAACTAATTATATTTAGATACTAACTTAACAATTTTTTCCAGTAAGTTATCAGTATCAGAAGTGATGTTTCTTTAAAAACACTGAGTGATTATTTGTCATTGTGAACAAACCACAGCACACAGTGTATTTGATATTGTGTATTATTCAGTGTTACCTTTACTGGTACTGGACTTGAACCGGCGACCTTCAAATCACTCCTTAACTATTAGGCAACTTCCCCACTAGCTTTTCCAGCAACACAAAATGTGGCAAAATGTTAGAAAACGAATTCCCTCTCTATAGTTATTTTCAACTACCAGGTGATTCTCATTGGTGATGAATTGGTGACTGTGTGCTGCACATTCATTTTTAAAAATTGTTTAATTTATTTGCTTTAAAGTATACAAATATTAAGCATTACTGGATGAAATGTAGTTAGCTTCTTTTTCTCTGTAGCTGAATGACTACCGCCCTGTTGCACTGACATCGGCAGTTATGAAGGTGTTTGAAAGACTGATTAAGCACATCATCTCCTCCTCCATCCTAAGCACCATAGATCCACTCCAGTTTGCCTACCACTCCAGCAGATCTACAGAGGATGCCATCTCCCACGTCCTACACACCTCCTTCAGCCACGTGGACAAGAAAAGGGGAAACTACGTGAGGATGCTGTTTATTGACTACAGCTCAGCGTTCAACACTATAGTGCCCTATAGACTGTTTACCAAGCTGAGAGACCTAGGACTCGACAACCGCTACGTGGGTGCTGGACTTCTTCACAGACAGATCTCAGGTGGTGCGGGTGGGCAGGAGCTCCTCAAGGGTGTGTGCTCTCTCCGCTGTTGTATTCACTCTACACTTCGGACTGTATGGCCTCTCACGACTCCAACAACATTGTCAAGTTTGCGGATGACACAGTGGTGTTAGGATTAATCTCCAATGACGATGAGACGGCCTACATGGACGAGGTGGAGAACCTGGCACTCTGGTGTCAAGTCAAAGTCAAAGTCAAAGTCAACTTTATTGTCATCTCTGCTATATACTGTACAGATACATAGAGAGACGAGACGACGTGGCTCCAGGTTATTTCCAGTGCAAACAAACAAAGAAATATATATGTATATATATGTATATATAATTAGAGGCTAGAAATAGACATAGAGGTAAAAAAATTTGTCAAGTCAGGATGCAGTATTCTTAACAGGTTGAAATTGACATTTACAGTGAATGTGCAAGAGGTAGAGTTATAATATGACAGATACTATATCCAACCTATTTTCAAGTACAATGTTCAGTATATGTGCAAATATGCAAACATTTAAACAGGTGCAAATTGACATTTTACATTGGATGTGCACGAGGTAGAAGGTTATAAAAATGTCATGAAAACTGCCTCCAGCTGAACGTCAGCAAGACGAAGGAGCTGATGGTCGACTTCAGCAGGAGACAATGCAACTACAGACATATCAATGTTCAAGACGAGAGAGCAAAGCAGCGTCTGTATCACCTTAGAAAGGTGAGAAGGTTTGGGGTTTCCCCTTCCGTTCTGAAAGCTTTTTATTCTGGCACTGTGGAGAGCATCATCACACAGAACATCTTGTCCTGGTACGGGAATTGCTGTGTTCAGGACCAGAAAGCCCTCCAGAGAGTGATCCGAGCAGCGGAGCGCTGCTGAATGTCAGCTCTCCCTCCCCTGCAGGACATTTACGCCAAGAGATGTAGGACCAGGGCAATTAGGATTATCTCTCATCCCAACAATGAACTATTTCACTTTCTGCAATCAGGCAGAAGGCTCTGCATCATCATCGCCAAAACAGAGAGACAGAGGACTCAGGCCATCCATTTTCTGCATCAGGATATGCCTTTTCTCTAAAAGCCTTATTGCCATTCCATACTGTCTCTCAATCATATTGTTTATGATCATTTATACTGTCGGCCATATTATATTACATGCTCCTACTCTGTTTGCCACATGCTACATTGTTCACTGCTGTGCAGTTGCACTTGGCACTTTAAACAGCCTTTTCACCTGTTATCTGTCTTCACAGTTAAATATGTATACTCAGGTATAAAACTTCAGTGCATATTCTTGTTTATTCATATATACATGTAAATACACCTGTACCCGGCACTTGGGTCTTTAATTTAATTTAATTATACACCTTGCCTTCTGCACGTAGGTAGCTCTATTGTATATAAGAAACAGTTATTTATTTTTTTATCTTTATTCCCTTTCAAGTTTGTATTATAACTCTATTTTATTCTAACTTTATTTTAATTTTGCCTAAATTGCACAGTACGGAGCAGATCAGGATACATTTCACTGCATGTTGTACCTGTGTAATTTGCATGTGACAAATAAAGAGTCTTGAATCTTGTAGTGTAGCTAACTGCTATTTTAAAACAGCAGTGTGGCAGTAACTTAGCATTTTTTTATCATAAGCATGTATCTTGAAAAACTACCATTTAAAAGTACCTTTCCCAATTACTGTGTTTCGCTACTGTCCAACAGTCAGTTGGTAAATCCAGTGTCACTGCTGTTCGTCAACTACTTTGCCAGCAGCTTGTTCATCCTTTCTACAAGTTAATTGTAGCATTAGTTGAAGACGACAGCAGAACTCTATGGACTCAAAGTATACTCAGCTTATCAGACTCATCTTCACACTTTTGACACATAAATGCCAGAATGTAACACATTAGCTGAGCTACAAGCCTACTGTGGTATTCTTTTGACAAGAGTGTCAGATGAGAATAGAGGTAAAGGAAAAGTTCTAGGAACTAATCACATTCCACAGTAACTTCTGCTCCATGTGAACGCTTTCTTCACTTCACGATTTGGAAGAAGTGCTATTGCACAAGAAGCGTTTGGATTGGTCACCCAGAGCATCATTTACTGATAAAAGTAGCCAGATTGATAGGAACAGGGCAGTGACCGTTCACACCTAAGCATAGCACAGTCCCATAACCCTGATCAGACACACACACTTGTTCACATACAGCTGCAGTCACTTTGTCAGTCTAGGGAACCTTTCTGAAGCTTAGCAGATTTGGGCCTGGCCACTGCTTGGATGGGAGACCAATTAGGAAAACATGCTTGATGAGGTGTTGGTGAGACCAACAGGGGCCACCGTCCTGTGATTTGTGTATATCCCAAAGCCCCAGTGTAGTGAGCTGTACACTGTGCTGTAAAATAAGTGTCATCATCTAATGAGACATAAAAAGTCCTCACTCTTTATGTCATATTCGACTCTGGGTGGAACCTTGCTGTCCTGCTAAAATTACCCATTAAAATTCGGTCTCTTCGCTAGACTCTTTACTCCCTGCTTTGAATGTGCTGATCCAGAAAGGCATAATCCAGGTGGAGATGCAAATGGTGGTGGTTAAAGTAAAAACATTGCCCTTTGTTCACCAACCATTCTTAAGATGAAATTTGTTCATAAACCAACTTATGCCATTTTCAAGATTCTGACAATGACCATTATTTTCTTATTTGACGTTTGTTCTTAGGTAAGAACTATGAAATGCACTCTTTTATAATGTCAGTGCAGGCAAAATGGGCAAAATGTAAGCTTATTAAGTTTTCTTCAGTTTATTATAATATTATAATAATATTATAATTTTGTCTTCAACCTTCTGAAGACAAAAAAAGACAAATGAAGGTCAACTGACACTTAAAGAATTACTGAAGTTCACTACAGAGAGGCAATACCTGGAACCCAGAATTGTGCTAAGTCTGCTGAAACAGGGAGTGTATCTTAGTAGACAAAATATAACGGCAATGCTGTTGCCAGACATTTTGCCGCATTTTGTAGAAATTTGTGTATTTAAGACTACTAGCTTTAGGGTGTGGATTTTGAACAATCTTTAGGAACTGTCATCTTACAACAGCTATTCATTTCGACTTTGAGTCCTACTGTGATAAAGTTTAACTTCCTGATAAGTACAGAACAGCTGACATATGAAGATCTGAGTATCCTACATTGCAGCATCACCATTTTTGACATCATGATTTTCTATCTTATATTCATCTTTGGTTTTTTGTTTGCCATGCAGATAGCAGCTGGTGAACGTTTATTGTGGCACTTTGCATACCGAAAGGCCGACGGAATCACTGAAAACTTCATCGCTAAATTATGTTTTCAACCTAGCCACAAATCTAACATATCAGAATTTAATCAGGCATTGGACAATTTCCTGTATGCAGCTCGTACAAAAGGGAGCACAAATTTATGATGACTGTGCACTTCCAGAGGAAGCAATAAACATGACTGAACTGTTTGCATGTAGTTGAAGTCTGATTCTTAGGACTTTAGACTTTTGCTGAATGCTTGTGATTGTCCCCACTACCCCATCTAATTGAAGGTTTCTATTTGAGCGAAAGCTCTACAGCTTGAAGATAAAACTTTAGATAATATCATGTTGCTGGTATACAAAGGAGTTCTGACATTTAAAAAATATATATTTCTGCTGTCGATGTGGTTTACATTCCTTGTGCGTGTAATGTTTTGTTAATATTAACAGTCTGTGTGTTTGGGTGGATATTTATGACGTTGTGGGGACCTTTTTGTCTCCTAAAATCATTTTTATTTGTTTTTTTGGGCTTTGTGGGGACAAAAAAGTAAACTGACAATAAAACTTTTTTTCCTGTTAAATGATTTACTATTCATAAAACATAACCTGACGTCCTGTAAAGTGCAGAATGACATGAAGCTCTAAATGGCCTAACAGTGTGACGGTTTGTCTATCTTATTACCTGAACTTTTTATTTTATGTTGGTTTTCATGTAGTTAAGTAAAAAGTAGAAGTATGAAGTAAAAAAAGTCTATATACTTTATTTTTTCATCTTACATTCATCAAAAACTACTTACACTTCATTGTTAGTGTTCCTAAAAGGCCTTTGTATGTAGTGCACAAAATGCTTACACACTGAATGTTCCAGTTGCGGTCTGGAGGTTTGGGTTTGTAAGCCTCAGTTTAGGTTCTGTTAGTATTAAAGTGAAGTGTCCATCTCACATCCTGTTGAAAGTTTAAGTTTTATCTGACTGCTCCTCTGGCACGTCCTGTTTTTCTGATGACATGTGCGAAACAGGTGAGACACACTGAAAACACATCATTGCGGCTTTCTTCTGTTGAGATCATGTCTTGATGATCAGTTAGATACTGTTTCATGTTGACAAGCTAAAAGGCTGTTTTGCATGTCTCCAGGCTGTGAATGCTGTCAACTTAGAAACCAATCAGCAAATTTTCATTGTTTTTCATGTTTTCATGTTTATTGTGCATATAACGTATCATGTTTTTACTTTCTTGTATAAGGTAGGGGTTGTGTTTTATTTTATCACACATTGTGTACTTCATTTTTGATCCAATCGTAATTAAAAAGCAAGTTTTTGTATTATTTAGCAAAACATTTTAATATAGTCAACAGGCTCTACTGGCATTTATATAAAACACATTGTAATCTGGGTCAGTTCCTGGAAGGTTTCAGACATGTGAAGTATAATATTTTTTATTGACACATCAAATATTCCATACAATCTGATGGTTACCAAGAGCTAAACACTGATGTTCACAGTTGTGAGACAGATAATCCTTTATAATTCACTTTTTTCCACCTTTTGAAAATAACTTTTGACTCTCTTTTATGAATTTTATGTACTTATAACATGAATATTAGAGAAGTATTTAGAATATAAAAGCCCTTTTGCTTTACCGTTGTGGTGATAGACATGATAAATTACCTTAGGAAAAGACCCAATTCTGCACTTTCATGGCTATGCTGATCCTTACATTATTTGCAGAATCTTTGGTTTAATTGGACAAATTGGTAATAGTCAGGTAGCAAAACCCAAAGAGTTCCACTCCTTTGACACTACCAAGATTTTAAGTGCGCCTGCCCAGGGTTGGTCCCATAGTTCCAGGATAGGCTCCAGTCTGTGTGACCCTGACAGGGTTTAAGGCGGTTCAGATAATGAATTAATTAATTGTTCTCTAATCCTGAGGCTGTCTTTGACCTGCCTGATTGTTTCGAGTGTCATGTTTCCTAGTCAGTTAAAGAAATTGATCCATGGCTACTGACCTACATGTTCTGCATTCTACTATAAAGGCAAAATTGACCATTTTGAATCTATTTATTGAGAGGATGGAGCCATAGACCTGTTACTGACAGCAGATTTAAGTAATATACTTAAGGATGGTTTTATATTTGATATGTTGACCTGATACGTGGAAAAATGTTGTAAATAATTTATTGTCTTAGAGTGCATGCTGCAATTTGTTATTACAAATAAACAGTTTGTGGCTACATGCATATTTCTACAAGGTCCAAGCTTAAAGTCAGTAATTATTTGTCATGCTGAACACAGCACCGCACAATACAGCACACACTGCACTACAACAAAATGTGACTGTCTGCATTTGAACTATCTGTGAAGGAGCAGTGGGTAGCTGACATAATCAGCGCCCGGAGAGTGTTCCCTTTACTTGAACCTGCGACCCTCCGGTCATGAGGCGATTGCCCTAACCGTTATGTTACTCCCAAGATTCCCATGTTAGAAAATCACATGAACTACTACTTTGTCTCATGAGGTTACTGTAACACAGTCTAAAATACAATGTCTGACAAAGCAGACTTATCCTTAACCCAAACTTTGAATGCTTTTTCAAATTAAGCTGATATATTCAGAAGTAAGATGTTATAATGTATAGTATGAACCCATCTTGGTTGTTTGGTTCACAAAGGAAAGGAACACATTCAGTTGTACAGACTTTATTTGATTAAAAAGACAGTTTCTGCCAATATTAAACATTTGCTACACTTCCATAGGAATCAACATGTCATGTAATGTTTCTTTCCCACTGGAAATTAAAAAGACATTTTTCAAGAAACTACACAAGAAGTGGTAAAAAAAAAATACCACTTCCAATGTTCTTGCTCATGCATAGAAAAATACCTCATTTTAACACAAAAGTAGGTATATTGGTAACTTAAAATAGATATATACATACATTTTGTAAAGACAAAAGCTTGTAATTTTTAAATCAAAACTATCAGTTAATGGTAGTTTTATTTCTGCATCTAAGCTGGTGTGTTTATGGTAAAATGTTTATTTTTTGAATCCTATGAATAATATTTTTCTTATGAATAATTATTTTGTTATGTTTTATACAACAAGGCACAGTAGTAGTAAGTAAATATATATTTTAAAATAGCAATAATGTAGCAATGCAGAATTAATTGATTTTCATTGATAAATACTGTTCATGTCACCAAAAGATACTGTAAGTGCCTTTCTGGGAAATCTGAGTCGACTTCTTCTTCTGGAACATCTTCATTACCTGGTCATAAAATACATAATCAGCATTGAAGATACAGAAATAACAGACAGTGAATGGAGGGCCATTTTAGAATACCAAGTGTGCCTACATATTTTAATCTAACGGTGATATAATTGTAAATGATATTAAAGATGCTCTAACCTGTAGGAGGAGGCTGATGGTGGTGATGATAAGTATAGCAGAGAGAAGAATCATGAACGTTGAAGGAACCTGGAAGGGGGCGACATCTGAGGTATCCTGAATCCTGGCCTCAGTGTGCTCACTGGTACAGTTTGGGGTCTCTATAGAGAAAAGACATCAAATATATTTGTGACCTCAATTGTTTTGAATTCAGTCATCCTTTTTTCAGTCAAAAACCATTTATAGCAGGAACTGTATGACACCTTTGTCAAATGGAAAATGTCATTTTTCAAAACAAAGACTTCAACTGAAAGATCAAAGACATGATCACAATCTCCATGTAACTACTGACGTCAAACTAAAGCATTACATTTTTGGTGATCTGAGTTGGCTGGGGCTTGGGGAGGCCCCGTTTCCATTCAATCAGACTTCACACTAAGACCTGTAGCAGGCAGGATACGTCACTGCTCTTTGACTCCCTCTAGAGTTATCACGAGGGCTTTCCCTTGGACTTTACTGTACCACACCTAACATTACACTGACACTCACTGGCCATTTGATTAGCTGCATCTAGTCAACAAGCTTTCAGCTGTAATGTAATAGACACATTTTCTGGCTTCATTGTTTTTGTTTAAGGTCGGCTGATAGACTAAACTGGAGACTTGCATTAAAACTTTGATAGGGCTT
Organism: Distichodus sexfasciatus; assembly: GCA_032718565.1. Taxonomy (NCBI): domain Eukaryota; kingdom Metazoa; phylum Chordata; class Actinopteri; order Characiformes; family Distichodontidae; genus Distichodus; species Distichodus sexfasciatus. Next base: position 2,652,752 of record JAVGVS010000001.1, read on the forward strand.
TTAGCAGAAACCATAATTCAAATATAGTTGAGGTGGTTTAATACAATTTCTTAAATACATTTTTGCACCATAAAAGTATTTTTGTAGTAATTTATTTTACATTATGTAGTCATGTTACCACCACTAATAATTTGAGGGGTAACAATTTCACAGTAATTAAATTAAAGTTTAAATAGTGCAATTCAATAGCAATGGTTCCAGAGTGGCTCTACTTCCATAAACATATTAATTGTGAATTTGATTAAAGTACACATTAAAGTAAGAGTTATCTACCCATATTTGCCCTTATTCCAGTTAACATTGGGGGGGAAACATTCTAAATCTAATATTATAATTTTTGTAACATTAATCCATCACTTAAAGTAAAGATATGCCAAATTAAGAGCAAAGTAAATGAGAATTCTCACCTCGAATATGCACCAGAGTACCATTCCCGAACTTCTTGACATATGGAGGTGGAAACAAGAGCTCCACTTGACATCGATAAAGGTCAGTGTCTTGCCCAGTCAAGCCAAAGATGGTCAGGTCCACTCTGCCATTGCTCAGTGTTGCTCTGCAGTGCATTTTACCATCTGTTGCTATATAGGGGTCTGAGAGGTTGACCAGGGCCGTGCAGATCCTTTCTTCTCCATACATGCCTTTATATAGGGAGACGTGTACCTCTTCTAATGTTCTTTTTGTATTAAATGTGCAATACAGAGACACCTCTCCATCTCTGCCAACAGCATAGTATGGCTGAGTAACTTTAAAGGCTTAAAAAGAAGAAAAGAAAGTATTAGAATTGCTATTCTAATATTTCTAATAAAATGTTATAAATAACTCCATTATTGTATACTCACCATGCCCCAGTGGGATGCCCACGATCACTATAATAAGACTGACAATCATTGTGTAGCTCTGGTGGTGTTCCCCAATCTCTTTTTATGCTTGAAAACTTATGGAAACGAGTGACATCATCACTGAGGCAGGAAACCTCAAGCTGACGGTAACTGCCCGTACACAGTTCGAATATTTTGCATTTGCATGATATACGTAACGCACATTTGCAGCTAAGTGGGAAAACGTTGAACGTGCAAGTGCAGAAAAGCAATTTATCAGCAAAATGAATAAACCTGAACAGAACAGTCGAATTACCATTCTAGGGCTACCTCAGAATGAAACTTTGATAACCGAGAATGGAAACTAAATCGGTATTTCTGTGAAACGGTTGTGCTAAATCATGAAATATGATATTTGAATGTGTGCATCATGCATACTCATTGTTTTTTTTTTTTTTTGGATATTATTTATAACGGAAATTGTAAATTCCGCAAACTCACATATAGTACACTGTGTCCCAGAAGACAATTTTGATATAGTAAATGGAACAATATGAAGACAGAGAAACACGTGCATCTTATTATATTACATTTTATCTGTCACCTCATAGTGACTAATATTCCGAACATTTTTAATCATAATGATTACTACTGCTACCACAAATTCAACTGACATAAAACACTTGAAACAATTATTTAATGGAAATAAACAACATAGAGCACAGATAGGGTTTTTAATAACTGTTTTATATATTATAATATCATGCTTTCTTTGGTTGTGTTACATTCACTTTCAGATTCAGTGATTTTACATATTTAAAATTTCAGTTTAATTACAAGATCTGGATGATATTAACTTAACATAATGTGAACCACTACCACATTTATTCAGTCAGTTTAACACAATTAGCTGTATGTGCTGTATGTGTATACATATATATTGTATGGACCAGCTGCATACAAAATTACTGCTCCTAAATGGGTGTGCTGTCATTCTTTTACAGATGCACTTGTCCAGATGATGCACTGTGAGTTCGTTGCAGAATTCATTTGGCCCTTTTGAATTCTCCAGGTTTTGTGTTGTAGTAATCACACTCATATGTGTCTACATGCTTCAGTTTGTACTGGTTTAGAAACAAAAGTTGCATTTGTAAATTTGCAGAAAACAAACACTTTACATGCCAACCCTGTTTAATGAATGTATTTATAATAATGTTTTCCAAACAAATGCAAAGCATAGTATTGTGATGGGTATGTTTGTAACATATTTCATTTCAATCAATATAATTAAAATCTAGAAAATATTTTGCTTGTGTATTTGTTTGGGAGGTTGTACTTACACCAAAGGAGCAGGCGACAATTGTGATGATCAGGTTGTAAAAAGCTATTAACCCACAGCCAGCAGTAAGCAGTAACCAGGACACTGACCTTCTCTCATGAGGGCAGGTCTGTAGTGAGTCTAGGGATCAGTACACAGATTTTAGTTGTGGCAAGATGACTCTTTTTAAAAATATAGATTTGATCAAACAATGTTCTCACTGATATTCATCTACAAATTAAGTACCTGCAACTTCAAGGATGGTCTGGTTTGTTCTGTCCATGGCAGCAGATTTGGGCAGAACTGTGCAGCTGTACAGACCTGAGTCATTGACCCAAGGTTTTCTTATTAAGTAGCGCACTGTATTATTCTTAATGGACACATGGAACTTGTGGTTTGGCTCTGAGCTGATTAGTTGAGATCTTTGGAGGGTAGTTGAATGTAGATTGTTCTTGTCCTTGTATAAACAGATAGAAACATTCTCCTCATCGTCTTTTATATCTGGACAGTGCACTTGCACACTGTCTGCATCTGTTGTCACTCTCTGTATTGCCACACTCCTGTCTACAAAACACAATAACACATGCTGTTGTTTGCTCATAGAGGTTTGGCGGAGAAGAAGAAGGGATGCGTTTATAAGGTCAGGATGTGGTCTGTCACTACCCTCCTACTCTCTTTTGTTTATCTTTCAAGTAACTTTTTCCTTTCAGCACAAGTAATATCTTTGTCTGAAACCCTTTATATAGAAAAAATGATGTAAAAAGCATACAAATGACAGTATTGCCTGGATTTCACAGAGTTCATTTTAATGTTATATACAAGAATGTTTGAGCACAGTTTTTGTGGTCATCGTTGTTACTGAAACAATCTTAACAATTTGCTTGCCAATATACAATCCACACAATCAGTCAGTTTCACGGCTCCCTTCACATCGTCGAGTTATCAGAGACTATTATTCAGCAAAAATAGTAGTTGTTCATTTTACTGAATCAAAGAGCAGAAAATACAAACCGGTGTTGCAAGAAAAGGCTGGTGAAGAGGAGAGGACCATGATGAAACCACATGTGATCCAAAAGGCAACCATCTCTGCATTGCTGTCTCTCAGAAGTGAGAGTTGAAGTTACCGGGTTCCTGTTCTAGAAGACTCATGGGAGGACTCCCAGGTCTATCGGGGAGGTGTGCAAGCTACTGCTGTACTATATATGCAACTGATTGAGAGATAATGTTTGATACATTTCTCATATCTCATTTATCTCTCTGTAATTCTATCAGCATACTTTCACCCTTCAATAGTTTTTAACTGAAAATTGGTGATGTTTAGAGTATTTTAGGATGAAGTTTCCATACTACTCAGTCTAATTCTTTAGAGAAACCCATTCCACCCTTTTTATTATATTTTCCACCATTTCTGTAGAAAAACCTCTTTTTGATTTGAATGAATGGTGTGGGGACTGCAGACATTTCAGCAATGAGTCACAATTTTCCTTTAGTTGGTCACATTGTCTTGTGGCCTCTGTCTTGTGTCTCTTTAATTTTTTTCTCTCTTTTTTTGTAAAACTTTGTGGCACACTTAGGTTTCCTGTCACTTTTGCAGCTGTCTGAAGAGGAAGGGAAATACATTTGTGACATTTTTCTTTTTTAACAGTTTTTGACATTCATTGCAGATGGAGGAACTGAATTATTTAGAGTTTAAACCTGCATTTCAGCTTAGTGATTACATACATAACTCATTTACTCTACATTATACAGTGTGTAAAATAGCTAAAAATCTTATCCTTCTTTTTAAAACAGATAAAAAGTAAGCTCTTGATCTCATTTCATTTTTAAAGCCATTCAGTATAAAATAATTGTAAGTTACACACAATTAAAAACATAGACTAAGATAACAAAGCTACTTTCAACATAGTACTGTGACTCAGGTACATGGGCAAAAAAACATTTCAGCGTTGGTCTTGCACTGACAAGCATGAACCACTTGATGGCAGGCTACTTAAAGCTCGATGATTAATTTTTATATAAACTAATTTAATCCCCAAAAAATGTGATATATCAACTGTCAACATCTTGCAGTATAAATAAACTTCAATATTCATGCATCATATTTAAGGTAAAGTTGCAGAATTGTCGAAACAACAATACTAAAAATGAAAATGCCTTGGTAACAAAAGAACATCAATATAATGCTCAGAGAGGGAGAAGTGCAGTGGGTTACAGTTGCAGTGGTCTCAGTTTCCCTTGCAGCGGTGATGAGTCATCAACTCTGAACTCTTTCATGTGGTTAGTCTATAGCCACCAAGTTCAATCAGCGTTATGCATCTTCTGCTACATACAATACAAACTGCTTATATTACAGCCTTTGATGCTCATTTACAGACAAGTCCAGTCGCTGTGTCTCCTTAAATCCCAGCAGGAGTAATCTGAAGAGATCCGTGATGGGATTGGTAATGTACCTGTATACAGTCTAGTTCCTGGGCACAACAACAGGTTTACAGTCATTTTTGTACCTGACTTTATATTATATTATTAAGTATGTAGAAGGACTCATCTCGGGGTGTGTCTATAAGTCTAAAATCTTATTTGAGCTGCAGTGTACTTCCATAAACCGGATATCCCTTGCAAAACAAATATATACTAAGAATATATTTGCAAGTAATATTACACATTATTACATTACATGCTTTATTTGTATTTTCTACAAATAAAGCATCACTTCACTGTGTATATAAACAGCATTTTAACATATATTTGTTTTCCTTTACTATTTATGTTAACTCACCTTTTAAAAGATGTTGCAAAGCATTTTCTATATATGGAACAGTGATTTACATATAAATTATAAGTAATACTGCATATTTTGTATCCAACTATACTCCTGTGGAAAGTTCTGAGAATATGAGTGAGGTGAATTTTTTCCTTGATTTGTTAAAATTCTAGCATCTGCAGTTTGATGCACTTGCCACTGTCTAATGGTATTTCTGGGAAGGCCAGTGAGTAGAGCATTGCATTATCTGGCCCTGATGATAGTAAATACAGGAATGCATTTATAGCTTCTCTTATTACTTATTTATTGTTCTGAAGCTATAACTCGGGTCCATAATTACAAGACTAAAAGATTAAAATAAAATTTAAAAAAATGCATTGGAGCATTTAGCTTTTATCTTAATTTTAATCCAAATTAAATGGTCTCAGTCTTGTCATTCGATTACCTCAAATTTGATTGCGTAATTTACTCAGCTGAAGGAATCATGCAATCCAGATTGTTTAGCAATGTTGATGTTACATAGTTATAATATAATTTGGCAGTGCAAACGCATATATAGTCCATGTTTTAGTGACGTCATATGGGTTGGGCACGGATCCGTTTTAACTCCTGGTGTCCCAAAGTGCTTACTAGCGTACTAAATGGTACTAAAGGGTAGCGCACCAGCGCACTGCTTCCATACTCCCTTTACTAGGGTAGGTTTGGGACATGACCCGCGCTCGGGGCTGGACAGGAAACGGAGGCGCCCAGAACGCGCATCGCCACAGTAGCGGCGCTCATCGGAGCAGGAATGGAAGAGGGAGGATAAATGCAGGTCGGAGCTAAAGCTGGGTTTCATATTGCCGGGCACAGCGGGCACGGTTGGCATAGTTGGCACTGGTAAATGCGCCGACGGTGTTGTGAAGGGACGACACTCTTATTACGAACCTCAACCAGGGCTGCTGAATCTCAGCAACACGGCGGATTTTTTCTTTCCTCCAACCTTTGTTGCTGATTCCTCTGTTAAAGGGCTCAGGCTGGATTGATAACGGTAAGGCGCCGTTTGTTCCGTCCGTTTCCTGGCTAATTAAGAAATGAAAATGGACTAATAAGAAAAGTCCACCGAGATTAAAGACGCGTTTAATCCGCCAGGCGTCTTATTTATGGGCTGCATTAGCTTATTAGCTAGCGGTATGTGCCCTAGAAAAGCACAGCCATCTATACCCGAATAGATATGACTAGTTAAAAAAATACTACTAATAAAGTAATATTAATAATTAGACAAAAATCTGAATCCTGTGTTGCGCAGGTGACCTCTAATGCATTTCCAAACGCGTACAGCACCTTTAATGCAGGAGTCGCATTGATAGACGCTGGATCAGACATTAAGATTTTGCTTGTCGTATATGCTTAATGAGATTGGACTGCTTTTTGTATTGGACGACACCTTTTATACATGTGAATGTATAAACAAGTACAAGGGTTTTTTTCCCCCCACATATTGCTTATTGCCAATCGGTAGCTGCTCTTTATTGGCCTCGTTTGATTCCTCTCTAAATTCTGAATATGGCCGTGCGGGTCTGGGTGTGTTTCATTGGTGTCTTTGCCGTGTAACACCCTGTCTTTAGCTAACCTAAATGTAATCTCCAACACTGCACGTCGTGATTGGTTTTGTAGCTCTAAAATACACATGATTATTTTAACCAGATGAGATGTTGTCTCCACCCGTAGAGGTGACAGCTGTGGGGTCAGGAGACGCTGGTTGGTTGCTGCAGGCCTGCAGTCACTGTTGTTGGCACAAGCCATGATGTTGCATAGGATTTATTTCTGGGGTGCACAGTATTTGGGGGAAATGCACTCTGCAGTATTCTTTTCATTTGATATTTAAAAATCTGAAAAAACTCTGATACCGAATTTCAATGCAAAACATTTGGGGGAAAAAAAATCAATAATTACAGATTGTTTGGGGGTGATTTTGTAAATACTGCATCTACACATAAGATAAAGAAAAACAGTGATCCTCTGAAAGAAAAATTAAGCTGTGCAGTTGGCAACTCTTCTGATACCCTACTCTGACAATACTGCTTTGTCTGTCTAGGCTAAAGTTGGTTATCTGTTGTTGTATCAGTTCTTATTTACATTGACTGTTAATGTAGATTAATTAAGGAGAATGGGAACTGATTAAGTCTTTTTGAGGATTTGATTTAATTTGCCTTACTTGTAATGCCATGTCCTGTGTTGTTTCTATCACACATGGGCAAATAGCTTAGGAGAGGCTGAAATGGTATAGTATAGTAGTATTATATAGTTCAGCCATTTGACATGTGTTTTGGGCATTTTTGCTTGGATCTGCATTTTGTTCACATTTATAGCACGTTTGCATCTAAGTGTCTCGCCCTCAAGGGAAACAGATGGGCAAACTTACTAGAGATGTGCCCTTAGTGGCAAATTAAAAGGATACAGATTGCCTGACCCGTCAGGAATACAATTTAATCCATCTAATATACCCAACAGGATGTTTCTTAAGTGCAGAATAGTAGAAACATTCAAAGTGGCTGGGTTTTTTGTTTAACCTAATCTGACTTAATGAAACAAAGAAAAGATGTAACAAACACATCTGGGTTCTGGTCAGTTGCTAGTTTACCTCGTGTCGTTTACAGAGGGCCCATGCATCAAAAATGCATCCACAACACTGAACATAGTGTTGTTTATGGGAGTGTGTGATCCTGTTTCCTTACCAAGACTGATGATATGAGTGTATTGTATTTTCTGCTTAAAATATGTGATACAAGTAGTCTGTTGTTGAATATATTTGTAAAATATTGCTCTGGTTCACACCCTGCTCATATTACCCGCATCCTGCGTGGCACTGAGCCTGGCACGAGACTATGGATAGAGGGCAAATGGTAGAGGGGGAGAATTCAGAAATGCCAATTATTTGCCAACCCAGTGAATTGCGTTGCCCACTCACAGCTTGTATGGTATCCAGGACAAACATAACAAATAAATGTGGCTTTTGTGAAGGAAACCAAGTTAACATCTTTGTAATTTGTAGATTTCTTAGCCACTTGATCTATTTTATCTGAATTTTCCTTTTGCGTTGTAGTGTTCTTACACAGACTGGATTTCAACAGCCGTTTATCTAAAGATGTGTGTTCCATTGTGTGCATTATGTGTAAAAGAAATCAACTCTGATAACAACAAATTGGTTTTCCTAATAGCAGACATACAGATGATTTCTCATCTATCATCCATGGGCTCCATGAACAGGAGATCGTAATCTTGACATATTACACCACCAATATACACTTCCTGCGGCTTCCATAGTAACTATTATGCATTACTGCTCTTAAGACTACCTTTGCATAGAACCATCCTGCTTGAGATTTTTTAGATTTTTGGAAACGGAGATAAGGTAAAGTTGACATAAAAGACAACATAGAAGATGGTTGACCATTTTTACCACATGTCCGATTAGTAAGAGGTCCTTTTTCTTCAAGATAAGTTTACCTCGCCCATAGCTTTAGAAAACAGTAGTATATTTGTGCTGGGAGGACCAGCTTATTATAGTGTAAATCCTGGAAACGCCAGGGAGAGTACGGACAAACAGAGTAGAACAATGGGCTTCCACTGCCTAAACATTCTGCTAATAGATCTTTCTACATGCTGTTTGCTTTATGTCCAGCGAGCCTTTACATATACCCTCATCTCAGAACTTAGTGTCTCTTCGATGGACTGTGTGAGTGGACCAGATGTGAAGCTGTAAACTTGATCCAGCACAGTTCCTGTTCCAGAAATGGCCTCATTTGCTGAAATGACATCATTAAGTTGTGAAACTAGGGTGGGTGCTGCTCTCAAGGGCCCAAGCATCTTCATGCAGAGAATGTGTCCCCAGAATCCCCCTTTACCACATGCATGCTTTCTTTGGACACTTTCTTTGGACCTGCATCATCACAAATGGTGTGTTTGTGTGTGTGTTTGTTGAGAGTATGGGACCGACCCTTGGTGGCAGCTGCAGAAGCCTGATTCCCAGCCAGCATTCTCAGGGCTGAAACAGGAGATCAGGGTGACCTCCTGTACCACTCAATCTCTGACTGTGAGAGAAGGGGGAAAAGGAGAGGAGGAAGGAATATGAGGAAGTAGAGAAAAACAGAAGTTTAGAACAGGGAGGAGACAATTAAAAAAATAGACAGAAATGAGTAATGGCTATTGTTTAAGATAGCTATTATTTGTGTTGCATGCATCACAAATCAGTACAGTAATATATCACAGAATTTCAATTGTTCATTATCTCTCTCAATCTCTCTCTCATCCACACTCGCATACTTATAAGAAATCTGTGGTCCTGAGATCTTATTTTAAGATGTGGTTGGAAGATTTGCTTCATGAAAGTAATGCTATAAAGTCACTGTATTTGGATTTTTATATATTGCCTGGAGGATAGTGCTTACTGGATGGTTTTTTGGACAGTTTTCTAAACCCTAAAGATGGTTGTGTGTGAAAATCCTGGTAGATCAGCACTTTCTGAGAACCTGTTAACCTCCCATCAACTATGCTTGGTTCAAAGTCACTTAAACTACTACTGGGCGAAATGGCCCAAAAATAATATTGTGATATTTCTTTAACTATATCACAATACACAATGTATATCTTGGCATATTCTCTCTTTCTGGAAGAGAACTACTTTTCCAACAATCTCCTGTGCATGACTTGGAGCCAGAATAAACACTGAAAACATCAAGTAAATAGCTGTATGTTGAGTAGAACTCAACAACTGGTTGTTGTTATTTATCAGCTAAAGTATGAGTTTTGTTTATAATAAAGGGAAAGATTGAACTGAACTGGGTGTTTTTGCGAGTGGTGACGTTCCACATGAGAGTTGCAAGTGCTCACACACACGACACGTTTTCATCGTGAACATTGTAATTTTTGCGTGTTTACGCATTTACTTTTGTGTACGAAATAACAATACCAGTGCTGTTGTCCTTCAGAACCAAGGCGTCCACTTCCATCTCCAATTAATGTCTCTGAAATCGTGTGGATATTCACTTCTCCCTCCGCTTCTGCTACTAAATGCGCATGCGCTAGGAGAGTTTTCTGGATGGGCGCGGGAGTGAGCTGTCTGCTTTGAGTGGGAAGAGAAGAGAAAGAAGAGAAACCTGAAAGTGACGTACATGCCTGTCTGTATTAATGTCTGTTTAACATTAATGTGAGGATTTGTATTCGATATTCACAATATAGACATTTACTACATCGCCGTGGAACAAACCGAGATATATTGAGATATATTCGAAATATCATCCATCCCTAACTTAAATCTCATTTTTCCATTCTGTTGCTTGGTTTGCACTTCAGCAGACCCTCTCAGCCCTCGTTAAGGGGTTTGGCCATATGATTGGCTGCCACACTATTGCCATGCTTTTTTAAGGATAAGTTATACCTACCTGCCTGTGTATAAATCAGACTGTCCTTTGTGTTATATTTTCATGATTGATGCTCCTCTTTTAGCCTGCCAGTGTAGACAAATGTCTTCTGTAAGCCCTCCTGTTCAGTAAGTGTTGACACTGGAAACAAAATGACAACGTCAGTGTGTACACTCATACGTGTCCATGTGGGCCGTGATGATATATGGGTAATAGTTGCCTTCTGCATGCGCAATGGTTTTATTAGACCGTCCCCACTATGTTGAAATGAAGTGCTGGGTGTGTTCTACTTTCTGTTTTCATGTACCAGGTGTTCACTTAGTCACTGAAGTTAATTCCATGGTGAAGGTTGCAGTGTGTGTAGTGCGCAGCCTGAAGGGGTTGTTTTTGGAGTGATTAGCCCATGTTGGGTAAGAGAAACTGCTTATGCCCTCTTACCCAGTGTTTTTGAGAAGTACTGGTGACTGCCAGGCAGTGGATTTATCTGAGTCAGCCAAGTTCGAGTTTGTGTACGTGTATGAATGTGTGCGCGCTTGTCTGCCTGCCTACATCAGTGTTTATGGGTTCGTCTCCTGAGCAAGGTAACACTGTCTGAGGTAAACAGCAGTTTCAGCCAATGAGTATGAAGCTTCTTTTCTCTGGCGTGTCAAGACAAGTGTGTCACGTGATCTGACTATAACTGGACACATAATTTTTGGTAGAATAAAAAAATCTTAGAGCAAAAATGAATATCTTTTCAATGTGCTTTCTAACATTGAACATTGCAGTTTAAGATTCAGTATTCTTTATTCTTTATTAGACACATATATTGTTATACAATTACAAATTCTACTTAAGTCCTGTGAAGTTTCTTAAGTCTTTTGTTCTCTGCCAGTACAGTAGTCAGAGTTTAAAAGCTTATTTAGACCCTTAAACAGACCGAATCAGAGGTCATGCACCCAGCAGCCGTTGGGAAATGTAACACGTCCACTCGACCCTGAGAGGCAGCTGCCTGAACCCCATCTTTGTTGTGTCTTCTAATGGATGTTCCCAGAGCAGGGAAGACTTGCTACCTTTTGTCTGTTGATGAGTTAAATATAACTGTATTTTCAGCAAAACATTAGGCTAATAGAGATGGAGCAGCCGTTGTAAGTCAAGTGTCATACAGAGTTCAAATACCGTCTCATAAGCGTTACGGCTATGTTACGTTAAGTTTATGGTTTTTAAATTTTATGCATATAAAACCTCTATTGAAATGTCTGTTATAACTTGCATAGAAATTTGCTCCAAAATGCCATTTCTCTGCAAACATATTGTATATTTTTGCATTCCTATCTTGCATACTGAAGTGTGAGAATCGTTTAGTCTGATTCCGTTAATCAGTATCCCCTATTAAACCTCAGTAGTCTGTTTGTACCATGTTATTGATGTTCTGTGCTGTGGGATGCAATTAAAAGTTTAACCTCAAAGACATCTGCTTCTGATCACACTCCAATGTAAGAGATGTCTATCATAGCTGGTAGAACACCAACACAAAACTTTATTTAAATAACTTTATTGTTTATAAATACTTAAACATTTAACACGATTTTCATTTAACATTAAATAATATTAAATACACATTTTAGTAATATAAACCTGTGAAACTTACATTTGAAACATTTTAGTAATCCAAATTAAGCAGCAGCAGCAGGTTGTGGTGAACAAAGCAGAGCTGCTCAGCGTGCTCTCCACTTAACCTAGATCTCGTATGACATATAGCCAATCGGAGTTGTGGGTGGGACATTAAATGAAGCAGCGAGTCGGGAGCAAACGGCACAGAGAGAAGAGACAGCAGTGGAGCTACAGTTGTAATTACTTAATGTCGGTGATGGTCAAAATGAAATACTCATAAATAAAACCAGTAAAATGCTTAATATCGGCCCGACCGATAATTGGTCGACCATTAATAGCAAGTATAGAGTTTTAGAAGTTCCTGTTTATTACTAGGCAAGAAAAGTCAGCGTGCCAGCAAGTAGTAAATCCTGCAAAGTTTTCCTTTTACCAGTTCACTTGTACGGCAGTCAAAAAATCTGATGGTTGTACAAAATCTGTGGCTGATTTTTGTCTTTTCTGAACCTGGATTTTCTGTCCTCATTATCTCTCTTTCACCCTGTGGCGTCGTGTAATCTGCTGCTGTGTAATGTCTCTATGGCAGGAAAGACACAGGAGCCCTGACTGGTAGATGAGCACTGTGCCAAATGTCAAGTCCTTGCCTGTGTTTTGGCTGTTGCACCTTGTCACAGTGAGCAGGTGGACAGGGGCAGGAGAAGAACACTTTTCCTGTGTTTGTTGTTTTGTTGTGATAGCCTGACATTCTGAGTATACGTGCTAAGCGTGTCTCTGCTGGTTCTGTAGATGGTTTTGATTTTAGAGTTGGACAGGAAAATGATCCTTATTTTCTATCCTTATAACAATTAACATAGTTATGCCTTTTGCCTTCATTCTGTGTGAGAGAGACAGAGAGAATGAAATCAAGAAGAAGGAGAGAAAGTGCAAAGGGAGAGAGTTCAGAATGAAGAAATAAGTAGCCCTGACAGACAGTAGGCCGGCGTGGTCTGGTCCGACTCTCTGTCAGGTCACATAAGAGTAGCCGTGTGTCCGACTGTGTGATGGGTGAGTGGTTATCTGTGTTCTCACATCTCGGCATCGGGCTCAAATCCCTCCATGGCCCTGCCAGTGTAATCAGAGCGTCTAGTGTTATTCTGTTCTGGCCTGTTTATTTTACAGCAAATCCAGTGGCCTATCAGACTGTTCTCCCAATGTGGCTGGAAATCTCGATTACTTATACAGCTGCACCCGGTGCCCTTTAGACCTTTGCTGCTAGTTTTCTGAAAGATTTAGTCTTTTAGACAGATTAGTAAAAGTAGAAGCAATGTTTAGCTTGCCCAAACTGCAAAAGACTGTAGGCCAGTTTGAACAGAAGCAGCTTTCTAGAACCTGACTGATGTCATGTTGAAATTCACGTTTGGAAAATCTAAGCTCATTCCTCCTCTCACTTTTTCTTTTTTCCTGTTTTGTTCTTTTGGTTTTTGCCCTGTCTTAGCAAGCCAGATTTTTTAAAAGCCTTTTCCTGTGGTGAAGTCAGGGAAGCATGAGCCTCGTTCTCGGGGAGGAGTGAGTGACTGGGAATCAGGATCCCTTTTAGAGTTTATAGCCTGCAGTCCTCACCTCTCTCCAGCTGTTTAAAACCACGTGCTTATTTTACCAGCACAATATCAAAAGGTTTAGAGTGTTTCTCAGGCTGGGTTCAGAGCAAGGTGAGTAGGAAAAAATCTCCCAGCAGTGTTGTTTTTTGCTCTGTAGTGATTCAGTAGTTCTTTTAAAGAAAATCATTGAGCTTCTGAGGAATACTTATTAAGGTTTACATTTTCCATGCTAAGGGTTATGATGTTGGAGTGTGTGTTTGCTGAGTAAATAGCAAGGCATGTATGAAATAGCTTCTAAGAATTTGTTTTGTTTCGTCCACTCCTGCATGCCTGCACACATGTACACAGAATGTGGAGCGTACATCTAATCTGTGATCATCATTACAGGTCTTCATGCCTTTCCTCTGTTTTGACATGTCTGCTCCCTCCCAGCTGTTTCTGTCGAACCCATTCAGCACTATTTTAAAGACACACCGCAAAGCTCTGGGTCTTTGTACTAACTCTGACTTATCTTTCATCCATCCTATTAGCTTTCGTTTTGACACTGTGTGATTGCTCACGCTGCTAAACTGAACCATCACACTTCCCTGTAAGGAATTTGGCATCACTTGACTCATTGGAGCCAAGATGATTGTCCAGTTTACCAGTGAAATACAGCAGTCTGCTTGAAATTTCTTGTCATGAAGATGGTTCTGATGCTGAGCAGCGCAGCTGGAGCTGATGTGTTGAGTTTTTATCTTTTCCATGATGGTATGACTCAGGGGTGTCGGGACATGCTGCCTTTCATTGGAATTGCCTGAAGGAGTTTTTTCTTGGAGTTTAGGGCTGCAGCAAAGACAACTAACTGGAGGAGATGCATGTTTCAAGAGGGAATGTGGAGGAATGTGCTCCTAATCCTTAACAACAGTAGGTAGCATAATGGTTAGGCCCCATGATCGGAAGGTCGCCGGTTTGAATCTCAGACAGGTAAAGGTATCACTGAGGTATTTGTGACACCCTCAGCACTGCTCACTGGGGGCTCGCCATGTCAGCTACCCACTGCTCCTTCACGGATGAGTCAAATGCAGAGGTCACAAATCCCTGTGGTACTCTGTGTGCTTTGCTGTGGTCTGTTCACAATGACAAATCATCACTCAAAAACTTGCCCCTGTTCCTTAAATTAGGAAATAAGTCACTCTGGATAAGAATATTTGTTAAATAACTTGCAATAATTGTACAAGTAATATTATATTATAATATTACAATATATTATTCCTAAACATGGCTTAATGATCTTGACACTAATAATGTGACCTACCTAACATAGTCATAAATTCCATTGCACTATTGAAAGTTCGACAATAACAAATGTTTCATTGTAGCTATAAAGTAATGGTAGTGATTAAGGTTATTATTGTGATCTCTGGTGGATTTAATCTGTTTGTTAAACTGGCTTTTGTAATGAGTCATGTAAATAAGTGCTCAGACTTCACACTGTTCTGATTTAATTCTCTACATTTCAACATGTTTTACGATATGTTGTAATCTCATAGGGCATTAAATATTGTTTTAATACTAACTGACCTCTTGTTTGTTGCTGAAATGTTCCAAAAGCAAATTAAGGATGTCCTAAGGGTGGGCAACCTGGACACCGCCTTCTCTTCAGAAACCTGAAACCAAAGGCAAATGCTGTGAAGCTCCTTCCGTTGTGAGAATTTTTCCACACTTTCTCTTTACCTTTAAAGGCAAATGTTGTTTTAGAGCCTTACTAATGAGTTCTTCTGAACATTCTGATTTGTTAAGGAGATTCATCCTTTAATCCTGTCTTTGTGGTCCTCTAACAAGTCCAAGTTTTTGTGATCCAGTTCCAGGCAGCTAATGGCCGTAGAATGCTGGTTGTGAGGTTCAGGTGACTGTGGACTGGGTTGGAGATCCCTGGGGCCTCCCTCTAAATAAAGAAAGTATTCTGTCTTGTATAACTGGCTTTACTCTCTTACTCGACATGTGTGGTCTTTAGAGAGTCAGAAGAAGTTATCTATATATTATAATCATATAAAAAGAACGTTAAGTGCATTTTAAAATATCAAGGAATTTTGTTATATAGTTAATTGCTCCTAGTCTCTAATGGGATAATTATCTTAAGAATCCTAATCTGCAAATGTATGAATACCTGTAACACGCTAAGGGAAATGATGATATTTGTGCCCTTCATGTGTGAATATCTTAAATTTCAGTAACTCACAAGTGCGCAGGTGGATTCTAATGACATCCTGCCAAGTGTTTCTCCAAAAACACTGATGATAGTGGACACCTCTGCTGGTATTAAAGGTTACGTATCTTTTACCTCACATGACTCAATGTTTTTACATTGGACAGAAGGAGACCTACAGCTTGTACAAGGTTAATGAAATTGACACTCATTTTAAGAAGTCATGTTTAAGTACATCTTGTAATTTAAGTAAACTGAAGTAACTTTTACCCGAATAGGTATTCTACACATCCTTTCTGACATATGGTCATCTTTATGAGCCAAAATGATATACAGTCATCGCTCTATCAATTTCTCTGACTGATCAGACACTATATGCAGATATTAACATACTGCAGTCAAATTCAGTTTGTTCTCTTTTTGAAAGAAAGCTTTCTCAATTCCAGAGTACCCCTACAATACCATTTCTTAAAGCATTTCTTAATTCATTTATTCATTATCCGAACCACGGAATTCCAGCTGGGGTTGCGGGGGGATCGGAGCCTATCCCGGAAACTGTGGGCGCAAAGCAGATATCAACCCAGAGCAGGCACGAACACACCGTAGGGCACACACAATCACAGTGTCATTTACACCTTACAGGGTCAATTCAGAGTCGCCAGTTAACCTATGTTGCATGCTTTTGGGCTATGGGAGCAAATTCCACACAGAAAAGCCCTACAGCCGACCCAGGGATCGAACCTAGGACCTTCTTGTTGTGAGGCCTGCAGTGCTATCCACTGCGCCACCATGCCACCCTAAAGCATTTCTTCATGTGGTCAAATAATGTGCTTTGATTCCTGATGGTTTCCACTGGTGCTGATTAAACTCTAAACTGCTTACCCTTCAGTCTATAAAGGAAGTGTTTTAAAAAAGAAAGCTCTTGTCATCAGATGCTGACTTTTTTTTCAGACTACACAGCATTTTCTGTTTTTAACTTTTTTCTTGACAGCTTTAACATAAGATAATCCTCAAAATTGTTGTATGTTCTTTAATGTTTTACAAAATTAACATTTTGTGCATATTTTTAAAAAATAAATACATACAAATACAATTAAATATGTACATGTTGAAAACTTTGACTTCAGTAGAGTGCACGCCTCCAGGCCCTTCTAAAGAACGCTGTGTCATCCTCCTTCAGTCATTATTCTGAGATTGCTCAACTCCTCCTCCTCCTCCTCCTGTTCCTCCTCGCTGGCATATTTTCTGGTTCCATCAATACTGCAACATTCCTGCCATTGCGTGAGCGGTAATGGCCGTTATGTGAGTGTTCTGAAACAGATCTTTCCGACCCGCTAGAGGCAGCTGGCATGCAGAAAGTAAGAAACTCCCATGCGATTAAAAGCGAGATGCATAAACGCGCCCTTATGCTCACACACCACATTATGGTGTGCAGGAGTGCGATAACGCTGCTACTGTAGTGTGAAAGTGGAACTGAATTGGGAGATGTGGCTCCCTCCCTTCAGCCCTGGTGTGCATTTACAGAGCAGGAATGTTTGGGTTGTGACGGTGGACGGTGGAGTCTCTCCTCCCTTGGGTGATTAGGTCAGCACTCCTGCTTGTTTCCTGAGGCACTGTCACTCTTGTGGTCCATTATTATATGAGCCGTTTTCATTGTTTAATGTTTACATGAAGTTAAAGTTTTTTGGGGTTTATTGATTGCAGGGGTTAGGGATCCACCAATCCAATACATGGATAGGTTATCGGTCCAATAACGACTCAAATATCCGTATCGGCTATCGGTGGCATTAAGCCGATCTATGGAGTCAATATGTAATTTGTAGATTTTTCTATGTTTTTATGTGGTTTCTATGTGGTGTGCATCAGAAGTGGCACTGTGGAAAAGCTTGTTTACTGTTCATTTTTTGACGTGATTCACGCCTAATGATATTATAATGAGCAGAACAAGCAACGCAACATAGTACAACCCCAAATACAAAACATTACTGTTTAATTTTCTTAACAGCACCAGCTCTTGCTCTCGATCTCTGTGTTCCTAATGGTTTTAGCGCCACAGGATTAGGGACTGAGATGTTAAGATATTTCTGGGGCAATTGGATGTGTAACAGTTAGGGAGTTGGCCCCATGATCAAAGGGTCACCGGCTTAAGTCCCAGACCAGTGACCGGTACTCATGAGCAAGAAACTGTTCCCAAGCTGTCCCTTTCACGGATGGCTCAAATGCAGAGGTCACATTTTGTTTTTGTGCACTGGGTGCTGTGCTGTGCTGTGTTCACAATAACAAATGTTCACTTTCTTTTTCAGAGGAAGTGAATTTTTTACATTTTGATGTAGTGCATAGAAGTGCTCTGTTTTCACTGGGGAGCAGGACAGTCTTTAGAGATTGTGGAAGAGGTCATGGTGGTCAAGGCTTCCATTCAGTTTCCTCCTGCTCAGTCAAACGCTCATGACCCAGCGTTCTAAGCCAAGCATTCTCAGCGTTTGCTTTCAGCATTTGCTCCAGTACATTTATTTCTAGCTTTTCAATGGTCTACATTGCCTTCTCGGTTTCTGTGTTGATTTCATTTCTATAGATGAATTCTATTGGGTATATTTCTTTCAGTGTGGGTTTCCTGCCATGTTTCTCTGTACCGAGGTTATTGTCTTCAGGTTCAATGCTTGTTTCACTAGTCAGAGCTTCTGGTGCTCTGGGTTTGTAATCCTAAACAAAGTGTGTGCAAATGAAGGCCTTCTAGATGGGAACGCCACACCCAAGATAACATTCACCTCCTGGTTGTAGGGCTTATAGGAAGAGTTTCAAAGAAGAGAGGTGGAGCACATGATTATAATTAGAAAATGAAAATAGAAAAACAAAAATAAATGCATGGATCTGCCTCTGTTAAGTGGCATTAACACAGTGTGGTGTCACCATGAGCATCAAAAGGCCTTAAGGAAATTCTTACATATGGTCATGAGACTTGGACGTTAGCAACATAACTTTCTCACAAAGCAGAAACTTGCAAAGAGAACATTTATACTGGACATTAAGGTCCTGTTGTTTGTCTCCCACACTGACCAGCACTGAGTCTGCCTTTGTCCAAGTCTTTACCTCATTCTCTTACAACTCCCATCTGTTCCCAGAATCCACATCTACATGCCCTGCAGCTCCCTGAAAATCTGACAACACATAACATGCAGCACATCACTGGCAAACCAACACTCGCATGAGGACTGAACGGCTCAGTGAAGTTAGATTTATTTTGGATATATGCTGATTCTACTCTATTGTTAAGGTTAGCGTATAAAAATATCTAGTCTAGTCAAAATGCAGTAACAATTTTTTCAAGTTTTCACCTTTATCCTTGGGTCATAAACAAATCTCAACAAATGTTAAAAGGGATTTTGGCCACAGTGTTTTGTTTGGCAGTTAGATTTTTAAAATTTTTAAAAATTGAAGCCTAAATCTCGGAGTGATGGGAATGTATTTGCTGTAAATGATGAACATGATTCTTTAAAATTCAGCTAAAGTAGAGATACACAGCCTTCCCATTAGGACAGCCTCCCTCTGGGCAATGTGCTGCTGCGCGAAAAATGGAACACACCTTCGGGCTGGCATTAGAGAGTAGTTAAGAAGCTTTGTCTCATTTTTCCAAGACTGGTAAAAAGAAAAAGTTGGTGCTCACCTCCATTTGTCTGACCCCATTTTCTGACTCCACTTTCTTAATACTCTCCTGTGAACTTGCCATTTTCTAATTATCAGAAGTGGTGGCAATTCTCAGCAGTGTGTTTTATTCTCTTTTCAGTTGAGTAAGGGTCACAATGGAGCACTGTGTCATAGTGGCAAATCAGTATGAGATGGTTTGATAAACTATCGTAAAAAATGTGTAATTGCATTTGCTGTGTCCTAAAAAAAATGTTCCATCTGTTTCACCTTTCAATGTCAATAATTTTGATAAATACGGCCACATATTCTTTGTTCCACCCTCACCAAGTTGGACATCCTCCCGAATCCATTTTGCAGATGCCAACAGTGCACTGTGATTGAATGAGCATGTACTATGTGGGCATGGTAGCATATCGGGTACTGCTTTTGCCGAATTCAACGCCAATCAGAAGAGCCTGGTAGTTGAAAACTCCCTTCTGTATGAAGGGAGAACAATGTAGCGTTTGGTAATTGTATTGGGGAAAAGTAGTTCCTGGAAAAGCTACAGCATTTTAAAAGTAGCTGCACTACTGAAAAGCTACTGGACAAAGTTAGTAGTGTTGCCAATTTTAGTTAGCTCCATCCAGGGGCAGATTAATGCATAAATGGGCCCCTAGGCTACATTTTCTGTTAGCCCCCCCAACCCCCACCCGCCCTTATTTTAATGAATTGATATTTTGACTGACCACTGGGGTGCCCCCTGTCAGGCTGGCACACGTGGGGGCCCCTAGACTTCAGCCATATCTAGCCTATGCGTTAAACCGCGCCTGGGTCCACCCCACCGCTGACATAAACCGAGTTTCATTGACATCAGTTTATCCTGCGTACTACTTCATAACACTAAAAGTAGAGCGAGTTTGCATTGGTACATGGGTTGCAATAACTGCGTGTGTAATTATGCCCACCATTGTGAAAAGTCAGCTACTGCTTCTAGGTCTACTGACCCAGTAAAAAATGATCCGGCCTCAGTACCACCCTGTAGCCACTGGCAGTAGCACTACCGCTATCTCTGGGCCTCACTACCTGCTTAATTATTTTGATTGTAGGCTCAGCCATAGAGTCTGGTGACAGTGAAGCCTGCGGTGGGGCATCAGACACCCCAAACCCCGACCTCCACCCACCCGCCTTCCTAGAATGCCTGGGGCAAAGCACAGCAGCGTAGATACGAAGGAAGGCAGGGAGCTCTGGCTTTGAAATTAGAGCTTCTGGGTCTCTTACATACACACACACACACAGCTGCCTGCTACATCTGCAGGAGAGGAGAGATGCTGAATGGATGCGTGTGTTTGTTCCTTTGCTTTCATCAGTTTCACACGCTCTGTGTTGTGTGAATGAACGCTTGTCTGTTTCTCAATGGCTGGGCTCTGCAGCGGGAGCTGGTGAGTAATCGTGTGGACTGTGGATTTGCGTGTTATCTGAACTGTGTCCTGAGATGCGTGTATGGGTCAGTAGTGGCGTGTGTGTGGGGTTAATGATGGTGTGTGACAGCTCTGCTGCACTCTGCGTCTCTGCTGCTCTTCCCTACACTACAGCCCTGCAGCAGGAGTGCAGCACTACTGACCTACTGGATGCTACTGCAATATCCGCACCACCAATCACTCTCACACGACACCGATTTAAGGTCAATCCGAAAAAGTTTTTTATCGTTCTGGCCTTTCATACACATGACACCGGCGTTGTCAATGCCCTGAAACGAACTTTTAGGGAAACGAGCTACAGAGTGGAAAAATCTCAAAATGCCATATCTATTGTCATATAGATATTCAAAACACTATTTTTTGTAAATGATGTCACACTCCCACTTGACCAGACGAAGAAGAAGGAAGAACCCTGCGTGTAACAACAACGGCGGATTACAGAGCTGTGTTTGTGCTGCTAAGTTTATTAGAACTATTGCAACAAAACCTCGTAATCCTGTATCAACTAGATGACCAGCGGAGACGCATAAACAATTACACACCAAATACAGGTGTGGCATATGTATCACCCTGCTTTAACCCATATTTATGCATATATGTATGTGTTACTCCCTCTCTGTTTCTCTCTCTCCCTTCCTCTTTCTCTCTACTTTTGCTCCCTCTCTTTCTTACGCTCTCTCTCCTCTGTGACTCTTTCTGTCTGTCTCTGTCCCTCTATCTATCTATCTATCTATCTATCTATCTATCTATCTATCTATCTATCTATCTATCTATCTATCTATCTATCTATCTGTTGATCTATCATCTCTTGCGACTTTCACTTTCTCTCTCTTTCACTCTCTCTTTGTTTCTTTCTGTCATCTCTCTTTGGTTCTCTTCTGCGCTTCTGTACTGTCCTGGCCCACTCTTACTCTTGTTTTTCTCTTCTGCTTTCTCTCACTCTTTAAAACCTTTGTCTATCTCTCCCTCTGTTCCTCTCTGCTCTGTACCTCATTTACATCAGGAGCAGGTATACGTGTGTATCAGATTTCCCCAGTGAGACAGTAAGGTCCTTGCTGCTGGAGCCCTGGCACTAATCGCTGTGTTGTGACTGCGTGAGGGGGATGTGATGAGCTCGGGGACGTTGGCCTTTATTTAGTCTCCTGCTGCAGCCGAGTGCTACTCTTCTGATTTGCATTTCAAATGGTGGCAGTGCTGGTGGTATTGATGATGGCCGGAGGTGAGGTGCAGCGCTCTGGTCAGCTAACTGGGTTCTGAATCCCTGGGCTGGAAATGGGTTAGTCTGATTTAAATACTACCCGGCTGTAAAGATTATACTGCTGTAATATTAACGACGGAATTCAGGCCTGTAGTAGTGTACCACGTGACAAAATGCTCTGTGATAGTACCATACTGATACAAGTTCTATACCGGTGGGTTATTTATTAGCTCATTCCACTGCCCATTCAGAAAACTCTTCTAGCGCATGCATGTTTTGTAGCGGAAGCGGAGGGAAGTGAGCGTGCAGAGAGAGAAGTGAATATCCATGTGATTTCAGTGACATTAATCGGAAATGGAAGCAGACGCTTGGTTCCGAAGAACCAAGGTTGTACAGTTTTCATCGCCCATCGAACACATTTAATAAATTTTTCATTGGATTAAAATGGTCATTACAATAATCATTCACATTTACACTGAATAACCAGGTAAAATGTGATAAATAGTATATAACAAGTTGTAAATTCAGAATCCAGTTCTTGCTTGGTTTTTGGATTGCTCAAAACTGGGGATGTAAATACAGTACATTTAAAATTTTTTATTACCAGTTAGTTTGAAGTGTTTTATATTGTGCTTTTATCATGTTTGATTCAATACATCATTTGACATTTTTGTTATTGTGTTATTGTTATTCCCTTTATAAAAAGAGACATGTCAATATAAAGAGATGCTACAAAGTGTGATGATGTCTGAATGACGTAGTGGAGATTGATATATCAAAACAAACCTAGTGCTTTCTAGTCTTGTATTTTGGCTTTTGTCAGTTCGCACCAGATTACTAGGAGCATATTTTAAACAGCACACCCTTGATTGGATGACCTGTACACATGTCTGCTACACAGTGTTTTTGCTGACATAAAGAGGAAGTACCATGTGTGTGGAAGGCACTTTCCCCTACTTTTATATATATATATATATATATAGAAGTGACCCAGTGAGCTACACACCCTTTCCCCTGCTGACAGATTAAATGTAACTGTAAGTGGCAGCTGTCCTGTTCAGCAGCTCTATTCTCAGCCCCCTTCAAGTGTGAACAGGCGGCCTTTATCTCTCCTCCACTCGCTCTAACTACTTAAAATAGGTTAATGCAGTGTGATGCTTTGCTAATCAAGTGTGGCAGCCTTCAGTATTCCAGGAGTTGTGCACTTGCATTACAAACTTAAAGCTAGAGCTGGGCAATTAATCAAAACCAACATTCAGAACCTCGAACGTAATCTCGACCCTGGCAGTTATTTTGATTATTGTTAAAATGCTGGTAATGCTTGCTAAAATAAAAAAAAAAATGATTCTGTTAACACTCCGGTGTGGGTTCATGTGATATCCCTTCAAACGCATACTATCCTATGTATTGTCTTGTGCCTCCGCCTAGCCTAGTCTGTGACTGCAGCTTTTAGTGTTTATGAGTTATTTTACACAAGGATATGCACTCTTTCATTAGAACAAAAACATACCAGCCTTAGAGGTTGAGCATTTTTATAATACAAACCTTATCAGTGAACTATGAGGGCAAAAAACAAACCATAAAAACCTCAAAACCAAATAATCATTGATTATTCAGAATCGAGGTAAATTGTTCAATTAATCGTGATATTGATTTGTTGTCATATTGCCCAGCCCTCCCTGGATAATTGTTGTTTTTTATCTCACAGCATTATAATTTCATTAAAGCTTGCAAATAGATGACTTTTGGGCTTTTGCAGAAAAGATTTTTCCTCAACATCTGATAGTATGAACACAGTACAAATAAGAAAATGTTATTTTCAAAATTGGTTATTAATGGATTTTAGTGCATGTTGTATCCCAGCGCTTCATACTGTAATGTCAGGCCTTTAGTGCTGTATTTATCAGTTCTAGTAACAGTGCACCGTCCTGCCTCAAGCAGCTCCTCTAGTGTACCATAGACAGGAGAATTTACAACGGTTCGGTTTATGCTTGCCCAGCAGAAATCAAACACTGAGTGGATTGGTCTTGCCTAAAGGCCTGAATGAATTATTGCTCATGGAAAACGTGAATTAATTAACCCTTTTTAATTACTCTTTTTGGCAGTGTTACAGAGGCCTTGTTTGCATTGTGAAGACTGTCGCTTGGAACAGTAGCAGAACCTGACCAAAGGTAAGCACTTTTTTAAGGATTTTTTTGTTAGATCATCTGAATTTATGATCTCTCTCTCATGTCTGTGGTATTCTGTATCGTAAACAGTCTGTTGGGGTTTTTAACGTTAACATTTCCTCGAATCCACCATTTCCATACAGTATAATGACAGTTTGGAAAAGACCATAATGTAGGGGCAGAGTAGACCGTTTATGAACGACCTCAAGTGGGCGAGCTGAACTAAATCTCAAATAACCCTGGCTAACTTGAGGGGGGATTCAACATTGAGCTTGCCAGCGAGTCTTGCTTGGGTGGAGGATTTAGTGTAAAAGTGAAACCATGTGGTGGTCGTAGAGGGCTTGCTGTGCGCTCTCCTCCGGGAGCCTCTGATGTTCCCGAATTACAGACCTCGCCGTCTGCCGGCCTGTTATCACAGCGTCGGGGCTGCACTTGGCTACAGGTTCCATCACACGCGACCACCGCGGCCTCGCTGTTATTAACCCCCTCTAGCCCCGGCGATGGGCGGCCTCGGCGCCGCCCCCCCTCCCTCTTGCCCTGTGTGGTCATCTCCTGTGTTAGCTCCACGCTAATGAGAGAGGACGGCGCAGGCAGACATCAGGCCCCGTCTGGGCGCTTCGCTAGTGCGAACTCAGCGTCTGTCCGTCCGGCTTTCCTGGAACGCTATTTAGGAAAAGTGTCATTTTTCTTTTAGACTTTGTTGGGAAAAGGTTGGTGTTTTGTTTGGGCCGGAATTACAGTCTGAATCAGATTGGAGTTCTGGAAATGTCATTTATCAAGCCCTGATTAAGGGAAGTTAAGTGTGTGTGACTTTTAAAACTTGATTTGAGAACCTGGAGTAACGAATTTGCAGGACGTCACACGGAGGGACCTTGGCTCCGACAGCAAAGTACGTCTTTAGCTGATATCATATCCAAATTGTTAGTTTATGGCAAAACAAAAATGCACTTTTTCCCCTCTATAATTTCGTGACTCAGTCAGCCAAGAGTTGTGCTAATGACATGTCTTGGGATGGCAAATCGAGAGACAGAATGTCAGAGGCCTTGAAGCAAAACAAAATTGTTTGTTCTTCTCCGGCACCTGCCAGAGGAACCCAGAAAGTTTCTCCAGTGTCTCTGCGAAGGCGTCGGGTTTCTAATTGTGCTAGGTCTAATAGAAGTAGCTCCTGGGCAGCTATGCTTGTTTTTGTGCTGCTGTGTGCTGTTCTTGGCCCCTGAGGCAGCTCCTGACTCCTCACACTACTCAGATGAGTTCAGCTGCTGTCTGACTTCAACATGACCCATTCAGTGCTCAGGCCCTGGATCTCCTGGGCCCACCGGAGTTGCCTGATTTTGGGATGGGATCAGCGAGTTTCCAGTGGCACTGTGAACGGCAGGGGAGCCAGCTCCCTCAGGGCCAACTTTAGAAGGCCAGCTGGCATGATGACAGACCGTCTGTCTCCAGAGGTGTGGCTTGGTGAAGAGGGTGTTATGTCTACATTAAATCTATTCATATGCTGGATAATTCCTTATTTTCGCTCCTTTTGTTTTTAGCGAGTACAAGAAAGACTCCAGGGCTGCTGTATGGTGTGTAATATGTAGTTCTTAAACAGCAGTATTTTTCCCCAGAATCTTCTTTTAGTAGCAGAACAGAAAGGCTTTTATATGAGATGCAAAATGTCTACAGGAGTGATGACGGAGGAGTGATGAGAGGCTAGAGGAAGTGACGGAATGGTGTCGGAGTGCCGTTGGGAAGTGAGGAGAGATTCTAGTTCACTGATTTATGCAATCTTTCTCCTGTTTGTCACTTGAGCTTTAACCGTTTAGCTTTTAATATAATGTACATTCTCTTGCTTTCTCTGTCTCGTACTCTCTCGTACATGATTTATTGAACAATCTTATTCTCATACCCACTCTAACAATCTCTCTCCCTCTCTCCTGCTTCATTACTCTACGTCTGTCACATGCTGTCATTCAATTGTGACTCATCACATGTTGTTTCTAATTTCTAAGTAATCCTCTCATTGCCCTGAATAATCTAGTTGTAGCGCTTGTGAATTTTTGAATGGTTTTACAGAATTGGTTTGTACGTTAAACACGTTCAAGGGTGTATTTGTGAGCACACTAGCTAGTGCCCCTTTTTGCCACGAGTGCTTTTCAGGGCGTTTTTGTGTATGCACAAGTTATTTTTGTGTACATTCTTGCGATTTGGCAGCTATTCAAGCCCTTTGGGTTTGCTCAAAAGGCCATGTGAGAGGGAATGGCTAATGCTATTGATTTATAGTGTGTGACAGGTTATGCACGCTTGCGTGACCGCAGTACAGATTCAGCCCCCCTGCTGCGTGCTAGCAGAGCATCAGCTGCTCTGGCCCAATCTAAATCATCAAATTGTAATGAGGTCCCGCCTACTGGGGAAACTCCTCTTCAGGATGGGGATGAGCAATGATGAATGGTGAAATGGCCACTGCTCTGCATTACGCTTCCTAAAATCAGATCCCCAGCTGCTTGTGCCTAACTGTGGCGTCCTCTTTTTGTTCAGCTGAGATGTAACCATTACCTTATTATTTAGGCCAGCTAGCAAGGTACAGAAAGTAAAACCAACCGTCTAGATTTGACTTGTGGTTGTACCTGAACCTTGCAGTCACGCATTAAATATTCTACCAGACAACCCGGCTGGGCTCCCCTGCCGCCGCACAGGGACGGATATGGGGACTAATTGGGGCCAGTCGGGGATCTGACCCCGGTGGCGGAGGTGCTCAGTGCGAGACCTCTCCCCTGTTGCACAGCACTCCTTCCCACACAACACTAGGGCTACGAGGGGCAGTGCCAAGGTACACCGAGACACTGCCCTCAAATTTTACTTGCATATTAGACAGCACATGACACTAAGGCCTTAGATGGGGACGAGGGGCACTCTGCTGTCCACCAGCAGTGGGATGCCCATGCCCGGACAGCTCCCCTAATTTTAATGCACCCTTAGTCATCCTTACAGTCCACATTCACTAGGGCATTGTGGGTCAGGAAGGGAGATGGGGAGACTCCACCGTCTAACAGCGGTGGGGACCCTCTTCTCCTAACTGCACCCACAAAGTTTAACGCAATTTAGACACACACGTGCAATACTTTCACGCATGCACATACACACATTTCATACGGGGGTGCGGTGAGGGCCGAGTGGCCCCAATCTCTCTGTCTCTTGCCTCATGTAGGTGGTGGGGGGGCCGGCTGTGTGGTTTTGGGGAAGATCATGGGATGTTGCGGGTGGGCCTGGCAGGGGTGGGCAGCCTCCTCTCTTGGGTAGTGTACCGGCTTGGGGCCTTGGTCTTGACGCGCATTGTTGGGATCCCTGTCTGTGGTTCGGGTTTCGGGAGCCTCCGGGCACTTCTAGGTGAGTTGGGGGCTCGGGTTTGTTCGGGGGGGGGGTTGGAGTCTCGGCTTCCTGGCCGCTTGGGGTACTCTCCCGGGTCGGGGGGCATTAGCTTTTCGGGGGGCTTTCCTCTGGTCGTCCCGTGGTGTCACGGGGGGATATTGGCCGGGTCGCGGCGGTTGGCTCTGGCCCCTCCTGGCCCCTCCATATATATATATATATACTTTTTTTTTTCCTACCAGATGAATTGGACTGCATGATTGTCTTGTGAAACTTCTTTACCCCCTAATTGATTGTATAAATACTAAAATCTTATGTTCAACATATACACACACACTTAAAATACACTTCTAATGTATTCTAATTACACTTCTCAATATAGTGTCTCCCAGAGAATGAGGTGCCGTTCTGAGTCTTGGTTCCTCTGTGTTTTTCTCTTTTTACAAGAAGAGTTTTACCTTCTGCCACTCTTGACCTATACCTGCTCATTAGGGATTCGACGCTGACAATATGCAAAGCTGCTTTGGAACAGGGTCTGTTGTAAAGGGCAGTATAGAAATTAGAACTTAATCAAAGTGATTTTTTTTTCCTTTACTCCCTCTCCCAGAGAGTGCTGTTTGCAGCTCTTCCTCGGCTGTTAAGACTGGCACACACCATCATACTTAATTCTGACAAACAGTGATGTAGATTTGTTAAGCTGACCTGTTTTATGTCAAGTTGTGCAACCAGTTTATCACGTGATATAAACGCAGTGGCAGTCGTGACTGTGTAATGTCATCGAAACATAGTGGCTGGACAACCCACACTTTGTAGAATAATTCTCAGTCTAATCACAATTATAAATAATATTATTAATACTGTTATTTAAAACCAATCCAGTCTACCCCCCAGTTCTGTGTCCTGTAATTAGTAACAAGATGTCAAATCTTTGCAGTCGTTGGATGTTTAAGTTTCACTGTTTGCTGTGGACTGTTAAAACCCATGTTGAGATTGGACAACCTGCTCTGAGCCCCTGTTCTGCTTTGTCAGTTGTGACTACATTACTGTTTAATGGTGAGGTGCATCAGAGCACATGTCCATCCTAGCCTGAGGTGTTGGATCTGGGCAGCAGACACGTTGTGTCCATGGCAGGGCAAACAACAGCCTGCTTGGATGTCCGTAGAACAACAGGATTTAATACGTCAGACAGAGTCATTCAAGGACATCTTCAGGGTCTCACATTAAGTGCTGTTAGTAGGAGTTACTATGTGCTTTGCTCAAAAATCAGTTTTGTTGGCAGGAAAAATGGCAGTATTGTTTGGTTTTGTGAAGCAAGGTTTGCTCTC
Source organism: Distichodus sexfasciatus (assembly GCA_032718565.1). Lineage (NCBI taxonomy): Eukaryota > Metazoa > Chordata > Actinopteri > Characiformes > Distichodontidae > Distichodus > Distichodus sexfasciatus. The sequence continues at coordinate 2,681,541 of JAVGVS010000001.1, forward strand.
ATTGAAGATCTGAGATTCAAAATATGAGCTGAAAATCCAAACTGGTCTGAGCCATTGGGCATCGCTAACCTCTCTACACTAGAATCATGGACTGACTTGGCAGTCTGGCCATTTGCTATTCACACAAACATACACACACACACATACACAAACGTACACACACACACCATGGCCTAATTGGCAGAGCAGTGTGTGAAGCCTGGCTCCCATTGTTTGTTGCCAAGGCTGAGAGCAGAGCCACCAGGCATGCTGCTTATTTACGACGCTTAGTTGTGCGTGAACGATGACATTAGTGTTGCCATTTTCCATCTGTCAGACTATGGCGGACCCCTTGATTTCCCCTTTTCACTGCTATTTTCACCGTCCCTATTCTTTTTTGACTTTCTTGTATGTTTTTACAACGGATGCAGCAGTATTTTGTATAATATTGTAATTTACATTACAATGCTTATTACAGTAGAACACATACTTTAAGTCGGTATTCAGCATGTTTTATTTAGAGTTATAAATTTCCATAACTGCAAGAATCTTTTGTATTTTTATACAAATACAATGTGAATATATGACAATGAATAATGTTTGCAGTTACATCATTTGGTTATTGTTCTGGTCTGACGTTTCTCTGCCCATGCTGGTGATGTATGCCTATTTTCTGCTAAAACAAAAATTTCCCTTTAAGGAATAGTAATTTTCGACCTGTCTTCCTCCTGAAAACCTTGCGCTCCAGTGCTGCCCTGAGCTGACCGCATGATTGACAGAAGGCAAGTGGTTGGAATGTTTGGTGAAGCTTTTTACTCCAGTGTTAAATTTGGTTCCTGCGTAGCAGTTGTGATCGAGCCAAAGCACATCAGCCATCTTCAAACCATCCATTCACATAAATATTTAGGATCTTTATGTTCAAGTTTCCATAATTAGTATGTATCTCAGAAGTAGGAGGGTTCTGTGGAGAAGCACCCTGTTGTGTTTCAGATTAATAGTCCGAAATGATGCTTCCAGCTGGAAAGCCCCTTTAAATCTCTTTAGTGTATCAGTTTAGATCCGTTTAATAGCATTTATGTCTGCTCATGCAATTTACTTATTTTATTTAGTGCTTGGAAAAATTTTAATAATATAAAATGCTTTAATTCATTACATTTAATTCCTAGTTCGCTTGTGCGGCTTGCCAGAAATGCTGAACTACTAAATTGATACCTGTGTATTTTCCCATAACAAGAGTGTAATTTGAATTAAAATTTTGATTTAAATAATATATTTTGCTTTATGCTCCAAAATGACACATTTAATATACTTATAAGATGGCACATTTTCCTGATTCTTGTTAAAATGAAGTGATTAAGAGTTTATGGTTTGGAGTTTATGTACCATCCAGTTCTTCATAATATCTTATACAATGAAATTTCTTGGAACTGGACTTGGAATGTTGATACCACCCAGCCCATAATCTCTGGAGAAGTGCACCCAGTTCACATAGCTTTTAAATCAACATCAGCACCATAACTCTAATTCGCATCAGCATACTCTAGATTGTTACTCCTTGCTAAACGAAAATTATGTGTATATTTGGGGTGAATATCAGTCCTTCCTCAGGGGATGGGACTTCTACCAGTTTTATGGTTCTGTCTGCACAGCTGTCTGGATTTTGGGCCAGTGTACAGCTTATCCTAAAAACATCATTCTTTTAGTGTCTCATAGCCCATCTCAGTGTAGACTGGTGGAGTGTGGTCTGTAGACATCAATTTTCCATTATGTGAATGATTAGTATGTCTTTTATTATTAAAATTGGATACTTATTGGATCACTTCAGGGACGTTTTAATTGTATGTCGCGTAATATACCGGCTTGTGTGAAAGTTGGCCCAGAGTTTTGTCTTGGCCTGTCTATCGCCAGATGCATTTGGTCAGCAAGTGGGTTGGATGGGTCATTGTTTATCTTGGGAGATGATGTGGAAATGGAAGGCAGCAACAAAATGGCAAGTCTTTCTGAATAAATACACACTGCACTAACACCCAGGCTTATTTTAGCCCAGACAGAGTATAGAGGAACTTTGAGGCAGGTCTGGAAATCTGCAATGGCATCAGGTTTGGAGAGAATGATGGAGCTGCTGAATAAGTGACGGTCATATACAGAGGAATGTAGAGCTGATCTGAGGATTTACAGTCCTCCAGCTGAAGAACACAACCTGTAACTTGTTAAATTCACTAAATCCTGGAACGATTAGTATGCATATGGTTTTCTTTATTCAATAAAAGCTTGAAGGCCTGAGGATTGCAGAATTTAGCTGCGTGCAAGGAAACCTTTTGCACTTTACCACTTACCCTAGGCTGTAAATGTCAGCAAATACCCTGTGAGACTTAAAATATATAGTAGATGGGGAAAAAATGGTCCTCATTGTTTATAGGCCATGGTACATTACGTGGTGTTTTTTTTTTCTTCCTTCCTTTCTTATCAAAATCAGGCTGAATGGCGCTTTGTTTTTTGCCCACATGTGTGTGCCAGTCCTGGGTTAGTGGCTACTGTCTGGAGGTAATAAACACAGCAGTCTGGGGACATTCTTCTCCCTTGACACGGCTGAAAAATAGTTAAGGGCAGAGCTTTATAAACATTTAACATTCCTTCGAAAAGACCACTTAAACTTTAAAGACAAAAATCTGTTTTCTCTTTCTTTTCTTATGGAAGAATTTTAATGCTGATGAACTGGCTGAAGGAAGATCACAAGAGAGGGAACTAAGGACGTACGTAAGATCTAATACACATTTCTCACATTTTGGTTCTGACACTGATATGTGGCCATGTTTTATACAAATTTTTCTCTATTCCACAGTCATTTCTGTTATATGCTGTTAGTGTATATTTTATGGTTTTTTATAGTCGGGTGTTGTTGGGTAGGTGAGCAATGACTGTATGGATTTGCTTAGAGAGCATTAAAAATGTGCTTGATTGATTTCAACCATTAAATAATAGTAATAAGAAAATTTGTTTATGAGCCTTTAACACATTTTATAAGTGCATTTTTCATTTTGTTTCCAAAGAGTGACATTCTGTCCAGTGGTGGGAATGTTGTGATGGGTGTTGCCCAAGCTGGCACTGTCTGGGCATCCTGTACCCAGTTCTTACATGTGTGAGCTCATTTAGAGGAGGTGCTGTATTTATGCTGGACTTGTCCTGTGCACTGACCAAGCGTTGGCACGACTTCAGCACCAACCACAATTACAGCACTTGCTAACCTTAAGACTGGAGTGACTGTGACGCGCTGGAACATGGCACTATCCTGTGTTTATATTTCCTCATGTACTTTTCCTCTTCATCACCCAGGATGAAAGCAGCGTTTTGCCATTAATTTCTTTTCATTGCTGCTAATTTAACCCAAAATAGCCACAGCCACATTAATGTGAGTGTCCTCTGGGAGAGTTCAGAGACATTGTATAATTGTAAAGTTACAGAACAAAATGTCTTTGTGTTCGTGGTAAAAGTGGATAAATACACAAGTCAGTCGTTCCCAGATGGTGAATCTGAACAGAGCATTTCACAAGACCTTTTTTCAACTATTAAAGCAAATGCAATTCTTGCCTAATTTTTTTTTTAAATTTAAAACCTGAGACATGTTATAAAGGTTTTTGCTTCATCTGAACTACATACGAACAAAGTATCTGTACAAGTACTGTAACAGCTGTTCTGTGCACAGTGTCTTTAAAATCCTTATTATCAGGCATGATTTGTTAAAAATACATTTGTTTATATAGATTTTACAGTTTATTAGCACTCATGTCATGTCACATATCATTTGACTTAATAATGAAGAAAAGCAGATTTAATGGCCACCTTTGTCCTTTCAGTGTTATTCAGCCATGCAGATTTATGAGATTAAAGAGTGGAAACTATATTTATTTCCACAACTTGTATGATTTCAAAGTTAATGTAAGCTTAACTCAAATCTTACTGTATACAGTACATTCTTATACACTTAAATGAGGCACTTTTATTTGCAGTATGTGCATAGGATGAGAAGCCAAAAGTCAGTGGATAAAAGCTGTAAACAAACGAGTAGCGATGGAAAAATATTTTTTATTTTGGGCATGTTGTTTCATTTGAGATTAGTGCGTAAGACGTGCTTGGTTCACCATGTGTAATGTATTGAGAGTCAGATAATGAATAATCTGCAGTAGGTGTGGGTTGAAAGATGGAACGCAAGGATGATCATTACGAGAGTGGGCAAGGTTTTCTGCCAATCAGACTAGATTTTACTTTGATATTTAACATAACTCTGCAGTCTGGGCTCATGTGGGGAAGTCGTGTCTGCTCTGTACATTCAGTACGCCCTTGTGTACAGAAGCCAGCAGAAAGAGGACGAGACCTTAGCCTTGACTGAACTGTGGCTGTGATTATTTCTAGAGCCCATAGGTCAAGAAGTGTTGGAAGGGAATGTCCAGAATGAAGCATCAAACGTAAATATATAGTCATGTTGGAAACGGATTTTCAGCAGGAAGCAACCGTCCGTCCGGCCTCCATACCATGACTGGAAAGTCCATTAGTGGGGAAGTGCTTTGCTGACCTATTCTTTTGGCCTTCGACCAGCGTGTTTGATGCTGCTGTCTGCTTTCTTGCTTGAGATGGCGTGAACATTCCCAGCACAGACATTTAAAAAGTTTGAGCAGAGCAACACACATGACTGCTTTTCTTTTTTTTTTTTTGCCCTTTCTTTCCAATTTTTTTTTCTCTCAAAAAGATCTGTGTTTCGACGTGGCACTTGGTCACATGCTAAAGCCTGGCCTTCCAGATCTTTTTGTTTTCATTCTTCTTGCGATAAATGGGCTTTTTAATAAAGGCTAAAGAGCTGTGTACCATACCAGTAGGTAGCAGCAGTGGGAACACAGCTTATGATTGCTCCCATATGTCTCGGTGTGATGAGTGCCAGGAACAGTGGCGCTGGCTGGCATCCAGCACCCTGCACCTCTAAAGCTCTCCAGGATTTTTGGCAGTACCGAGGGGTTCAACGTGGTGGTTCTGACTAAAGGACATTGATTTATGGTGAGTCTGTTTCTCAAAAGTGCTACAAGGATGAGGCACTTCTTTACTCCGTCTTTGCAGTGGGCAAACCAAACAAACACTACTGTGGCAAATTTTACAGGTCTGTTAAGGAGTGCTGTCTTAGATGGGCACCAAAGCTGTTTACGTGTGATGGCTCGTATTTTTTTACTGAGCTTTTTGTTTTATTCTGGCTTTTGTTATTTCTGGCTTTCTTTATTTCCGTAAATGTTTTGGCAACAACAAAGTTGCCCCATATTAATCTCTCCATCTGCTTCTGCGTCCATCCGCCCACATATTTTATTATTCCTAAAACCTCGTTCCACATGTAGCGTTTTGGCATGAAACAATAAAAACAGTCCTGAAATTTGTACAGATTTTACCACTTTTCAGCAAGTTTTCAGTCTCTTTCTTTTCTGTCCACTGTTGTTTTTCAACAATTTGACGCTCTTGACAATATATTAAACATGTAATTTGCCTTTGTTTGCATATATTTGTGGTAAGCAAAAATAAAAACAAATGGGGAAACAGTCTTTATTTGCGTTCATCTGTAATAGAAGCCAGTCTGAATGTTACTTTGTTCAACGTTTCTAATATGTCTGTAAAGTAGGGGTTTAGCTCTCTCCAGCTCTGGGTCCACTGCAGGGACCTCAATCAGTTTGCCCAGAGAAGGAATGAGATGCAAAGGAAAAGTGAAAAATAGAGAAGAATATTTACACATATTTTTCAGTTTGTGCTTGTGCAAGTTCCAACACCATTTATCATTGTCCTCGCTTGTCTGTGTACGCTGTATGCGCATATGCTGTGTGTGTGCATGTGCTTTAGTGCCTGTGTATGTGCTTTTCTCTCACATCTGGAATAGTGGAGTTGTGATTTGGAGTCTCCTGCTGATTCATTTTCATTTTTTCCTACTGCAGAAGAGTCCAGCAAGTCCTCAGTGAGCATCAGTACGTTTGTTTTTCCTCTTTGAAATGTAGGCAAGGAAAACGAAGGAGAAAAAAAGTTCTGGATCTAATTTGAATTTAAGCTTTCTGTCCTTAAATCCCTCCCTCTCCCTTTCTCTCACCCACCATAAAATCTTTTGGAATCTGCGTCGTGCAAGCAGTTTATTGCGGTCATGTATAGAGTGAGTTACCCATTAGCTTTCAATACAAACCAAACCTTTAAGGTCAGCCCCCAACATGGCCCAACGTGGTGTTGGAGTGGCCAGAGTGGGTCTTCAGTGTGCTGTATTTGTGTCAAACCTTAAATCATTTGTGCTGTTGTGGGAAAGTTGCCATTTCTCTGCAGTGCAGTGTTTTTCAGCAGACTTCATAATTTTTTGCAGATGTTGCAGGCGCATGGATCTGTGACCAGCCAAAATTGCCTGATCTTTTATTTTTGTTCCTCTCCATCCAAGTGTCATCCCCAGGCACACTTATTACGTGCATAGCCTCAATGAAAACGACCCATAATGCAGTTAGGCACAGAAGCATGTGTACTGTAATTTAGTGTTTTTATTTCATAATACTTTCACCACAGTAAGAAAGAGAAGGCATTTAACTGAAGCAAGAGTCACCACAGCCTCACCCTAACCCTAGTTTCACAAAGGTGTGGCGCATGAGGAAAAGGCACTTTGCAACTTGTCCTGCTCGCACAAATTACAGTGCATGCATGCTTATGTGCATTATTGCATTATGGGTTGTGTTCATTGGGCTGCACGGATAATGAGTGTGCAGTAACGTCTCGTAACATAATTTACTGTCATGACCCTTCTGTACAGTCTAATGGAAAGTATGCATTAGACTTTGCTAGGTCTGAGCTGTTTCAAACCGTAATGTAACATCATATTCGTTTTTGGAAGTCAATCTAGACTAAGTCTGGAGCTGGTTTCTGGCTGGTGGGAGGACGGTCATGCTAAGGCTGGACAATTCATCGAAACCGACATTCAGAACCACTAAGATATGCATTCTTACATTAGAAAAAATATCTTTAATATATGAGCATATTTACAGTAAAAGCCTTATTAGTGAGCTATGAAGGCAAAAAAACCTAATCATTAATTAATCAAAATTGAGGTAAAATGTCCAGTTAATTGAGTTGTCGATATGAGGTCATATTGTCCAGGCAACTTGCCTTTGCAGTGTGAGGAATGTGGATGGGTTGCAACCCCACTTTATTGCTGCCACGTTTCCATTTTTAACAACTTGCAGGAGAGGACACGGACCTCTTCTCCTTCTGCCTAATGCTTGCTGATGGCTTCCAACTGGAGACTTTTTGGACGGCTGCTGCAACGTTTTTTGATTTTTCCACTTTGCCGTCCACATTGGTCACATTGCGTTCCTGCCCTGGCGACCCGATGTGGCTTCCAGAATGGCTTAAGACTGAGGTCAAGAAGACAAGGAGAATGATGAGGAGAAGATAAAAAGGAGATAACTGGACACATGGTGCAATGATGTGACTGGTACTAAATTCTATTCCCCAGGCTCTGACACCTGGGTCACTGAGGTTGTAAAGTCAGGCTCTGCAAATCAGCTGCTTGTTCTCCCTTTGCAAACAGCTTGGGGCTGACTGTGAGAACAGCATGACTGTCCATATGCTGCTGAAACTGAAGAAATTGAAAACCATTTTTGTAATTGCATTTTTTGCTAATTAGAATGCTGATTGCTGAAGCAAGTCATCTTCAAAGTAGCATAATGAGTCCTCTTCTTATGGACCCTCAACAAGTTTATAATCCTGAACACAGTGTGCAGTGAAGTTCAGCACCCGCATGTTCCCTCATGAGTTTTTGTAGTTCTGTAGTTAATTACACCTTTGTCAAGTTCAGAATTTTACCGCTGTGTTTCAGCATGTGATGTGTTATATAACTTAAATTGCCCTTTTTTTTCTTTTTTTTTTGACAAACGTTTCCTAAAATGACTACAGCAGGGCCTGGTCAGAACAACTGAATGGCGAATGTAGATGTGGCGTATAGATTTGGCTATTTGCAGGGACTCCCACCAGGAGTGTTGTCTTACGTAACGCAGCAGACCATGAGGGAGAAGGAGGAATCCATTACATCCTGCCCATTTCCTGTCCACATTACACTGTCCACCCACACACACACATGCATGCACGCACACATACACACACATCCTGCAACTGCTTATCACAACATGGACTCCCCGTACTCCGTTTTTCCTAGCAGCGAGTCTCCAGCTGGATTTCTGAAGACATTTGAACTTCTTGTACATCTCTGCTGTCAACCCAAGTCTTTCTACATAGTATGAAGACATTTAGTTAAAAAATTTAACCTTTACCTACTTTAACTGTTTTTAATTATCTTATTTCTTACTACCAAGACATTAATGAAAAAACAATTAATATCAGCTCTCTGGGTCTCCCGGCCAAAAATTTAACTTTTATTTGTGAAAATGAGTCAAAAGTTGCATGTCTACTTTCAGTGGAGATCTAAAGTCAACTTACTCGGTCTTTTCTCCTGTGATGAGTCTAATGGGGATGTGGTTTAGGACCATTTCATGAATAGTAGTGATGTCTAGTAGTAGCAGTATTTCAGGATTTAAAAATAAGATATTTGACATTGTCGAGGAGGGACATTGCATCAAGGCCCAACTTCAATACTTTGTGGTTCTTTCAGGACAATTAGGCCAATACATGGAATATTGCTGACTTGTACGCTGAAGAAGCCTTGTAGCTGCACATGGCTGCTGTAAATCCAGTCTGACAGCAGAGCAGAGCAGAGGCAGGTTGAGTGTTTGACAGAGAGCAGACCTGCATAGCCCTGGCTGCAGTCACGCCACTCTCCACAGCACGTGCCAGCAGTTTGAGCAGGTCCTCACTCAGAGTGAGCATACGATTCCTGTGAATTATACAGTGAGTACACGCTTCTGCTTCTGCTCTGCCACTTCATGTGCACCTCAGATTAGTAGTAGAGTAGAACAGCTAGGTTTTCTCTCCATATTGAAGTGAAATGGAGTGATAACACTTCTCCTGAATAGACCATTGTTGAAATAGGAAGCTGCTTATATAAATATAATACTTCTACGCTTTAGAAGCTTTCTTGATCATTTCTTAAGATTCCCATTGAGCAGCACCATTTTTCAGAATGTATTTAAAGCATGTTATGCAGACTGGATACCTTCTATTTTTGACAGATTTTAGTGCTTTTGCATGACACTGACTGTCTTTTTTACTCGGTGATCATACAGTATATCGAGGTTCAAGATTCTTTATTTTTCATGTACACAGTGACAGAAGAACAACATGTAGAAAAATGTACCTTGATATATTCCTAAGAATGTGCAAATCTAAATAAAGAGAATGGCCATAGTCTAAATGTAAAATTATTTGTCATTGTGAACACAGCATAGCACAGTGACTTATGCATTTGACTTATCTGTGAAGGAGCATTGGGCAGCTGGTGGGCAGTGCCTGGGGAACACTGCTTAGGGACGGTACCTTGCCCAGGGGTACCTCAGTGGTACTTTTACCAGTGATTCTTCAATCACAGGGCCAACTCCCTAACTGTATCACTAACCCTAAATAGAAGTTAACAAATACATTTAATTAAAGAGAGAAATGAAAAAGCTAAATCATAAATACTTAAATATATAACAAATGCAAAAAATATATATTCCTAAACAAGACTATAAATGATTGCTGTACATTGTTCATATGTGACTGCATCGGCACTGGGTGTTCCCAGCGTTTTTCGAGCGTTGTTGTTGAGGTTTTTAGTCTGTATAACTGTTCATTACGATGGGTATAGTTACCTCTGATCTTAGATTAGCACTCCTGCTCTGAAGTTTGGTAAGATCTAGATGTTGTCTCACACACCAACGCACACACTCGCACCCATTCTTACTGGCAAAGTCTGTGTCAGCAGGGAGTGTTAAAAGCACGCTCCTCTGTGTCTGTATCTGAGTGTGTGTGTGTCTGTATGTGTATGTTGGACAGGGAGCGTCCCACGCCCTAAGCTTGCCAACCCAGGCCCAAATCACAGGGCAGCTAACCACAGGGAGCTAATTGTAGCACTGGTGCTTGAAAAGCTGCTCTTTAATTCCCTCCCGGTTCTCTTGCTCACTCTCGCTCACTCTTCCCCAGAATGAAGAACATGCTGAAATGTCCCGGAAAAGACGAGTGCAGAACTGTAGGAGGTAGCAAGACTAAGAATTACCAAACTTGAATCCATTGTTAACAGCAACAAGACTACGGTTTAGACTTATTTAGAGTTTGTATTTTGGGATTTTGTCGTGAATCGTCTTGACCCTGGGCTGTTTTAAAATACAGTGCAGAATTTTTGCTCTCGGTCCACCACTGACCACTTGCAGGGCAATACAGGGTTCACGGTAGCAATACTAACACATGCTGACCTGTGATGACCAGAAAAGTAAAAGTGCTAAGTAGATCCTCGTCTGTCCTTCCCACATGCCACTTTGCTGGATTTAGACTGGCCTAAGTGTGTGCCACATACATTTAGCTGACGCTCTTGCATTTCCAATGACAGTGCAGGTCTCCCACCATCATTAGGAAATTAAATTAGGAAACAAAAGTTGCTCTGGATAAGAGCGTCTGCTAAATGCCGTAAATGTAAATCTCTGCTTCTCATTAAATGTTGTTTACGAACTGTATGATGTGGAGTGAAACTGTATTAGGGCACCAGTATATTTCAATAAGTTGTGCCAAACTTGGGAAGTGTTGAATATAACATATAGAACTCAGTGCTTGAAATAAATACTGTGTGGACTGTAGTCTGGTGCTGGTCTTACGGTGTAAGGGACAGAAACAGTTACTTTACACCCAAGTAGTTCAGAGGAATTTTAATACTCTTAGAGGATTGCACCTTTAGCCTGAGTATTTGCATACAGTAGAGTTATACTGTTGTATTGCTGAGATGAAGGTCTGTTCATTTTTAAGTGCTGACTTTCTGAGTGTTAATGTGTACTGCAGTAAATTTGGGCAGGCAGCAGAGTTATGGCTCTATTTGTTATGACAGTGATTCCTGTCTGTTTATGAAGGGTTGCCAGAAGCAGTTATGACTGCGGGAGATGAGGTTCAAACCTGATGGTGCAGAACATGTGTCTCTCTCTGCTTCTTCCACTCTCTCACATACACTCAAACACAAACATACCCTTGCGGATACCCTGACAAGGGTAACTGTCACCCTGACCTCCATTTATTTTTCAAATGAAAGCTACATATTGGGTGAAAATAAAGATCCTCTAACGCACACACGGTCTACATGTTTACTACAGTCCTTTCTCTCCACCTCATTAATAAATCAGTCGTGCTGCTGGCTGACGCTTCAAAGCCGTTTCAGATCTTAAATGCTCGGGCTGTAATGTTGATGGTGTCAAGACTAACAGCAGGGTGTGATAAACAAGTTTGATCTTCCTCTAGCTTTATTTGCACTGTGTGTCAGCTTTGTTTTAAAAGTGCACAGCAGAGGGCAGTGTGGGATCACTATTACTGCCAGGGTAGTGCTGCCATCTGATTTGTCATAAACAAGCACAGCATGCGCATGATAAATGGCAAAAGATGCAATTAATTATTTATGGGTAATTGACCGTGACTTGGTTTAGAATAGTATAATAAAGTATGCTTTTACTGTCCTGAAACAACCTTGACTGTCTTTTCTTGTACTGGTTCACAGTCGAGGATGCTAAAATTCATGATTTGGTAAGTGTTAATTAGGCTTATGAAGTCTAATTTATCTTTAATGTTGTTTTTCGTGAACGTGATCCAGATGGAGCAACTTTCAGATGAGGAGCTGGACCATGCTGCCGAGGAGGACAGCGATAAGGAAGACCAGGATTTGGACAAGATGTTTGGAGCATGGCTTGGGGAGCTGGACAAGCTAACTAAGGTGATCTTCTTATAGTATTTTCTGATCATATAATACCTAAGAGCTCATGGTTAACATGTGCAGACTTAGGATTTTTAGCGTTACTTGATAGAGACATGACTTAACGCTGATGTCATTCACTTTCCATGGTATTTTCATGAGCTGCCTAAAACTGCCTAAAGAGCAAGGACATTTTCAGATCTAAAACTGGTTTGTTTATTGGCATGAAACCAAAGCAAACCAATCAGACAAACTGGCAGTGTCTTTTGATGCTTTGTGCATTTTCAATGTTTCCCTCTACATCTATCTTTAAATAGAGACTGAGCTGTATCTGAACCTTCATTTAATACAGTATATCAGGGGTTATCAACTGGTTCTGTCCCACCATTCAGAATAAGCAGTAGTCTGCGTCCGACTCTTATTATTTGTTAGATATTTGCATTAAATTCAATATTCATAAAGATGCCCAAATCATCTGGAAATGTCATCTTGAAAAATAAATAAATGAAATAATTTCACTTTTAAAAGTTTCACATTTCAAAATTTAAAAGTGCATAGCCGCTGGTGGCTGTGGACCACTGTTTGAAAACCCCTGCAGTATACAATGTTTGAACTAGCACAGATCTTAATGCAGACTTCACTACCAGAAATCTGTGAACTGCTTCATTTATGAATATGATATGTGTATTTGTGTGGCTAATTGTGTGTGTGATATCCCTGTGTGTGATATTTTGTAGAGTCTGGATGATGGAAAGCCAGAGAAAGTGCAGAAAGCTCCTCTCAGACAGGAGACAAACATGGCCAACTTCTCCTATCGTTTCTCCATATATAACATCAACGGTCAGCTTGCTGTTTCCATTACACACACATCAACATAAACACACCACGTCACAACAATACTCTGGTTCGTTCCTACGTTATCTTGTGGCTTATCACAATTTTCTGTTTCTCTCCAACAGAGGCCTTGAACCAGGGTGACTCAGTAGATCTGGACGCGCTGATGGCTGACCTTTGCTCCATCGAACAGGAGCTGAGTTCGGTCGGAAAGCCCAGCGGCTCCTCCCGCCTCGTGCTGCCCGGCGACACCAAGGTGCGGCAGAAGCCCCCGGCGGGCCGCAGCCACAGCACCAAGCACGCAGGGGGCGGCAGCGGGGGCAGTAGCAGCAGCAGCGGGGGCAGCGCCAGCAGCAGCACCCGCGTCTCCCCGGCCTCCACCGTCCGGGTGGGCAGCAGCCACGGCCGACCGCCGCTGGCCTCCAACTTCTCTCTGGACGACATCACCGCCCAGCTGGAGCAGGCCTCGCAGAGCATGGACGAGGCGGCGCGTCAGAGCACTGCCTCCCTCGTCTCTGTCGCCTCTGCACCCCACTCGTCCTCAACCGTGCGCAGGACCGGCCATCATCATCATTATCATCGCCGTACGGGTTCAGTGGGGACGGTCAGCGAGCATGAAGCGAGGTCCATCGTCCACTCGTCTCGCTCCAGCATCAACTCGGCCTCAGCGTCCAGCATGGACTCGCTGGACATGGAGAAGCCGCGACAGAGCGAGCATGACGGCATGCAGGAACAGGTGCAGCAGACTTCTGAGGTAAAGCTCTGAAAACCTTTGTTAGTAATGTCACTAATAGAGTTCTTTTTAATCTGCTGGGATTTCACAGGGACTGCTCTATGGATAAACACCTTCAAGGAAGCCTGTTTACATATTAAAGTTTAATAAAGTTTGCATTTAATTTTGGATTTCAGATGGATGCAGAGTACAGAGAGAAGAAAACACTGGCGGTTAAATTAATAGTAAACAGTCCTTCATTTGCTGCCTCTTTGAAGCCATACTTTCAGCTCCTCTCATCCGTTAAGCATCGCATATAACTTTTCCAAGCTTCACCCTGCTAGAGTATAAAATGTATATTTATTATATGCTTTATTTATGATTCCTCATCAATAAGTCATCCTTTTGTGAAGTTTTGCTTGTGTTATTCAGCTATTTTCATACACACTGACTGACAAAAAACTATTCAACATTAAGAATCACAGTTCACTCACAGGTTTCTAACTGAATATTTACGCTGTCAGCTTTAAGGTACAGCCCTAGTTCGTTTTCAGTTAAATTAATATATCCAAAAAAGTCACTACTTATATTTGTGTGTTAAATAATAATAATAATAAGAGGAGTGTGGGGTTGTGTCTGAGCTAATGTATCAAAATAGACCAGCTCTGTTCAGTGGATACCTCTTTTATTTACTCTCTGGGGTCAGCGCCTTCCCTGGCTTCCAGTCCCTTTTCTGTGCGTCACTGCTTGTTCCCTCTCACACACACAGTCAGTCGTTTAAAAATGGCTCTGTTCTAAATGTCAGTCGTGGAGTGAGGAAGGCCGCAGACAGTACGGAATCCACAACGCGGCGGCTAGCCCTGTTTTCCAATCTGTCGCGTTGCCTGGATAGATTGGAATTTAAGAAATGGTTGGTGAAATGTAATCCAGTGATCCAGTGTCCTGTACTGTTTCCTGACTGAAGCTAATTTAAAAGTATTCACAGAAAATGTGACCCTGTTTACTACAGCTGTGTGTGTGTGTGTGTACGTGGGTGATGTGAGCTTTTTATTAGCAGTAAATTTCATGCACATGAAGTCTACTTTCTGCTGTACTTCAGCAAACAGTAACATTCTTTCTTCACTTTTTTTTCTTTCTTAACACACCAGCAACTTGCCAAACACAAATTATGCAATAAAATCAAGCGATGATTTGCAATGTGAGTTTAAATTCTAAACAACAGTTTGTAATTTATGGTTATGCAATACAGTATGTGTGTAGGAAGTTTCTGTTTAAATTTTGTCACCACTTGCATAAATGTTCTATGCTTTCACAGATTTCCCATGTTTTCACTGACAATCGGTGCACTGACGTCATTTGTGTGTCTCTCTCTCCTGCTCAAAGCACTCATATCTGGACAGGGAGACTTCTCTGATTCTGAAAAGCATTGCAGGAAAACCCTCTCACTTGCTGACAAAGGTGACGCCTTGATTTCGCTCTCTGCGTGCATGTCACTCCTCCCTCCCTCCGGTGGCTTTCTAACATCACTTTGGCAAACTTCATTTCCCATGTATCCCCGCTTGCCTACTTTTTTGCTTTAGGAAATTGTGCTGTGAAAAAATTGTGTGATGGGAATATTTTCTGGCTTTAACCTGTGCTTGTTCCTGGGCCTTATCCCAATTTTCAGTATTTGCTTATATGCTTCCATGTGCATGGTGGTTACATTTTTGTTTATTTGTTTTTACAATGGAGCCTTGTTCCTTATTCATGTACTATACGGGGCAATGTTCCAACCTGTACTGGTTCAGCTAGATGTGCATTGCTTATACATGTCGTGTGTTATTGATGGTCATAGTGCTAGACACAGTAATCACATCTTATTTTGCTCTCGATGTCTAGTATCTGTGTATGTACGTTCTATGTGTTGCATCCAGAGAGCAGTCATGCCGCTCTGATAACGTGCAGACCCATTGCATGGGCCATAAAGCATGATGGCAGCCGGTCAGAGGTTACTCAGGTGTGTTTAGGGAGTTTGTTGTCTAGCACTATGACTGTTTGCTCGGTGTTGATGTGCAAAGCATGTGTGTGCATGTGTCAGCACTCAGAGTGATGAGTAACTCTGTCTGAGCTGCTGGAGAAAAAACTGTTTATCTACGATAATGAAGGTTTTTTATTTATATGAATATGTATTCGTGTTGAACAAATATATCAAAAAAACTTCTATCCACAGAGCGACTGTGGATGTTAAATATTTTTTATTTTTATCATCATTAAATCATCACTGGGTTGTATTTTCATGTTTGTGAAGCTCTGCCTAAAGCCATTTGTGTAGTTATTGTGCAGAGAGGGAAGTTTCCCCCATGTTCCATCCAACCCCCGACAGGTGCTATACAGGCTTTGTGGGCTGTGTCTCTGTGTGGGTGGACAACAGATGGGATTGTGGAGTAGATCAACTTTCAAAGGAGGAACATCAGGCTATCAGGCTTCTTACTATCAGAAGTTTCATCTAGAACGCTAAGCACTGCTGTTTAGACATGGTCAGCTATTTCACATACAGTCCCACAAATGTTTGTTTTTATTTTTGAGCCAACATTTATTTGGAAAGTAATGCACGTAATAGTGCAATGATTGTGGAACTGGGGCAAGAGTTAACTTCACGTGAAAGTAATCGTCATGGCTGCTGCTAAAAGACCATCCATGCAGCTGTACATGTTCAACACAACACTTCGCCGGTAGACTTCTTCACTGTGATTCCTACACTAGCGCTTCATTGACTTGAATTGAGATCAAGGAAATCATATTCTAAATTGAGACATCTCTAGTAAACAAATGTTGTTTGAACTATTCTGCTTCTGGTTACTTGCTGTAATTGTCCTACTGCACTGAAGATCAGAGCAACTTGCTGCCACTGACCCAAAGCTATGCAGTGTGCTTCAGGGAATGGGGCCTGTACAACAGTAAGATAAAACAGGAGCAAGGTCACGGAGGAGCAGCACTCAGCCTATTACCTTAATGAGTCTGAGAGCAGGCAGGGTCACGTTTAACCACCGTCACGCCGCACATTGCTGACTTTGCACCTCTGGGCTTGTTTGTCAGTCTTGTTGGAGTAAGACTGCTGATCCAGGAACAGTTTTGCTGATTATATCCAAATGATTTTCGTTATTTCCTGGTAGGCAGGACCTGCCTCTAGATCTGCTTTTGCAAAAGATGTGTAATTTGTATGGATCCAGTACTAACAGTTGACATATGTCAAGTGTAATACTCTTCTGATATCCCACCATATACTGTATCCTTTCAAGTACATTACAGCACATCTTGCAATCAGGAGAAATGCGGCACTTACCCACTATGGAGATAAAAGTATCTGCTAAATACTGTAAATGTAAATCTTCATCATCAGACTTGTCAGACTTGGTTTCCCCCATTATTTCACTTTTTCCTCATCGAACTTTCAGTGAAATAATTCTAAATCCAGCAGTCGGCACGGTGCTGTTTATGTGTGTGTTAGCTGTGGTGTTTGTTGATTCAGTGGGTTTAAGCTCTCACTGGACTGTTGTGTACTGCATTAGCCGGGCTTTAGTGGGCTGTGGTCAGCTGAGCGAACGCTGGACTCCAGGCTGAAGGAACGTGCAGGCTGAGCTCTCTTAATCCTCTTTAAACTGCAAGCAGTGTTCCATCACTTGGACTTCCCTGGGCACAACATTCTCTTTGCCACTCTAGCCGCTGCAGTTTAATCACCACACTGCTGACCACCATAAGTGCTGCTCCGGAGCAGAAGAATCTCTGTGCTTTTCATAACTGATTAGTGATGTATGTTGATGACCAACAATTTAAAAAATCACAGACCCATGTAGAGCTCTTAATTTCATTACAGCCTGTTTTGTTGAGCCAAGGTGGTTTGTAAATAGTCATAATCATATAATTAATTTTTGCCACATAATTTAATGTGGTCGGCTGGTGGATTAGTATTGCAATGCCCACCTATGGACCTTCAAGAAGTTGTAGGTTCAAATCCAGCTCTGTCCTATTGCTAGAGCTACCACCTTTGGACCTCTGAGAAAGACCCTTAGTTGCTCGCGTGAGACTGTCCCTGTAGTTAGGAAATGGAAGATACTCTGGATATGCGTGTCTACTTAATTCTGTAAATGCAGGCAATTATGGTGTAATCATGTATTAACTTTTTAGAATTTGTTTAAGTAAAGCCCCCTGAAAACTTTTATATATTAACTATTTTCTTCAGCTCATAGCAGTCAGCTTGTGCGCTAGTCGCCAGTCATTTTGTGAACGACAAAACATTTCCTTATTATTGCGGTATCAGTTTCCTTTGTGTGCTCGTTCCGTGTAACACGGCTCTCATCTCCAGGGGTTCTCTTTCATCAGCGTGTCTGCTGGCTGTGGCCTTTCCCCAGTCATGCCCACAGGCACAACACCTGCTCAGGATGCCCGCTTTCTGCCCACCTGCTGCCCAACACCAACTCCCCGATCTTTTATGGCAGCACTCTGTTGTTTTTCCCGGTGTCAGTGTTTGCCATCTCAGCATGAGAGCAGATTGAAGTGTTTAATCATTATTGTAATTGGCTAATTGATCAGTGTGTTCCTGTTCTGGCCTGTTCTGATGTGTGACTAGGGCAGGAGAGCAGATGTTGGCATGTTCATCCATCCAGTTAATTATCTGCTTGGTTCTTTATGCTGTGCAGTTGCCCCATTTCCACTCTTGTATTCCGCGTGACTCAGAACCTTGTTATATACGCTATGGCAAGCAGAACAGAGAAATAAGTTGAAAAGGGCTTGAGTGTTTCCCCACGCAACCCAGCAGTAGCTTTCAGTAGCAAGGAGTTAATGTAGGTCATTGTTGAATGTAAGCTGGAGAAACGTTCACCCTGTTAATAACAAGCCTGGATTTTTCTACAATATGTCTGTGACAGCGGCTGTTATTACTCATAATTGATGTGATTGTCATTTGTAATCCTCACTTAAATCTGAATTTCTGTGAAATCCCATCACTTTATAGTTGTTCCTCCATTTATAAACACTTGGTCGTCTGGGGCTTTAGGGCAGTGTATTAGCGAGTGTGGAGGACAGTTTTTTGTGTTTATGGGGTGCTGTTAAGAGGCTTGAAGCCTAATCCCCTCATTTACTGTTTTTTTAGTTAAAATAAGGAGCGTCTGGTTTGGCTGGGGTGATGTTGTCTGTATTTGTCCAGATTGGGAGTTGATTCAGCGCAATAAGGGGTGGATTTCCTCTGTGTGTGTGTGTGTGTGTGCCCTGTGAACTGCAGGGTAGAGAGGATAATACACAGTGATTCGGCACGTTACCAAGCCTGCACCACAGCTGTCGCAAGCACACACACACACACACACACTCTCTCACACACACACACACACACACACACACACACACACACAGAATCACAAACAAGGAGAAAAGGAACAGAATAGTGAAGACCTTAGATTGTGTTAGACAGAGAAACTGAAATGAGCTCAGTTGGTTTGCATGTCCAACAGAAAAGGGGAGGGCTTACAGCTGAGCAAGAGTGAGTGAGAGAGAACGAGAGAGCAGGAAAGAGAATCTATTAAAGCATGGCTGGCACTGCCCCCTCCCTCCCTCCTCTCTCCTGCTCCTGTGTTGTTGTGTTGTCAGAATCCCGGGTCTTAGTGTTCTGAGGATTTCCCATCCTCTCTGCCTGTCTGCCACTCTGGACATTAGCAGTGTAGAAATACTCTTGTCATAAAGAACATCAACAAATTCTGGGTATGAGCTCTTCCCATCACAGAAATGAGACTATGGACTATATGTCTGGACAGCCGTCTTGTCAAGTGGGATTCCTTGTTATCTGCTGACGAGTTTTGGACTCCAGAGATGAGGAATACATAGAAAAAGCTGCTTTCTCTAATCTGGAAATCTGCCTTTAGACATCTAGAGGCCTCCAGATGCAAATCCATTGGATATTTGCCAGCCATATATGAGGAGAGGAGCTAAGAACATCTTCCTGTTACATTTTCTTAGTGCTGTGTGCTTAGTGTTGAGAAGTCTGATGTTTCTCTTTAGATAGACGATTTCAGAGACACTGCCTGCCTGGTTCAACCTGTTGTCATAATGGCTTCTTGTTGGAGAAGTCAGGTATAGTATAGATAAGGGGGTTAGAGAAGACAGAAGAAAATATTGGCACATTCCAATATGTGTTATATTAAAATGTGTGTGTGTTTGTGTTTACAGGAGGAACAGGCTGCCAAACTCAAAGCAGAGAAGATCCGAGTTGCCTTGGAGAAGATTAAGGAGGCCCAGGTTAAAAAGGTGAGAGTTCTCATCAAGACGATACTGTTAAAATGAAAGGCAGGGTGATGGAGAAGCTGCAAACTGCTTGCTTTGTAGGTACCAAAGGGTATTGAAGACATTCAGATGTTGCATGTTGGATAGTGAGCATCATCAGTTTCCCTGCTAGAATAAAGCTTTAGCAAAATTTCTCCTCCTGCACAGATGTAGAATGGGGAGAGCAGAATTAGGTCATTGCTGTATGCAGCACAGAAACATGGCCAAATCACATGCATTCTGGAAATGCTCTTAATTTTCAGCACATTCTCACGCACATCTGTAAGAAATAAGGCTTAAGACTGGACTTTACCTTAAATCAGCCAGCATTTCCTAGCATAAACAACTATTGTATGCACAAACTAACAAGAAATGGTCAACCTGGAAATAATGTTATCCAGTGTTATTGTTTCACTGTGGTTTAAAATGTTGTAAGTATTTTGTCTATAACTTTGTGTTTATATTGTATTTTATATGTATATATATATATATATATATATATATATATATATATATGTATATATATATGTATATATATATATATGTATATATATATATATATATATATATATATATATATATATATATATATATATATGTGTGTGTGTGTGTGTGTGTGTGTGTGTGTGTGTGTGTGTGTGTATATATATATAGTATATATATATATATATATATATATATATAATATATATATATATATGTATGTGTGTGTGTGTGTGTGTGTGTGTTCATATTTTCATTGTTAAAAAGCCTCAGAGTGAACTAACATATAGCATGTTATGACAGATATATACAGTACTGTACAAAAGTTGTACGCATCTGACCACCTCTAACATCTCCAGATTTCGCTTACTAAGACCAAGACTTTCTTGTGTTTTAATGCAGTCTTGAGGAATATTATGCAATAAGTCACTGGACCCAATGTCTCATTTTCCTGTCAAAATATACCTTCTTGCCATTGAGCAGGCGCTCTTATCCAGAGCAACTGGATATGACAAGAATGTTACAATATAAAGAAATGACGGTGGCTCAAGATTTTTGCACAGTATTGTACAAGTGTATTCCAATACGTAAAGGCATGTGTTTTTGTGTGCGAGTGCTTACATGTGTTTTCTGTGTTCATGTACTCTGTGGCTGTTAGCCAGCTGTGCAGATGCAGTGTGTGTACTTTTCTAGGTCAGGTCAGTGTTATAGGACACACACACTAAGTCTGCAGCTCTTCAAACTTCCACAAAAACCTGAAAATCTCTCTGAGTGGAATCTGTCTAAAACGACTGTTTAAGTTCACTTAAGCTGGATAGGAGTGTAAGCGTGGGGAGTGTGTTGGGATTACTACTAGACGGACTGCAGGGTGGCCACGTGATGGACGACTTTACATATTACTCAGAGAAACTCTTGAACTCGGGCCTAATCTCCTTCCCATCAAAGCAGTGTCAGAAACCTGACCACTGATAAAAAGTGTGGCTGTGGAAAGAGCATGGTTGATCAGTGTGATCGTGGTTCACTCCAGTAGATTTTTCTTGATGTTATTAATTTACTGTTGCCAGTTCTAAGAGTTTTGTCTTGTAAAAGTGAAAAAAGTGAAAGTGAGTGATTATTTTTCATTGTGAACGCACCACATCACAGCACACAGTGCACCACAACGAAATGTGACCTCTGCATTTGACCCATCCGTGAAGGAGCAGTGGGCAGCTGACATGGGCAGCTCCTGGGAAGTGAGTGAGGTACCTCAGTGGTACCTTTACTGGTGTAGGATACAAACACCCTAACTGACCCTACCAACTGCTCTATAACTGTAGGGACGTGGATTAAGATTAAGGTATTAATTAATATTAAGTTATATGGGTTAACAATAGACCAAAATGAGTTAAAGTAGTTAAAGAAAGTGGGAGAAGTGTCTCTTATATTGTGTCCATTTTGTGTATGTTTGTGTTGAGTATTCTAACATGCATGGCCAGGTAGTGCATGCCAGTGCCACATGCATTTGGTGGTGTGTATGTGCTTGATTACTCCGACATACGTGGTCGTGTAGGGGGGCGTAAAAACGTGTGTGTGTGTGTGTGTGTGTGTGGTTTACATGCTGGTGCAGGCACTGATTGAAGTGATAAGTACACACATGCCTTGGCCCCCAGAGGTGTGATGTGTAGAAGCCATTTAGAGACAGCAGATGTGCTCCATGTTCCACAAGAGTTACACATTTTGGGTCTGCCATTTGTGGTGAATTTAGGTCAGTGTGTGTGTGTGTGTGTGTTTGTTTGTTGAGTCTGTGAGGAGCTGGTTTTTCATCTGAGTAAAGTGGATTTTGGAGCTTTGTTCAGTTTCTGAGGCTTTCTCTGTGCCTGGCTGTGTTGAGGGGATTCAAGTGCTGCGTTAAGAGATCACAGATAACCTGCCGTAATGTCACAAGCATTGAAACGATTCAAGTCAGTCCCAGAAAGGGGGGATGAATGTGCTTGCTGAGACTTTTGTAAGAGTTTGCACTGTTTGGTTCGGCACCCATTGTACTGTTGTCTACATTAAAGGCATGTTTTACACTGAATTAACCTTTCACAGTACAAGTAAAAGCCAAAAAGTGTCTTTTTCAATATTCGCTTCCAAAGCCAAAATTGAAAAACAAATAACTTCATTTTCCGACTTCTTAATCTATGATTTACAGTTTTCTGCGCGTTACTCCCTCTGCCAGCATGAAACAGTTCACATTTTAAATTTTTTCATCTTTTATTTAAATACAAAATGGGAGATTGTAAAATGACTGATTATCTGTTTTTTCATTTTGGTTTTGGAAGCGAATATTGAAAAAGTTCTGCAGCGTTTTGGTTTTTAGTGTTAATGTGAAAAAAGAATGAACCAATGATACACAGATTAGAATTTTTACTTCATGAATGTTAATATGGTCTTACTGACCGTAATAATGAATGATGGAACTTTATATAATCTGTCCCAGATCGTGCATTTTACGAGTATGATGTGTGTAATTGCGTAATCCAAAGAAGCATGATGCTCAGATTTTCTTCTTCTTTTAGCTGGTGATCCGGGTGCACCTTTCTGATGAGAGCTCCAAAACCATGATGGTGGATGAGAGGCAGACTGTACGTCAGGTGCTGGACAGCCTTCTGGACAAATCCCACTGCGGCTACAGCCTGGACTGGTCTCTGGTGGAGATCATCAGTGAACTGCAGATGGGTGAGTGGAAGACAACAAAATCGCTCCCTCCCTTCCTCATGCCCACAGATTTATCCGTCAGCCATCTGATTTGACATGTCGCCGCCCTTTTCAATTTTCCATATTCTTCAAAAACCTTGTGTTGGTCCAGTTAGATTTGTTGGAGGCCAACTGCAGATTAGCACTGAGGATGAGAGTATTTCTGAAATGCCAATAGGATTAACCAGCGCAATCATAGATGACCTGGGGGAGGGGCGGCCGGATATGAGAGACATGAATTATGCTTTTCCATTTCATAGAATAGTGAAGCACGGCGCAGTAGAGAGCATTCCAGGCCAAAGCTGCTGATAATGGCACAGTTGGAGGAGTGGTGGTGGGACAGTGGTTTAAGAAACCGACACACTGTGAGCAACAAATCGGTAGTTCAAATCCCAGGAGGGGTCTTAAAACATAGTTGGGCCCCTGAGCGAGGCACTTAAGTTATTCCTGTAACTGAGGAAGAAGAGCGTCACACGAATGCCCTAAATGCAAAATGTAAATGTGCCCTGCAATCTTAAAGCTAAAGGATCTGCAGCAGCTGTAAGAGTTGGAAGTGTTCTGTCTTTTTGCCTCTCCCTCTCTCTTTCTGTCTTTGTTCCACTTTCACCCCCTATCTGTCTCTCTCTCACTGTTTCACTTTTAATCTCTTTCCCCTGCTCTTTCTGGTCTTTCACTCACTCTGTTTTTCCATTTCTCTCAATTTTTCTCACTTTTAATCTCACTCTGGTCTCTCTCACTCCATCCCTCTTCTGTTCTCTCTGTCCAACTCTGCTTTTGTTTTGTTTCTTATCTCTCAGGTCTAACTTTTAATCTCACTTTTTCTGCTTCTCTCCGTTCTTACTGTCTCCCTCGTCTTCTCTCCCTTCATTTCTCCCTTTCTCTCTCTTTTTCACTTTACTCTGTCTCTTTCATCCCCTCTAGATTTGTTTCTCCTTTCTCTTTTTTTTCACTTTTCCCCTGTCGGTCTGTCCACTTGTCTCTTCACGTCTCCCATTTAATCCCCCTCTTTTTTAGTTCTATTTGGTTCCCCCCTCTCTTTCCTACTCTTGCTGCCTCTTCCTCTTTCTCTCTCTTCCTCCTCTCTCTCTCTCTCTCTCTCTCTCTCTCTCAGCGATGATGACTTCGTTAGTCACAGTGCAGTGGAGTGTGTTTCCGTGTGGCTTCACATCCAGCTCTGCTGTGTTGTGTATGTAGGTCCAGAGCGGCCATGCGTGTGAATCTAACCTACATCTCCAGGGCTTCTGCTGTGCACAGTCACTCGGAGCTAATAGAGAACACAAAAAGTCAAAGATCAGAGCAAAAGAAAATATAAAGAAATTGTGGTAGAGACGGAAGTGTGGATGTGCTCATATCGGAACTCAACAGTGCAGTTTCTTTCCTCTTCCCCTTATTTATTGTAAAACAGGGTTGGTGGGATTTTAGTTTCGAGAGGCGGGTGGGTGTGTGTGTGTGTGTGTGTGTGTGTTCAGGTAAAATCTCACTTTCCCTGGCATGTGTCCCACCAAGTGACGAAATAAAGCTTAATGCCAGTATTAGGATCAGGAGTCTAAAGGATTGTTAATTCCTCAAGTGTTTTTAATCACGTAATGGGTCGGTAGCAGTAATCCCTCAGATTAGGGATTTCACTATTTCAATTTTCAATTTATTTTTGTCAGCATTTCCAACAAAGCAGACCCTCATGCGCAGGTGTTGGCGTCACCAGTGCGGAGGATTATTCGGTTTCTAGTGAATTAGTTTTTTCTTTTTGTGTCAGCCTGCTTTCAGCTTTGCCCCCGGCACCCTCAGATTTGATCTACTGTGATATAATTTGTTATGTAAGGTTTTAAATGTCATTGATGGTGTGTCTCTTAAATGGACTTAATAAGATGTTGAGGATGTGTGCATGCTTAAATAAGTGATTTCATTGAGTAGTGGTATGTGAGAGTGTGCGTGTGAGGTTGGAGGATTGTTTTGGGTGTCTAAGGCTGCAGTCTGACTGTACGTTAGAGAGACAGCAGGGCTTATAGCAATTCAGATGAATGTCACGGTCATGTCTCCTGACATGATCCTGTGTGTGACAAGTGTATCCCATTAATTGGATCTACACGCAGCTCCAGACATTATCTCACCATCTACACTGTCAAAGTCCTTTCATCTAGAGAGTTTGGATGATAATAAGTTTTTAAGTTTCAGAGTCTAAGAGAGCATCATAAGTAGGATGTAAAACAGAGTCCATTATGTATCTGTTCCTGCTTTTTCTAGGTTGAATTAGAGAAAAATGCAGATTGTGATTGTTGTAATTGTACTTTTTTATGTTGCTGATGTACTGAAGATCTCATTTATTAAATTTTTTTTGTAATATTCCAGAGCGGATCTTTGAGGACCATGAGAACTTGGTGGAGAACCTGCTGAACTGGACCAGAGACAGCACCAACCGGCTGATGTTTATTGAACGCATTGAGAAATATGCCCTGTTCAAAAACCCACAGGTAACACGGCTTCAGCAACATGCTCCTCCATGTCACCTTAAACACCATTCTGATTCATCTGCACGTATATGTAGGGAGTTGGTATTAGAAACACATTATTGCAGTGTTGTATATTTTAAACTGGCGACCTTCTATTCAGGGGGCGATTGCTGTAGCGCTTTTCTCACATCCAAAACACTTTTTACGCTTGAGAACTGGATACAACAAACTCTCGAACATCCTGGGGACATGTCAGAGATGTATAATTTTATGGCAAGTGCTTTAAAAAGCAAGCCGTATCTTGTGCATGTGATTTTCTAGTGATTCATTGGAAAGTTTATTTAATTATATTGAGTAGTCAGGGAAATACATAGAATAGCCAAGACAGAAGTATATTTCATGATCAAATTAGTGAATGGTTTTACTGCTGTATTCTACCATAGTATGGAATCCATACTGTAAAAATAGAGAAATACATTTGTTGTACAAGCTGAATCTAAAGAATATTTGGTTGGTTATCACCAAACAACAGCAATAAACAGTATTAGTCTTATTTAAATAATTCTTGTCCAAATACATTCAGCTGTTCCATACTCAAATTTAAGCAGTGTAGTGATATATTTGTGTGTATGGAATAGTAGATATGGATCAGCTGAATCAGTCTTCACATGTAGAGGCTAATAAGTAGGTCGGCATAGTGTAAATGCTGAGAGTGAGTGAATAATTGATTTGATGTGAGACTCTGGAGTGTGTGCTGTCTGCTTTCACCCACACAGTATGTCCACAGCAGCTTTACTGGATCTACAGCATGACAGCACCCACAGCACAGTTTTTATTGCTCGTTTTTTTCTGTGGTGAAACAAAATCTAGGAACATTAGATAAGTTTGTTAGTGCTGAACCACATTAAGAGAGGGTGTTATGCGTTGTTCTGCAGGAGAAATGCAATTTTGCTGATTTTATGATTTGACCAGGTTTGTATTTTTTTAGAACTATTTGTTGGGGAGAAAGGAGACGTGTGAGATGACTGATAGGAATAAAGAAGCTCTGCTGGAGGTGAGGGATGCTGTA
Organism: Distichodus sexfasciatus; assembly: GCA_032718565.1. Lineage (NCBI taxonomy): Eukaryota > Metazoa > Chordata > Actinopteri > Characiformes > Distichodontidae > Distichodus > Distichodus sexfasciatus. Next base: position 2,707,937 of record JAVGVS010000001.1, read on the forward strand.
AACTCACTCGTACTATTATCCAAACACATACAAATACAGACAGGCACATGAGCACACTAGACTTATTAAAGTCAAATATTGCAGGTCAAGTGTTGATGTTGTATGTGATATGGTGTGTGTGTTTGTCTGCAGGAGTGTTTTTGTGGTAGTTCCATCAGTGTGCCTGAGATGGAGGGCGTACTGTGGCTCAAAGAGGATGGGAAGAAGTCCTGGAAGAAACGTTACTTCCTTTTACGAGCCTCCGGAATATACTATGTGCCAAAGGGTAAAGCCAAGGTCAGTGTTCATTTCCATTACTTCTGTTTTGCACTTTATTTCTCACATTGTTAACTTTCTTTTTGTCCTGTTCCGTCTCCCACTCGAAGCCCAACTTGTCCTAACACAAACACCTTAACTTACTATTGTGTATTCACATGCACAAGGTGATGGCTGTAATTCATATGTTGCTTTCAGCTCCAGTGTGAACAGTAGCAGATACTTTGTAGTGCCATAAAACCCCATGTGGCATTGGTGCATCAGGACAGTATTGCTAGAAAGTGAAAAGGTTCTTATAAAGCCGTGGAACTGGCATGTAGTACAGTGCAATATGGATGCAGTCCCAAGCATGTTAAGGCAGATTACAGCTAAAGAGTAAGTCAGTGAAGATGCTCGTCTGGCCTTGTAATCCCAATCCCACGCTATAAGAGAGATCTCTCCATCACCCACCAGAGAGCATATTCTCACCATTAAGATTAGCTGCACTTAAATCCGTTTACATTCAATATGTTTAATCCACTAGCAAATACTGGCCATCATGTGGTAATGTGTGTGTGATGTACAAATGTAGGTCTTGATTCTATGACCACAGGACCCCATTTGACCTGCTTATAATGGGGGGAAGTGTTGGGGGTAGCTAACTAAAACGAGCAGTGCTGTTACTACTTTTACTACTTTTTTTCAGTAGATTTTCAGTAGTGAAGCTTTTCAAAACACTGTAGTTATATAAATGAAGCAATAATAATTGTAATAATTTTCATCTGCCAGATGTTTCTGGTTGGTGTTGAATTTGCAGAAGTAGCATTCTGTGCTGTGGCCACTTGATGCATAATCATTGCATCACAGTGCACTCTTGGCAGCTGCCAGTCGGAGTGTGGAAGCAAGAATCTTTGACCATATTTGTCAAAATGATTTTGAAAGGCGAAACAGACAGAACTTAGACATTAGAGTGTAACACTGTACCTTCAAAACCAAACCTTATTGTGATTTGATATTAAAAATAACATCATGTTCTCACATGTTTTACATTCACTTGCTTTGAGTTTCATACAGTTCAACTATTAAGTATATAATAAATAAAATAGCTTCAATGTAGTTAGCTACTTTTTCTCTGCAGCTTGTAGTGCAGCTATTTACTATATTAAAACTGTAGCTTTGTTGTAGATTAATTGTAGCCTGAAACTCTGCTGTTTAAAAGCAGCTTCCCCAACACTGTTGGTGGGTTATTTTTAACATAGGAGGCAGAAACACTGGTATGTTGAGTGTGGGTTGTGGATGTAGGAATGTCACCGTATATTTTGAATATTGCTTGGATTTGAATACTTTTCAGTCTAAATCTTAATTCTGCCTGCAATGTAGGAGTTTTTAATAAAGTGTCCAGTGAGTGTGTTTAGAAAGCAGTGGAAGTCGAGGAAGTAGAAATGAGCAGAGAGAGAGAGAAAGAGAGAGAAACATGGCCATCTGGGTGCCTTGCCAGGGCTTCACCTTGGGCTTGACAGCTGCTGCCAGTCTGTCCTGTTACAGCTCAGTCTGCAACACTCACATCATTGGCCTGATTCCGCAATGGAACACAGTCTGTTTTGTATTTTTATAGCCAAAAGTTTACACTGGTCGTAATATTAAATTGAGCACAAATGGATTAGTTTGAGCAAGTTTACCATGTGAATCCCTCGTGTCACTGATTACAGACTTCTAGAGACCTGGCGTGCTTCTTACAGCTGGACCATGTGAACGTGTATCTGGGGCAGGACTACCGCAGCAAGTACAAGGCTCCCACCGACTACTGCATGGTTCTCAAGGTACCAGAATTCACAATTCTCTCATTAACTCAACTTGGCATCTGTCTAAAAAGCTGAAAATCTTTTTACTCATCAGTTTTCCGGCGAAAGCTGGTATATACTGGTATTTGACTGGTTTTAAAGGCAGTTTTATTCTTTTTCACATAGTTGTGCATTACAAGCTTTTCCTTCCCTTTTACCAACATATGAGATGTAGTGCACTTGACACCACCCCTATATATCATATTCTGTTTACACACAATAGACAGTTTCTGCTGGTCTTTTTAAATATGATGCATGCTAGAAATATACAATAATGTGTGAAGGTATAACCAGTGTTTCACCCTTGAGTTGCTTTTCCACACATCTCTGAGGTAGAAGTTTAGACACTTGGAATACTTGTTGCATTGTTTCTGCCTTTACAGTCTTTCTGGGAGGGATGAAGGCATACCTAAAAGTCTAACCTAGTTTATCTTTTAGCTGTTATTTGTAAATGTTTGCATAAACAGGATTTAGAGTCACATTAATATATGTGTGTGTTTAAAATATTTAGCTAACACCTGGTGGCCATGAAGTAGGTCAGTCTGGAAAGAGGCTGAGAACAGCTGGCCCGATTTACTCCAGAGCAAAGTGTATGAGCAAACCCGATGCACTAGACTGAATGTACTGGCCCACTGTAACCGTTGTGCAAAAATTCTAAAATTCTTAATTTTGTAGCATATTGGCTAGAGCTAAATAGTAATCAAAACTTGGTAATAACGAGAAGAAAATTTAACAAATATAGTAAAGCTTAAAATTGTATTGATTTAATAGTCAGACACTATTAAATCTATGCAGTAGTCCTGCTTCAGTCAAGTGAATATGTAGTATTGTACGGGGTAAAAGAAGACATCAGGAGAATGGCAGAGATGATCATTAAAAAACAGCCTTCCACTGCTTAGTGACTTTATTATGGCTCATGGATATAAATATATTGTTAGTCTAACATCTGTAGACTACACTGTTCAAAACTGTCTGCCTTAATAGGTGGAAATTACTTAAAATGATGGCATTATGCTGCCCCCTAGAGGACTGCAATAGAATGAGAAGTCAGAAGTCAGTTTTCAAATGGCTTCTAGTTATAAACTGTGGAGTTTGTATGTGAATAACAGTATTTACTTTTTCTTTTATTCTTCAGCACCCTCAGATTCAGAAGAAATCTCAGTATATAAAGTACTTATGCTGCGATGACGTCAGAACTCTACATCAGTGGGTCAATGGAATACGCATTGCCAAGGTAGCAGCTCTTTCCTGGATGACAGTGTTAATAATTTTGAGTGTTTTGTGTACCGGTGACTCAAATCTTTATTTTCACTCTGCAGTATGGGAAACAGCTGTATCTGAACTATCAGGAGGCCATGAGGCGCACCGAAGCTGCTCATGACTGGTCATCTCTCTCCAGCTCCAGCATCAAATCTGGCTCCAGCTCTTCTAGTCTACCAGGTGAGCTTTGATTTATTCGAGTAAGGAGGCTAGTGAGCTCAAGCAATGCTGAGTGTAACTGAATCAAGAGTTCTGTGGCCATTGATGAATCAGGTTATTGTTGCTCCTTTTTTGCAGAGTCCCAGTCCAACCACTCCAGCCAGTCAGACAGTGGTGTTTCAGAAACCACTTCTTCCGGCCATGTTCGCTCTCAGAGTGTGGTCAGCTCCATCTTCTCTGAGGCATGGAAGAGAGGCAACCAGGCTGATGACACTAAGGTGCTGCAGCCTCTCTCACTGCTCCCTGTTTGCTTCCATCACCAACTTGTGCCTTACATCTCATTCTTCTCATACTGTATCTCTCCCTCTAGTCTCATTTCATCATGTCCACATTCTTATTTCTAATGAACTTCAGTCTTGCTCTGAAGTGAGAGGCCAAATGACATGGTCACTATAATTTTTAGTAGATCTAATTTATTAACGTCCAAATGTTGTCTCAGAGATTTGCCAGCCTGCAGTATTTACTCCCTATTCAGTTCTGATTAACAGTTTGGTGTTTCACTAATATGGTTTAGTGCTTTATTGATCACAATATGTAATCCAGGAGATTTGCTAGAATTCCAAATTTAGTTAATTTTAGTTCTGATTAATGCAGGTTGTCCTTTAATAATGTCCACTCACATCTTAGAACAAGTTAGACATCTTAGACAAGTGTGATTGTGTTGTGAATTGGTGTGACGTCTCACATTCAAGGCAGATGGACAGATGAGACAGTGTGCTCTGGGAGACATGTGCTGATTCCTTTCTTCTCCTCTCCTTTCTTAGGGTGCAAAAGTCAAGTCTCGCAAGGCCCTGCCCTTATGCACTGGTGGGGAATGAGGTTAGGGGTGTGATAACCCTCACAGTCTAACATCAGAGTTTTCTATTATCCTCACATAACTTACAGTAGAGACAACTAACGCTTCAGTTAGCACTGTATAGTAGTCCTCTTCCTCGTGTGCTCTGGTGAATGCAGTCTAATTGAAGCGGTGGTGTGAAAATCTGGCTTAGTGGTTTGTGTCAACTCAAATGGACTCCCGCTGAACATTGTTGTAACATGGTAAAGTGTGGTTTGTTAACAAAGTATTGTGTGTGTTTGAGAGAATGGGTTTGCTTTTTAAAAAGTTGTGTCCTTCTGAAAAGATGGAGTTGTACTTTGAAAACTATTTCTGTTCTGGTCCAGTGAAGTGACAGGTCCTAGTGTGTGGGTCCACAAGACGTTCTGCATGCTGATGATAGCATTGCAGACATGATTTATAGTGTTTTCATCCCCTTCTTTTTCACATCATTCTGTTTGTTTGCATCCTTTTACTATCTTTTTAAACTCAATTTCCTGTCATGCTGTCTTCCTCTAAACAGTTCTGCTAACTTCCATGCATTCACACTGAGCATTGTTTTCCACAAGGTCAGTGTGTCTTTTTAACTTTCTAATCAATGTCCCTGTTCTTGCTCTCCATTACAGATGAGAACGGATCCACCCCCTCCTACTCAGCCGTCTAGAGCCTCTTACCCTCTCCAGCTTCCCCATCTACCCCAGATGCCCCTAATTCCTCAAGGTACCCTCTCCCATAGTAGTTACCCCAGCGTCTCACCCCAGTCCTCACCATCTCCCCCGTCTCCTCCTCCTCCACCTCCTCCTCCTCCTCTGCCCAACCCCACCTACCACTCCACCCCACCTAAGTTCACCAAGTACAGCACCATTGCCAGGCTGCAGAACATCTCCCAGGCACCCAATCACTACAGGCAGACTCCTCTGTTGGCGGCGGTGCAACAGCAACAGCAGCAGCCCCCAGCCCCACCTCCACAGTGCGTAAAACCAGTTATGAACAACGTAGCAGCAACTGCCACCAGTCCACCTCCACCACCACCTCCGCCGCCTCTATCGATGCCGATGCCCGGGTCTGCTATGGCTGTGCTGAAATTAGGTCCACCAAGTCCTCAGCCACAGTTTATTCCTCCTCCACCTCCGGAGGAAGAGCCCTTACCTCCACCAAGTCACATGCAAAGCAACGGCATTTTGCCTCCCCCACCTCCACCTGAGCAGTTTAAATACCCTCCACCCCTCAGCACCAATGGTCTACAGCAGTTCCTGGCTCAGAAGTTCCCCAACATGAGCTACGACTTTTCTCCTCTCAACCAAGACGAAGAGCCTCCACCTCCTCCACCCCCTCCGGAGTCTTTTTCTCCCCCTCAATCTCTTCAGCAGGTCTCCGCACCTCCTCCAGCACCACCCAAAAGTTTCAGTGGAGGATTTCCACCCCAGACAGCCCCCAAACCATCAGGACCTGGTAGCTGCATCTCTCCCATATCCCCTGTGCCCCCTCCGCTGTCCCCGACCCCTTCCACCTCCATGAAAAAGCAACAGAGCTTTTCTGGTGGCCACAGCCCCAATCAGCCTCCACCCACCTTGCCCAAACAGCACAGCCTCTCTTCAAAAGTGCCATCTTTGTCTACTGCCATCTCCCCAACACCATCACTGGTTAAGCAGCTTGTAAACCAGTTCCCTGGAACTCTGGATCCCTCTAAAAGCCCTTTGTCTCCTCCAGTGGTGAAGGCCAAGCCCAAATGGCAGCCAGGAGGCCAAGCCCAACCTCAGTCTCCTGAATTTCCGCCTCCACCACCAGAGGGTTGCCTGGAGTTCCCTCCACCACCAACCCCACCTACTCAAAGTCCACCTTCTTCCAAGATGGGCTCACCAATCAAGAAATCCCCTTCCACATCGTCCACCTCTTCCACCAGCTCAGCAGGGAAGAGGCCTCCACCGACTCCACAGAGAAACTCGAGCATAAAGTCCACCTCGTCTGTCGAGCAACAGGAGTCCAAAAAAGTGGAGGACCTGGTGAGCATGTTTGCTCAGCCCAGTCAGCCCTCCTCAAGCTCTTTCTCCACTCCGTCTTCGACAACAGGCTCCCCCTCCAGGGACTCTTCTGCAAGCGTCAGAGCATCAACAAAACCAGGCAAGATCAACCTGTCCAACCTGCCGCTAGCTCTACAAGGGAAATCTGGGCAGGGCCGCCAGCCCGACTCGGACTTCCCATCCCCACCACCTGAGTGTGACTTTCCCCCTCCTCCTCCAGACTCAGAACTCCTGCCTCCTCCCCCACTTCCCGTGGAGATGCACGCCGGCACTCCCAAAGTGGCTGTAGTGAACCCCCAGCCACAGCTTTCCTCCAGCGCTCCGACATGGAAGCAGAGCTCAATGAGGAAGACTGCACCTCCGACTATGCAGCGCCGCAGCAGCGGACCCCCAGAGCCGCTGGCTCTTTCTCCACCGCCTCAACAGATCCCGCTCACCCCCTTCAACTCTCAGTTGCCTCCCACCTCTCCTAAGGGAACCCTTTCCATGCAGCCCAACTTCCTGGAGGACCTCAACAGAACTTTAAAGAGAAAATCCATGTCTAGACACAGCTCTCTCACATCCTCCCGCATCTCGACCAAGCTGGAGCCGGTGGCCACAATGGACGACATGGCCCTACCGCCCCCACCTCCAGAGCTGCTGCTGGGACAGCAGAAAAAGGGTGGCTACTCGGGCGCCACCATCTCAGGCTATGCAACATTGCGGCGGGGGCCTCCACCCGCACCGCCCAAACGGGACCAAAACACCAAACTGACCAGGGAGTGGTAGATGAGACGTCTGCTAAAAGCTACCATCTGCTCTCCTATATTCAAACTCTCACAAGGCCTGGACAATGTGTGTATGTTGAATATCATGATGCCATTAGAAGACAGTTCTACAATGAACACAGATGTTTCTAATGGATTCCTCTCGCTAACTAATGCTAATTTCCCCATGTTCATTTCTGCTAGCCCTTGACTCTTAACATTACATTGTAGCTCCCACAGGCGTACTTGCGGAAATTAGCATTAGTTAGGCAACTCTCATAGGCCGCAACATGAGAATGACTGAGCAACTATTACTGTTCCTCATCTTAGTCCCAGTTATTAACACAGTATGAAAAACGCAAGCCAAATCACATACAGTATAGGCTTCTCTGCGTGTTTGTGCCGCCTTGCATCTACGTGTAAGCAGTTATACAAAAACAGCGACATAAAGAAACTCTGCCATTATTATGAATAGGTACTGCATGGACTCGGTTGTGAGGAAAGGGGGTTAACGTGTATAATAAAAGATGTATCTGGAATTTTGGGGTGGGGTTTTGGGCGGGTGGCACTTTTACCTTTTTTATATGAAATTATTTAATACCTGAAATATATTCTTATTTTGAAGTTTAGTTTTTAAACCCTTGACTGTATGCGTTAAACGTGAATAGAAATCAGGATTGATGAAGAGGTGTGTATATGTGTGTGCTTTGTCTGAGTGGTTTGGTTGATCCGCTCTCAGAAGAAAAAAAAGAAACAAAAGCAGCGACTTGATAACTTTGCCTTGCTTACCCCGTTTTGAAGGTGCAATTCCAGAATTTCAAGGACAGCACCCATTTATTGCATATGTTCTGAATGAAGTATAATTTCTTTTCTGTATTATGCCTAAATGGTTGAAAAACTTCAGTTATTATAACTGTACAACTGATAAAGAGAATAATAGTTTTGTTTTTGATCCGGGCCATATGTTTTCATGCACATCCATATGTTGAGATGTGAAGGAACTTGATGCAAGAGCCCTCTAACATAGCCGTGTCTGGAACTGGATGTGTTCCGTCTCAGTTTATGTTGGTTACAATACTAGCTGTCTGTACATACTGCAGCTCTTCCTGACTTTAACAGCTTCTATTAGCTCTGTGGAAGGAATGAGGAAGAAAACGTATATTTTCCTGTTATAGTGGCAACATGTTGCTGCATTCACATTTGAGCCATGCTTCTCTCTTTTGTTGCCATTGAGAGTACAGAAACCCAGGCTCACATTCACAGTATCACATTCATTTCAGTATAAATTTATTTTGTAAAGTCCTTATTAATAATAAATGTTGCAAAGCAAATTTGCAGAACTCTCGTCCACACTTGTAATGACCAAAAAAACATCTCTAAAGAGGAGGGAACTATGAAATGACCATAATCTTCTTGTTGGCCTCATACAACACTGATCAGACATATCAGGATAATAGCTATGGTAAGTGATGTTTGCCTTTTACATGTGGATGTAGTTTGATGTGGCATTGATCTTTATCTAAAGCACTTACACTATATGGGAGAGTTTATAGTTGACATTTGAGAAAATGAGTGGAAAAAATAAAGACCATTTGTGTCTATTATTTAACACCTGAGAGTACAACAGAATATTTTGTTTCAGTGTTGGTGCTAAAGATAACTTTGAAGTTTGACTGGTTTATGCAAGTCACTACTTGTGTCATTTTAAAGTTTGACAGCCTGAGTGATAGAGAATCAAAATGTTGGTTGTATCTTTGAGAGAGCACAGTGCTAATGGTAGTTGTTACAGTCAGGATTATCTCGGATACAAAACACGGGGAAGTAAATGTCTGTTGCATTTAAACTGAACAATGTACAGTAAATGTGTAATTCATGCAGAAAGCTAAGCTGTCCCAGTGGTGCTTATTTTCTTGTGTCTTCTGGAGATGTCTGATAATCTTTTCATTTTCTTTGAAACCTGTAGCTTTGCAAATGCAATTTACATATGCTTATTTATTTAAACACGTTTGTTAACTGCTTCAGAAAGTCTCTTGGGATGTTATTTCCTGCCCACAGTGAAAAGAAAGAAAATAAAACACAAGAGCTTTGGTTGCATATATTGGATTTTTTTTTTCCCGTTGTGCTGAAAAAATTCTTTAACCCAGCATGGTTTGCACAACCACGTGTTATGCAGCAAAACAGAATACATTACTCGTTATTTATGAATGTAAACATTGATCTGAAGTATAAAGTAACGCAGAAAAAAATGAACTTGTACAGTTTGCTTGCTCTTCTGGTGTTATGCTTTGCTTTAATTATAGAACCCTCCCTCAATGCTGCTCAGACCAGCAGTTTGGAGCAGCTTTGAACTCCTTGACACATGATAATCCCAGGAGTTTGGAGGCTCCTTTTGGTCCAGGATGCCTCCTGCATCATCGTCTCCTCACTGCTGGACACAGGGCCAGATCGCCGTGCTCCTGATGTACAGCTAAGCCCCATCAGAGCTGTGATTCCGGCAGAAACACGAACGTTACCCGAGCACCTGCCCTCCTGCTAGATAGAGACAGTGAGCATGTGTGAGGTCTGTATCACATGTACTTGACTGTAAATAATAATATGCTAATAATAACAAAATGGAGATTAAATATGAAATATATAGAAGATTTTATTATAATTGGGAGGATCAGTGGCCCTTATTCATAAATCATTCTTGAGAAGAAATCTTTAAATGGTGAAGTTTTCTTAAGTAAATTTTACTGCATGCCTGTTTGTGCAAATTATTAGCTTATTTGGTTTTCTTCAGTTCTGAAGCTGTATGATATTCAATTTAAATGTCTTAACATTATTTAATAATAATAATAATAATAATAATAATAATAATAATAATAATAATAATAATAATAATATAATAATAATTTAAGAAAGAACTTTAAAAAGTATTGGTGAATGAGGCCCAGTATTATTAGTACATGTGACTTACATTGGTCAGTCCCCAGCTGAAAGGACAATCTTCTAGAGCTTCTGTTTGAGGTTTGTGGCACATTGTCTTCTCAATGCCAAAATTGAGACTAAGATCATAAGTATTGAAGTCCACCAGTTTGATCTTGGAGAAACAAACAAGGCCTTATTACAAAGTTAATAATATTAGTTTTTCTAACTGCTAATTATTAAACAGCTTCTGTGCCTTGACGAAACACGTTCCTCTCACTGCCACCAGAGGGCACAAATCCACTGTCATAGATTATCAGAGGCATGACAAATGTAAGGAAAATCAATGTGAATGCATTATTTGCTGTTACTGCCATGACATTCACCTGTTGAACATTTTTGTAGGTTGTCCTGTACAGATTAAATGTAAAAGATTGAGCGTTTAGCTCAGCAAGAGACGCCTTCAGTGCCAGGTCTTCTGCAGAGCTGAAGCTGAACATCAACAGAGGCAGTCCTGTAAGGTCAGGAAAACTGCTGTCATATTTAAGAAACAATGAAATTGTCAAAGTAATATGTTTAATGTGGCTGTATTTGCACCGCATACTGGCATCTCCACACCTAGTAAATGAAGTAAAAATAAAGACTAAAAGTTCATCATACCTGAGATGCACCAATAAGGCAGAAAAAATACAATCCAGGCAGAGGTCATGTTTCGATCTGAAGCAGTTTTTTGGTAAAGCTTGATTTGTCCTAGACTCCCAGAAGTGTGTCTCACGCCTGTCAAAGTGGGTTTGAGTGCATATGGTGTGCCGCACTTGAGGCAGACTATTAAAAGACATGCCTGACCATGGGATTAACCACACAGTGGATACCATGCAATTTTGATGAATCTCTATAATTTATCTCAATATTTTGGAGCCTATATAAACCTCCATAAAAGACTGACTTTTCAAAATAAAATTGTGGTTTGTATACATTTGACCATAAACTGCAGTTAGAGTAGAAAAATCTGAGAAGCATTTAGTGATCAGCTGGCATAGTATTAAGATAAGAAATACTATCCCACCTTCAGACCCTCCATAATTGAGCTCCTAACCCCTAACCACAAGTTGCACCAGAGTGATTGTCCCTGTAATTAGGAAATGGAAATCACTTTGGATAAAAGCTTCTGCTAAATAAGTTTAGTCTAGACACTGTGAATTTTATGACTATTGATCATGTAATATTTATGACAAATGACGTTTTCCACATAAAAATACTTAATTAAAATCAGTAAATGAACAGTCTTCCAGAATACACTGAATCTTCTAAGATTATATGACTTCAAACTGTTGACTTGACTGGACAACAATTTGATTCTTAAATTGTGTGTTTGTATTAAATAAGAAGCCACGGCGAGAAAAAAAAGTAATCCGTTACTCAAAATTCATGCATTAAAGGGTTAAGATCCTTCCTTCTTTAATTATTCCTTCTGTAAACACATGGTCAGGTAAATTGTTAGTTTCTGACTGGAAAATTATACGATGCAAGTTAAACAGCTGTGACCGTTCATGATCTTCACAGTGCCTGAATTTGTGTTTCCAGATTTATTACTTTTATAAATGTTACACAGTATTTTATCATTTTTCTTTACCAGGAAATCTGTGACTGATGTCTGCTCAACATAATCATACAAAAGAACATACAAAAAACATTTTGAAGTGGCTAAATTAATAATTAACATATATGTGTATATATATATATACACACACACACACACACAGTTTAGCAAATAACCAAATATTTCCTAAAATGATTGCTCTAAATCAAATATTCAGAATGAAATGTTACATTTCATGCTTTTTATTTCTGCCTTTATCTTCCTGAGCAATTTTGGTTTATTAGATTTTATGGCTTTGAGCTTTAAGATTTACATGCTTTGTTTTGTGCTACTGCATGTCCGATAACTAAGAAGCATTCAATACACATGAAAATTAAAACTGTAAATATGAATTAAAACTGATCATTTATATTTGTAAATGTATTCTGATATTTTTCTGGTTTTAATCTTTTCTCGCTAGCAGTAATGCAAAATTATCTTCATTAACAGATCATGACACCCACCATCATGCTTTTTGCTCAGGGCTACAGACAAGTTTCAGTGCGTTTCTTACCAAAAATGTACATCTTGGCAGAAATACAGGAAAACTCTTTTGAACTCTGTTGCTGCAGTAAAATGATCTGTCAGGTTTCCAATAACCTGCTTTCGGAGCTGTGCTGCTAGTGCATTTCTTAAAAGACGTTTTATGACAAGCCACTTGATGTTCTTCTACCCCCGAGTGCTGCTGACCAGACACACAGTGGGTCTTCACTGCCTTAGAGACCTCTTTAAAATTTCTATATTTCTTTGTACTTCAAATGTCACATCTTGAAAGTCTTATATTTCATTTTATGTTTAACATGTTAATTGATTCATGCTTTGTCAGAATATCTAACTAAGCAGCTTTGAAACTTGGGTGGCCCAAGATTGTTTTAGTGTGTTTAATTAAATATTTCTTATATTCTGTTTATGATCACAGGCTAAAGGAACTCTTGGGTTTCTAACGCCAACAGCCTGTGGGCCTGAGAGTCTGAAACCTTCCAGCAGTCTCTCTTACCATCATCTCCAGCCATCTGGAGCACAGTCTCTGCCAAGTTATGTAAGAATGAAGATGGAGCTCATGTTCTGCGAGACGTTTAAGGAACAGTGGGTAAGCTCAAGAACGGTTTGGATTTGTCTTTAATAAGTAAATTATCTTGTAAAACAACTGAAATTCATCTCAAACTAAAATATTAATACTTTACCTGTTTGTCATTCTGACATTTTGGCAAATCATTTCGCAGTCTCCAGACAGTAAACATTTTCTTTTCCTCTTTGTACAACAAGATTAATATTCAAAGAAATTTGATCAAACTATTGGGCAATTATTTCAGAGGAGTAAAAATACACAAACACAGCATTAGATGATCCAAAAGCTTTATTTTCATACAATTCTGTACTTGTTCCTGTGATGTGATTGGCCCAGATCATGCTCTTAGGTGGTCGTACTTTGGACAAGTTTGGGTTAAGTGCTGCGTTGAACTTTCATAACACCGAGTAATGTTTCCCTTTGTGAACATCTGAAGCGAGCAGATGTACAAATTGCCTGAGTTAGTGCTGGTCTAGGATCAGTTTTACTTTTACAGGGTCCCAGAGCAGCACCGTTGCCCAAAACCCTTTATACATACGAACGAATGCACAGAACAGCAACATGCAAATACTGACTAAATGAATTCACTTAGAAAGCAAGAACTTCGTTTCAATGGCTATTGTACCTTCACAGTTACTCTCTCACATACAGAAATATAAATATACATTTCTATTATATTTATATATGGTTTTAGTTTGTGCAAACTGCATACTCTGATAATCTTAAGTTGGAAAACTAAATCAAGAACGATTTCATCATTCAGCTCTTGTTTTAAGACAATAGCCCGTCTCTCTTATAGAAATATATTCCATGTGTTTGTCTACCTCACAAGATGTAAATCTAATCTTGATAAATAGAAAAGTAATGGCTCGTTTCACCAGGTATTATTGCAAGCTTGTGTAAGTATCACGACTGCGGCCATTTTATTGCTCAGACCTGGCATTACCCTGGATTTTCTCAGAGACTGTTCATCTCATGCTAACCGTCCTGGTGTGGAGGACATTGCCCCTCCCAGTTCTAGTGCAGAGCAGAACTCAACATCTTCCAAACCTTATTAGAATGATGTGGTGTAGTGTAATGATGAGCAGAACTGTATTATACAGGCATTTCGTACAATTATGGCACAAAAATATACTTAATTTACTGCATTAGCACCCGACTGTATATTCACATTGTGAAAACTAAACGCAAAAGCATGAGCCTCAGAAGATGTTGATAAACGTCACATTATGGAGAAACTGAAAGTTAACGATGAGGGGAAAAAAAGAATGTGAAATTAAAATATGAATTCTGTTTTTATTGAGCATGCAATTTATGTAGCACTACACAACATATCAAAAATCAACATGTGCATTTGGTTAGCATCACTACACAATATATATATATATATATATAATAAAAATGAAATAATTGGCAAATTAAGCTTTAGTTCCGAGTGTTTTGGGGCTGACCGAGTTCTTGACGTAGTGTTATGAGAAATAAATAATTCATATTTTAGTGGCTAAATACACCAATAAACTCACATATTATTAGTCAATAAGTAACTTTGGGTAGTTTCTCTTTATCACCTCCATTGCCTTTGAGGGCCTCTGCCCAGCATGGATGCTCTCTGTAATTTAGCATTTGTACTTACCTTAGCTTTTTCGTATCTCCTTTTCCCCCTAAAAATGAGGCCTAAAGACAATGCTCATCTCAGAAAAATTCCACTTTCACTGTCTTACATAACTGAACTTATTCACTTAACTAGGTATAGGAAGATGTGTAAGAAAAATTTTAATTTAGTTTGGATCATGTAGAAATACATGTTTTTCTTGCTCAACTGTGACAAGCTGATCTGATTTTGGCTCCCGGAGAGGATTAAAGCCTGAAATCTGGCCACTTCTACATCCAGCTCAGGGAAATAATCCACCTCTCAAAGTAAAACCAGATAAATAGAGTCTGTTGATTACATGGAAATTACATCTTAATGAGGCAAAACCACAGAATTAAGTATTAAGAATCCATCAATACATAACTGTTAAAGGTATGTGCACAAAACATTTATCAGAAACATATTCACTGTATATTTCTCTCTTTCTTCTACATCCTGTGCTTTCTACTGCAGACCTTCACTGTCCTTTTCTGCAGCCGACCTCCTGCCGAGAGTGAATGTAGTGTTTCCCTTTATCAAATGCCCTCTGCATAAACCTACAGCCCATTTTCCATTTCAAAGACATCAGTCAGCCCCAGTACAATCCCCAGGAACTCTGGCATGCTGAGGATGATCAAAGTCAAAAATATGAGTTATGTCAAAATAAAGAGAGATTGAGAGAGCTTCACTACAATGAGAATCTCATCTTTAGAATTTTATCCTCAACCGCAAAACTACTTCATATCTTTTTTTTTCTTATTCTAACACAGAAAAAAAACAGTGGTTGTGCTCACAATCCTTCATCCAACGTAACAGTAATTTGGGGATTTACTGTTCTTAATATACTCCGCTTTACCCTTTAACCTAAATAGTGTATTTCCTCCTCTTTCTGTCAATCTACGATGAAAAACCATCACAGTCTATAAAGTGTCATTATTCAGTTTCTCCATCACTGAAGTTTGACCGTTCCTCACCTTTCATAAATCGAGCTCACACGTCTTAAACCCATCTGCCATAATGGATGTCTGTGTGCATGTCCATGCGTGTTAGCATTAGCGCTGGGGAGCGTGGGCTCGAGCCTCACTCTGTGTAGTGCATGATGGACTCCACGTAGTTGCCAGGAAAGAGTCCAGTGGTGCCGTTCATAACCCCCTCGTACCAGCCGTCATCGTTCTTCTTGATAACATAGATGATGGCCCCCTCCTGGAATGTCAGCTCGTCCTCTTTGTCTTGCATGTAGTCGTAAATTGCCACCACTGGAAAAATGAATAAGGCGGGAATGAGATGTTAAAGCTTTGTTTATATAGTATGTTAAAGGAGAACTTAAATCAATTTCAACATTTAGATTTGAATTCGTTGTCACAGAGTGCTGTCAGTAGCCAAAAAAAAGACAAAAATTGGTGCTGCTTACACTGCCTAAATAATCGAACCCTAACCCTGCCCGAATAAACACTGTTTTATACTAAACTTCTGCCGTTACATATGCACTGTGTTGTCTCGTAAGGAACCAGTTCACGTTGCCTAGCACTTGTAATGACATTTATGACGTTACGAGGCTAAAAGTATGTTTAAGACCTGCCCTGAGTGGTTAGTGTTACAGTCGCTAGGGTGTGAACAGTAGAAGAAGCATAAGTCAGTGTAGGCAGCACCAGTTTTTGACGTGTTTGTCGCTACTGACAGCACTCCGTAACACCAAACAATAGAGCAAAATGCTGCAACTGACATTGCAAAAAAACAATAACAGAATTCTTATTGAAGATGATGAAAATAGTTGCTTTCTATGCATATACGGCAAAGTCTTTAAAAAAATTATAGTAGTTTATTTTTGGGGTGTTCACTATTGTAATAATAGCTTATTGTTCTTTCTAGATCTGCATTTGGGGTAAGAAGTTGGAGTGCAAACGGAACAGAATTCATGCCTCTGGACTGCCTGACTTAATCCTTCCAAAAGTGCTTCCACCTTTGGGCCCCTAAGCAAAACCTTTAAATTCAAGTTGCTTGAGGGAGACTGTGTCTGTAATTAGCAAATGAAACTCACTCTTGAAAAGAGCATCTGGTAAAGCGACTAAATGAAAATGAATCATTAAAAAATCTGAGAGCTGTACAAATCAATATTTAAAAGAGCCTTAATCAATCAGCAGCTTGTCTGGTGCAACTATGAAAAAGTCTCTTTGTAGTATCCCCTTTATCACATGAACAAAAAAGGCAGAAAAATTCAATACCTTTCTCCAGGTACGTACGAGGGGCCCATGGTGGGTCTTCCTCAGCGTATGGGTCGCTGTACTCCACCACGGCTGACTCCTCTTCCTCATAGTCCTCAGGAGGTGGAGGTGGTGGCTGCACCTCCTCAAACACATTCGCGTCTGCGGGAGGAGGTGGGGGTGGAGCATCTGAAACTGAGGAGAGTTAGCACTTAAAAAAAGTCAAAAGTGAGAGCTGATGGTCATTTCAATACTATACCTGTTTATCCATGCAGAAAGCAGAGCAGCATGGCTCAGGGAGACACAGTAACCCTTAAGTGTGAGGCTTCATACAGTAAGTGCTGCTGGTGTCAAGTCAGTCTCCATATCTGCAGGGTTTGACATTTATGGACTTGATAAAAGCAGCTTAACAGCAGGGCTGAGCGATATGAACTCAAATCAGTACCATGCTTCATGGAAAATTTTAACTCGATTATGATTAAATCAACTATTGTTTTTTGCTCTTATAGTTCTCTGACAAGGTCTGTACGGTAAATATGCTCAAGCTGGGATATTTTTTTATTAAATAGTACATACCTAATGATCGTGATATTAAAATTATTGACAGAAACATGCAGATATAGAGGCAGTATATGAGCACTACAATAACCTAATTAACCAATGTATTCAAGATTACGTCGATTAGATGTTCCAAATGTCAGTTTTGCTTCATTTTCAATTAATAGCCCAGCCCTACTTGAATAGTGCCATAGCGTAACCAGCGTTTGTCAGCTGTGCCGTGTGCGAGCGTGAGGAAGCTCTGCAGAACGGTGAAGCTCAAAGCCACTTACTGGTCTCTTGAACTCGAGCCACGAAGCCTGTCAGGGGGAGCTGGGGGGTGATCTGCAGTATGGAGGGGGGAGGAGGAGGAGCCACGGAGGCTGCTGCCGCACACCACAGAGAAAGAGCAGAGGAAGGAGTGGACGCAGAACAGCAGTGTGAAGAGGGGTAAGAGACAGTGTGTGGGGTAATAAACCAAAGCAGATGAAGGAGAGACAGGTGCAGGTCAAAGAAGAGACAGAAGAGGGGGAAGCAGTTAGTTCAGTGTGCAAACACCTATAAGAAAAATATGAGCCCAAACCACACAAGCAGTCGCAGACTAGAAAAGCACACTATTAGTACCAAAACTAACTTCTACATTCTATAGTCTATATCACAGACATAACTCAAGATAACCCCGAAGTGTTAATACACTTAAATAAAGTATTAATAAAAAAATAGTGACTTTTGCAGAGAAGCAAAATGGAAAGAGGCAAAGCTGCTGAATCTAACAGATCTAATGTGTCACACGCATAAATACAAACATAATACAAACTGACAGACAGGGTTACGTCTTAATGGCCTTCATCACAATCTTCGTCTGGTCACTGATGGTTACCTTGGCCCTGGTTGTAGTAAGGTCCTCCATTCTGTTGGCCTGGAGGCATGGCGGTCTGACCGGTGACTGAAGGCGGCCGGCGGTAGGGCAGAGAACCTCCAACGGTGGGGGTTATCTGTCTGGGCACTGGTCTGTTCATGCTGTAGAACTGTGGGGTGATACCTGCACCAACACAGAGATCATGGGCTCAAACCTCACAGAAAAGTAACAATGGATATGTTTCGTGGTGGCCAGAAGATCTCCAGGCAAAATAACAGTTAAGGATTAACAAAATACCCAGGAGAGTCAAGATCTTACAGTTTTGGGAATCCTTTAAAAAAGATGGTTAATGTTACTATAACTGTCAATATATAGTTGAGACTATTAATAACTGCCTTCAAAACAAGAGACATTGAGTGCACATTCAAGCGTCACAGACAGATCCATACTCATGCAGACCGTTCCGCTGAACACACACTGCACGCAGTCAACATGCAACATGTGAGAAGTGCCTCAGTTAAGAAATTACATGTGAACACTGATAGAAGAGACTGCTTTCATGTCAACTAGAAAAAACTCATAAATCCCTCAGTAATAACTATTAAAATACTGCGATCAGGACAGAGCAAAAACCCTTGGTTGACTTATTTTTTTCTACAGGTTGATATCCGGTTGATCATTAAGCACTTTCTGACGACCAGCTCCTGGACTTGTAAACCAGGACAGCCTTCTTAGCTCATGCTGGGCAGACAAAGTGGAACAGAGACAGAGATTAACACAACATGGGTGGTCATGGCTAACTGGATTACTTCCATGAGTGAGCAAGATACATTTGATTTGGGTTTTCTCTGATTTCAGCACAAGGTTAAATGAGCAACTAATTAATGTGGTCAAGTTCATTAATAGGAAACGTAAACACCTGGCACTGAGTTGAGGAAGCTACTTTTAAACAGTAACTTTTTAAGCTACAAGCTACTTATGATAAAAGTAGCTAAATTACAGCCAAGCTACAGTGTTAAAGGTTCCATATTACAAAAAAACCCCAAACTTTTTCTGTTCTTTGGACATCCATTTGGGTCTGTACTGCCTTCACACACACTGTAAGTTTGATAAAAATTGTCAATTATGTTACTGTTAATTTACGAATGTCAGAAATTGTGTGCTTAAATGAGGCAGTGGTTTAGATTTCTCCCCGCTTCTACGGCACATTTGAATAACTCCACCCTCCTATCTGAGAACCTTCACCCACCAGGTAGAAATGCTAGCGCTTCCTGATCCGCCATGTTTTCTTGCAAGCGTTAGCATAGGAATCACAATGAAGTCTACCAGCGGAGTGTTGTGTTGAACATGTGTGGCTGAAATAGAGCGGTAAAAGCAGGCACAAATGCCTAATCTGAGAGGTATTTTCAGCAAACTACTTCAGAGACATGTTTAGTGGAGCTCATATACCTTCAATTCAATTTGTTGAAAAAAATAATATGAGACTTTTAAAATAGTAGTTAGGTACACTACAAGCTACAGAGAAAGCGTCACTAACTAGATCAAAGCCATGTCATGGCTACAGATTCTTGCTTCCATCTTCCTCAAACTCCATATCGCAGCAGCCAAGAGTGCACCGTGACGCTGCATAGTAGCCTATCAGATGCCTTTTCTGCAAATTCAACACCATTCAGAACCATCTGACAGAAAATATTCATCTTTGTAAAGAGAGAAAAATAATAATCTAGTTTTAAAAGTAGCTTTGCTCCTGGGAAGCTACTTAAAAAGTAGTTAAATTAAATGATAAATTAGTGCCTCCAAGGTTTGTAACATCCTTGACTGAAAGGTCTATTGGAAACAACTGCATTCACTGTAAAAAAGACAATGAGATGGCATGAGGAGAGGAATGTTTTGGAAGAACACAGATGACTGCTCAGGCAGACAGGGTCTGGAGGGATGGCACCACACAGGGATTTTCGGTGGTCAAGGAGGGTGCACACTCACCTTGTGCAGGGGTTGAAGTGGTGGAGGAGGAGGAGGAGGAGGAGGATGTGTCAGCAGCTGCAGCAGGTAAGAGGGTTTGAGAGGGAGCAGGGGGTTCAGCTGAGGCCACTGTGGCCTCGTTGGTGATGGTGGTGGAGGTGGTGGGGACAGTGGGGGAAGGCTCAGGTGCTGCAGTGGGGTTGGTTAAGGACTGAGTGGGAGCAGAGTTAGAGCAGGTGACAGAAGGTTGGGTGGAGTTAACTGGGGCAGAAGCGTTGTTGGTACCACCAGCCACAGAGGCTTAGGAGTAGAAAAGGAGGAAAGAGGACGAAGAGTAAATGTGAGGAGAAAGAAGGAAACCAAAAGATAAAGGTTTGTCTTTGTGTTTTGGTTACAGGGATATTAGGGAAGTGATGGCCACATCTCAACCAGAACATTGACAAATATTTTGTGATTTAACTGCTCAAAATGCTGTTATTTCGAGTGCAACAGAAGCACACTGCAAGGTTCAGAGGAAGCCATAAACATTGAAAACACAGCAAAAATTTAACAATGCTCAAAAAAATCTTGTAAAGGGAGTGGTGTTCCTCAGTCAATTAGTGTGTACTTTAAACCTTGGACCAGCTATGAAGACCTATGAGTCACATACAAATTCTAAGTTACTGATGGTATAAAGTTGCTTATTAATAGGCCTTTATTCAGTCAATAAACATTTGTTTTTTAAATTTTGCATTTTGATTATTTTCCTCTTGAAGTCATTGGCAACTACGTGGAAGAGCTGGAGTCTAGTGTTTTGTGTCCACTGACATCAGGAAATCACATGGTTATTCATATACAGTCAGCATGCTTGTGTGATTTTTTTAAGCAACATGGCCTCAAGGGCCTTATTCAGGGACTCAGTAATGATAGTTCTTGCAGTAGGACAGAGCAAGATTGAAATTTACAAACCCTTGGTACAGAGGTGAGCATAATATCACTAAGATATCTCCTCCCAATCCACCAGATACTAAAGCCCTTATAATGGAATTACACTCTTATCTACTGGCATATTATGCAATGCGCCACAAAAATTATGACAGATTAAGGCAGGTAACAGGCAACATTTTGTAGCTGGTAGCGTAACCGTTAGGGAGTTCGCCCCGTGATCAGAAGATTGCCGGTTCGAATCTCAGGACGGGTAAGTACCACTGAGGTACTCATGAGCAAGATACCATCCCCAAGCACTGCTCCCCGGGTGCTAAGCATGTTAGCTGCCCACTGCTCCTTCATGGATGGATCAAACGCAGAGGTCACATTCGTTGTGGTGCACTGTGTGGTGTGTTGTGCTGTGCTGTGGTGTGTTCACAATGACAAATAATCACTCACTTTCTTTCTTAACATTTTAAACTTTGTGTTAGGTTTAATAGTGTCCCATTTATCCATGTATAAAAAAAAAGACACCAGTGTTTCTAAAGGACATGTGTTCTTTTACCCAGTAAGTCAACAACTCTTACTTTTATTCACACAGTCTAGATGTAATATGAATGATTCAATCAGGTGCTGGTGTGTTAGGGGAAAAGTAAGAGGACGATGATGTATTACCTGGGAATGCACTGGGTGGGGATGGCGTTGGCACGGCGATAGGCACGCCCACACTCCCACTGCCGCTGTTTTCTCGACTGCTGCTGCGACTGCTGGGGTGGCTGCCTCCACTGCTCCCACTGCAGACGACACACTTGAGGTTAAAAGCCACCTTCTAATACACCAAAACACCACTCTCACCACAGTGGAGCGCTACACAGTGCATCAGAACATGTCATGAAAACACACACAAACACATATTAAAACGAAATGCAGCACCCTGCTGAGGTACAAGACAATTAACATGTCAGAGATCCCCCCCCCCAAACACCTTCCCTCACTGACCGAACCCCTTTGGCATGAAACGTATGAGAGTCAGTATACAGCATGAGACAGAGGAGATGAAGAGCTTGGCATCATACACACATTTTAAATGACGAAGTCTGTGCTCATAGCAAAGTCCACTTTGTTCAGACTACTGGCAAACATAAAAAATATGATGTTTAAATTGTCTACGTAAGCTTCTGGTTCACAAGCCATGTTTAAATAATCCTGATTAGCAATGCTCCCAGAATTATTTTTATTCAGTCTGTCAGGGCAGTTATTATACATCAAAAGTAAAAAGCACAATTTCATCAAGAGCACAGACTGTCAAGAGAAATGTGCTGTCTGAGAGAGAAAGCGTATTAATAAAAAGAACGAGAGAATGGTTATCGTTAAGAGGAAAGAGGAAACCTTGTAAATGCACAAGGCAAAGCAAAGAGAGAAAGAAATAATGGCAGACTGAGCTACAAAGCTAAAGGAGGTAAAAAGGCTTGCGTGTAAATGTGTTACACAACTGAACAGAGGGATAAGGTAAAAAGAGCATGAAAGGGATGAAGTACAAACCTGTCCAAGGTGAATAAACCCACAAAACAGTTCCTGTTGTCTACTAAGACACCAGCTTTATATAGCAGTCTGAGGATTACTTATACAGTCTGCAGTTCAAAAAGACAGAACAGGTCCTAGTGCAGAACGTTCAGAATTTTTTTTACTAAAAGCAGAACTTGAGAAATGACAACTGATTACTTTTTAAATAGAATGTAAACAAAACAGTTTACATGGCTAATGGAAAAAAATGCTGCAGAGTTCCTTTCAGGATTCAGGCATTACCACTTCTTGCAGATTCTGCATAGTCATCTCACGTTATGGCTCCAAAGCCTGGTCATCTGCTCTGCATTTTCACACTAGATGTACTGTGACATTTCCAGTTATCACACAGAAGGGAGACGACAGTAAGATTGCACCCCCTGCTCTTCTTCTGATCTCGAATGCTGAGTGACATGAGGAAATATCCATCCTGGCCACATGGGTCGGTCAGTATGTATGTGGCACAGCTGGAAATGTGGCTGAGCATATCCCTTTGGGAAAAAGGTGTACATGCATGACAGGGCATGTACATGTGTACCCATGAACTGTGGCTTCTTGTGGGACTGTGAGCAAGTGTGTTTATTCATCTCCGTTTCTGCACTCTCTTTGTGGGGAGTATTGAGGGCATCACTGCAGATGGCACGCAGGGAGACAGAACTGGTTACGTAATTTAGATGCAGTGGAGAGAAGTGTGTAAGGAATCAAAAGAAGGGGGGCTAGAAGAGTGCATGGAGGCGCATTTCTATCTTAAAAATCTTCAGTGCACATTTTTGGAGCTTCCTTGGCCACAAATAATTCCAGTATAAACAGCAAATTTCTCTCCTCAACGGATAATCACTAATGTGACAGAGCTGATGGCACAGAAGGTGCTAAATACATCAAAATGACAAACTGCATTCAGGCTTACAACTATCCAACATATGTCATTAAAAGTACCGTGTTTCCTATAAACCACCTGTAAATCCAAGCTGCAAAAGCTTTATTCAAGTTAGTGAAAAGCAGAGAGATGTTGTGCACAGAGACAGAGACAGTGGGGGATAGAGAGTGTGAAGGAGAGAGGAAAGGAGGGAAGGAGGGAGTTGCGCTCTTGCCCAAACCGACTGGTAAGCTGGCATACGGGCGTAAGGTGGACGGGTACCTGTACGTGCGGTTCCTCTGGTTAACCGATGCCGTGCGCACAGGGCTCTGCTGCTGCACAGGCGCCATGTTGCGCGTCGGGCTGGGGACATAGTCATTAGGAACCACAGGGGGGCGCACTGGCTCCAGTGTCCTATAGGGGGAGTGTCGCCTGTCAGGAGCAGGGGGGTAGGACAATTGAACAATTCTGGACAAACTTAAAAGAAAAGGATGAAGGTTTTCAAAGAGACTTACTTTTAAGGGGTGTTCAAGGCTTTGAATATGGCTAATCTTCCTTAAACACTAAATTAAGCATGCTGTGATTTTAGAGCAGCAGAAAATTATGAATACATTCACTAATGGAATTCCGCACATGTCAGAAATGAAAGCAGCATTTTGTGTTACTTTTTGAGAACATAAATGAGCATGTATGTGACTTTGTAGCCTCTGTGACAGCAGCAAAATAAAAGATACCTTGGATTTAAGGTGGAAGGACAGTGTATAATAATTGATAAGACCAAACCAACATCTGAAATTATCTGATGTGGTCAATACTACAAGACACTCTTCACAGCAATCTGAAATGATTCATGTGGAGCTATAAAACAAAAGTATATGAGATTCACACCTAAGAGTTTAACAGGTTACCCCTTTGTCTTCTCCAACTTCTGTAAAATATCCTGAAACAATCTGCCTCATTACACAATGTAACTGGAACCCCCATGTGGCTTTATCGCAACATTCAAAGCAATATGCATATCATGCAGTGTTTCTTTTAATCCCTTTTGTGTGTCGTGGATTTTTCCACTGAGCTAATAAAACCAAAGTCAGAAGAAGTCCGATCACAAAGTATTTATTTGCATTAACAATAATTTGCCAGGCAAATGAGCAGGTCTCCTTCACAGCATGCTGATCAGAGAGTGCCCCCGAGTGAAAGGTGCGTTCTCCTTACATATTGGCTCTAAACCCCCCGAACCACAAATTGCCCGGTCGCCCGTTATCACCTCGAGGAGGCGCACGGTAACATACAAGAATACATTTTGTCTTTGCTTTGTCTTTCACTTTCTCTCTTTTGCCACTTATTCATTATAATGCAGTAAATATAGCAATAAAGTTTCATCTTGTGCGTCTCAGAGATCAAAATAAACCTCCTTAGTAATATCAAGAGTTATAAGACAAAGAAACCTTGATGTTCACCTGTAATATTCACCATATGAAACATTAACAGACGTAGTACAAATAAAATAACAGCATTCAACTGGCAACATGCTAACAAAGACATACAGACACATACAAACACTTAAGGCATTATTACAGCACTCGTTAACTTCACCCAGAGAATCCAGGCAGCAGCAGTTGTAGTACTGGAATACTGCATGAAAAATGCAGACAGAAGGAGCTCACATGGACTGATCTGGACAGCTCTCTGGTTAATAGCTACAGGGGCATGACTGTCGGATCTGGCTGAGCACCACCGTATGAGGCAGCCTGCAGTGAACAGACCAATGTAGAGCAGAATTCACAAGAAGCCAGAATTTGGAGACAATGACGCACAAGAGTCCGAAGGAGGTGCAAATGCTTCATTTCGTCTGAGCTCGTGTGCAGACTGAACTTCTAACATGACCTGGAGCGGCCACAGAGGGGGAGGGAACACCGAAGCATGAGCCTGTTCTCTACTGCACAATTTCACGCCTTGGCAGTTTTAGAGGTCAGTCCTTTTTTCACAAGCCTTTATTCTGACCCTAGATTTAAACACAAATATTTTATCAATGGGAACGGTGTGAGGCTAAATGCTAAATGCCACCCATAGAGCAGAAGCAGAATTCCCCTAGAGGATAAAGAGTGACCCCAGCTTGTGCCCGAAAGCACTGCATCACAAACAAACCAGACAGACTTTTTTTTGAGTGTGTGTGACCTAGATTTAAATGCAGGGTTGAGGCAGCGGGGGTGTGAATGCTCATACTACTCTGACACTATCCCTAACAACAATCATGAATTATGAACAATGACTCTTCTTCTGAGAAGGGCAAAAATCCAGTGCCCATAAAACAAGTGTATTTTCCAATCATGAAAATGAACATGAGGGTTGTTAGAAGATCATGCTCCCACAGTGCAGGGTTGTGGCCTTTCAGTACAAGAAAGCTGAGTGCATGCAGGACATACCCTATGGTTCCTTTTCCAGGCATGGGAGGACTTGGGGGCTTTTGTGTGGGTGGGGTGGTGCGAGGAAGACCCCCCATCTTCATGTTCTGGGTGCTGACCTGAAACAGAAAAGAGAATTATATGCATATTAGACCAGAATGTCAATAAATGCCTAATTCTATCTACACACTGCAAAATGAATTATTCTGTAAGAGATTCAAATATGTAACCTCACAAATATGAACATACACACAGACACACACAGACACACAGTCCCACTCCCCTTTCCTGACACCAGTCCAAAAGCAGTGTGAAAGTTCCCGTTGGCACAGCGTTGGCATGGGAACAATCAGCTACGCACATAGAAGCAGGAAGAGACTTCTGCCACCATGGCAGCTTAACACATGGGCAACTAGCACACAAGAGTCACAATGTACAGAGACATATGACATATGGACACCATGGTGACATGGGGGAGAAAAAGGCATGTAAAGCTGGAGGAAAGACGTCTAATGATTTCTAGGTTCTGATAATTATGATTAATTATTCCCTTTTTCCTGTATGAAAAATGCTTTTTCCAATTTTTAATGAACCCTAGAAAGTTATTCTTTTGATAAAAAATGCTCTAAAAGTGCTCTGTCCCATTATTGTAAAAATGTGTTTGGTGATTTATTATCGGTCAGCATCAAGAAATCATTTTTTCCCCTTTCCTCAACTTCTCACAGCAGATGTGTGAAAAGCCCTTACCTTGAACCTAAGCAACCACTTAAATCATGATTGAAGCAGAGAGAAGCAAAGGAGAAGCACAGAGAGGTTAGTGACAGTTTAGAGACACACTGAAGTTATGCCACGCAACATCTGTTAGTACGAACAAAGGTAGAAAACTGTTAGAAAACAGCAGTGTCATGCATTGCTTTTTAATCAAACTGACTGACAGCTTGCTTAAAACAACGTATATGTTTTATAATATTGCCACACAGTATGAATGATGCTGGTAACCCCAAATGTCTCTGTATTTAGCTTTTTAAAACACGTATCATGGAAGATAATATGTGACTAGACTGTATAACCATGCTAATATAGTAATGCCATTATCTTAAGATGAGACAATCCACCACCATACAACCCTATTGATTAATTTTTGATTCAATGAGAAATCTTCTTCTTCTTCTTCCTCTTTCGGCTTTTCCCTTCAGGGGTCGCCACAGCGAATCATCTGTCTCCATTTAGTCCTATCCTCTGCGTGCTCTACCCTCACACCAACTAACTTCATGTCCTCTTTCACCACATCCATAAATCTCCTTTTTGGTCTTCCTCTCAGCCTCCTGCCTGGTGGCTCCAACTTCAGCATCCTTCTACCTATGTACTCATTGTGTCTTCTCTGGACGTGTCCAAACCATCTCAGTCTGGCCTCTCTGACTTTATCTCCAAAACATCTAACATGAGCTGTCCCTCTGATGAACTCATTCCTGATTCTATCCATCCTCATCACTCTCAAAGAGAACCTCAACATCTTGAGCTCTGCAACCTCCAGTTCTGCCTCCTGTCTTTTCCTCTGATTCAATGAGAAATATAAATTGATATTTAGGAAATAATTGCACTTGAATTTATTTTTGAGACACAACTGGCCCCTTCACAACTGGTCCCTTTCATGATAGAGTCATCCTTAATTTCCAGTAAAAGTGCTTTAAACAGCAAATAATAGCTAAATACAGAGGTGCAACTGTTTGTAATCCACACTGTCCTAAAAATAAAGACCACATTTCAGAATAATCCCACTGAATCGGTTTAATCTTGTGTTTTGGCACCTTACCTTTACTCCATGGCCAATGTCGTCCAACACGTTGTAGTCGATGGGTTTCCGAATGTAACGCACCGGCCGCTCAGGATTGGCTGGAGCAATAATTTTATGAGTGCGGGAAGTGTTTTTATTGGTTGTCAGGATGCCAATCTCACGTCTTGCCACTTTCTCCTTGTGTATATCCACTGTCTGTAAACAAATGAGAGCAAAAAGAAGATCTATTTCTACTGGAATCTGTAGATTCAACCTGAACACAACTTGCCTTATAGCAGGCCCCAGGCAAAATGCAATGTATAAAGAATTAGCCAGAAGCAGTGACTTCGGTCATGTTGCCTTAAAAAAATCATTGTTATGCATGTACCTATGGAGGAGCATCTGCGACAACCCACACACGGTGTAAATGTCACTGCAAATGCCTTCAGGCGTATCTGTGATCATTTCAGTTCATGCAAACCCAGGAGGAGCTCATGTGGAGAAGGCAGGAACAGGAGAGGATTCTGATTAGTGTGTTAAAAGGAGATGCAGCGTGGCACACTTTAATCCTGTTAGACAGCGTGCTGTCGACAGCTGTTAAATAAAAACCACACAGGCAGGAGGGGAATGAGGCACCACTGCAGGCTCCTGTGGCTCTTTACATGGGGTTAAATGATTTCCAGCAAAAAGTGATGACAGTGACGATGCTAGTAAAGATGCTTTTGTCAGTGTGCAATCCCAATGTAAACTAAGTACGGACGTGGAGACAAGATGAGCAACAAGTAGGGGAAAAATGGGTAAAGCACAGAGAAAACACAATGGAAAAGAGAGACAAACATAGGTGAGTGTCCATTCATTTTCCACACCACTTTTTCCTAATCAGTTTTACGGGATCCGAGCCAATTTCAGAACAGCTGGCATCAGGCAGAGACCAACCTTGAGCACCAACACACTGCAGGGTGTTCACACACACACGCACAAACCTAAGGGCAATCCAGACAGACCAATCAACCTAACAAACAGGTTTTTGGACATTGGGAGGAACCAGAAGACCCAGCAGAAACCAATGTCAGTATTGGAGAACAAGCAAAATTCATACACAGAAGTTGGATTTCTGGAATCAAAACCATGACTCTGGATGTGTGTGACAAAAGCATCGCTCCGTCTATAGGTGTGCATCAAAGTGCGAAAACGCACATAAGCTACACAATTTTCACCATCAGTAATAAAATACTCAATCCCATGTCTACTGGTATTCGGTCTCACTTTGCTGTGTTTACCTGTGAGATGTGGTTGATGGAGGACTCCATGCGGCGGAGCTGAGATGCCTGGATATCCAGCATCTGCAGAACATTGTTAGCTAGTGTGTTGATCAGGTAGGCGACGCTGGCCAAGGACTGAGTTGTGTAGTTTTTGGTTTCCTCTAGTGCTCTGTGTTTATCTGGGGACTAAAAGAAAAAAAGGAAAGTCAGGCAGAGGGGGAGACAAAAAGAAATAAGCAAGTGAAACAGCTGACAAAATCCTACATAGACAGACGAGGAACCTGCAAGTCATCAAAGCAAACAACAAAAAATAGGCTGTTGGAATATTTATTACAGTATGAGATTTCTTAGGATTTTAAGCCTGTTATCAGTTTAAATGTGTTGATTTAAACCTGTTTCAAATAGACATCAAAACCTCCACTTTCAAAAGTTGGTGACCCGTTCAATTAGAGCCAACATACAGGGGGACCGCTTTAGCAAAGGGGAACGGAAATGACGTCCAGCTGCACTGTCAAAATGAATTGTGTTTGCCAGTGTGTGGAATGTCAGGATCTCAGCACTTCTCTCAGTGTAACCTTTTGCAGCAGTGTGTCACATGACTGGGTGCTTTGAGTTCTGATCTGAGCTGGAGCTGTGAGAGTGACTGAGTGTGCGTGTGTGAGTGTGTGCGCACTTTAACACAATCCCCATCTTTGTACCAGGGCTGTGCCTGGAGGGAACAGTCACCTCTTACATCCTTCCGTCTGTGCCCTGTATACTGAAATCCAGCATGAATTAACAATCAGAGAATTCACATTTGACAATTAAAAAAACAAAACAAATACATCCCAGTTTAATGTGAAAGGTGATGCTTGTTTTTGTCAACCAGTATACAGATCTGAATGATGTACTGACAGTTGCCTTCATCAGGAACAGCAGTGTGCTTTACAACACAAGTCAAAGAATCATTTCTGGAAACTGCATAGTGGGTTCATATGTGTGTGTCAGCATCATGCAGGCATGTAGGTCACAGTGGCGGTCCCTCCCTCGGGACACACACATTGCCATGCTGATGCTAATATGCAGACACGCTGCACAGTGAACAACAGCGGCCCACACTGATGACATCACAGCTGCCACACACACACACATACACACACTCGCCTGCAGTGAGACAGGATAGAGGCTCTCTGACATTGACCCCAACCTCACCACCCAAAGGCACTCGACTTACCACTTATAGTAACAAATATAGCCTCAATCTGGAAGACCCCTTGTGTATTAGTACCCTAATCTAACCTTCTCCATCACTAGAAAG
Source organism: Distichodus sexfasciatus (assembly GCA_032718565.1). Classification (NCBI taxonomy): domain Eukaryota; kingdom Metazoa; phylum Chordata; class Actinopteri; order Characiformes; family Distichodontidae; genus Distichodus; species Distichodus sexfasciatus. The sequence continues at coordinate 2,737,936 of JAVGVS010000001.1, forward strand.
AAGATCCTAGCTAAAAATGGCCATCTGTCCTAACATGAAGCAAAGTATTATTTGACATTTTTATTAGAATGTTAGATTGTTTACACAGCATTTATTTTGTAACGATGGCATGCAAAACTCAGCATACCGCCACTTCTCAAGATTCTGAAATGTTGTGAATACAGATGATCCGATACGTGTATCGGTATCGGTCTGATAACAACTCAAATAGCGGGACTGGGTATCTGAAGCATTGGGCCGATCTATGGATCTGTAAATGTCCGCATGCTCATTTCGTTATGCATCGCAAGTGGCATGCGGTAAAGCTGGTTTACTGTTTGACATTCATGCTAATTCATACATACTGATATTACAATATTGATATTGCAGAACAAGCAACGCAACACACTACAATCCCAAAAGCAAAGCAAATCACACGATTATACTGTTTATACGATTTCCTTAACAACATCAGCTCTTGCTCACAACCTCTGTGTTTCTGATGGTTTTAGGAACCGTCACAAAATTATTATGTTTAAATGAATATTTTTTGAGATGTCATTATAATAATAAATAATTTACCATATACATATTGGTGTGTAATTATTACATTGTTTTAGTTAAGAAAACAGTATTTAAGTCAAATATTTCCTTAAGCACAACAGAATAATCTCATTTACATTTATCACAGAGCAACAGTGGTTCTCCCCGAGGCAACTTTGAGGGCCTTGCTTATGAGCCCAATGAGAGTACTTCTTGTAGCAGAAGAGAGTTGGATTTGAACCTACAACCTCTTGGTCCATAGGTAAGTATTCTACCACTACGCCTCCTCTACCAAATCAAATATCAAAAAGTAAGAAAAAAGATGAGAGAAAAGTAGATTTACCCAACAGCTTTAATAAGAAACATTCCACAGTTTAAAAGACCACTGAATGGTGCTAATGTTACCCTGATGCTCTGACTAAGATGTTCATCATGGTCCTTACACACTTCATCATCAACTTTCTCCAGTTGGCCAGTTCTCTCTCTAACCTTTATAATGACTAATGGTTGATGTTTAGTGAGTTTACAAGCACAGATAAGGTAGATAAGATATCTAGGCAGTCAAGTGGGTGATGTACATTGCATACTCTCCACCTTGAGCTGAATTTCAAATTTACACTGTCACACTACACACACAAACACAGTTAGCACAAGCTGTCAGTGGCAGGACTCCGTGCAAGCAAAAGTTTTAAACACATTACATCTAGTTATATTGGACGTTCATATCCATTATCATCGTCTTTGCTGTAATCATAGTAAATGCACAATGTTTATGTTAGAAGACATCTTAACAATGTGTAATTGAAATAGTAGCTTATGTGGCATGACAGTCATACTCCTCATCTCCAAACCATCTTGAGTCATAACCATATGTTCTGCCACCACCTGTAGACTCAGGTCACTAAATCAATGTCCCCTTCTTACAACTGACGTTGTCAGAACACTCCCCTTTGTCCCTTGCTTAGAGACAGCTGTTAGCTTCTCCAAAACAGTGGCATAATAGAGTCACTGGTCAATTTCTCTGACCTACACAGTTCAGTAAAATGTACCAAGAGAGCTCGAAAGTGCAGCTATGAGCAGAGCCTTTGGAGATGGGGCTACTCAATCTGCTCACACAGGTGCAAACAAACACAAAGGCCTCTGTCTTCGATTAGATCAGAGAGAGGTGAGGTAAGGTGAGGGACGCAGTAAGACTCCAGTCTGAACGTTGACTGAAAAGCCCTTTGTCTGCAGGGAAGATCCTGATGCTATTATTGCAGTGTTACACAACAAGAGCAGTGCAGGTAATTTACTCCCCTATCTTCCTCTGTTAGACACTCTCACAATCAATACACACACGGCCACACACAGAGACGAGGCTACAGAATAATTACACGGTTATCAGACCTAATGACTCTTTGGTGGAGTGACCAGCGCCACACTACCCACTGACCACAACAGAATAATGTCAAGACAACCTAATACCCACCTTTCAAACGATGGGCTGAATAATTTGTCTCTGGCCTGGCCTCTGGAATTGGCTAGGGGGGTGTGTGCAAAAGGTGATAGAAGCAGCACATGGTACACACTGTAACACACAATTTTCCATTTAATCTCAAATGTTTTGTCAAAGTCATAGTAAACTTTGTCATCTCTGCCATATACTGTACAAGTATACAGAGAGATGAGATGGTGTAGCTCCAGTTTTTTTAGAGTGCAAAGAACAAAGACCAATTCAAAGACATTCAAAGCAAATTAAAAGAATAATTGCTTATTTGTCACTATTTTTCCTGTCCAATTAATAAACAGCATTCAAGGTACCTAACTGTCAAACTTAATGCAAATTGTTGAATGTATTAAGTAATAAAGACTTATGATAAACATGTTTTATTGATCTGCACAATGAGGCAGTGCGTGAAAGTCAGGGAGCGAGTGAAGAACAGGATAAATGTTTTAGCACATCATTATCATGGAGGCCGAGACTAAGATGAGAATCGAGAATCTGTTCACCCACACACAATCTCCTCCTACACAATGTAGCAGCAGCAGAATGCACACACACACACTGGCGAGAATAGGGCCAGAGAGGAAAACCTCTGCACCCGTCTCTCTAGCAAGCAGCATTGTGCATCACAGACGCTATACACATACCTAGACAAATACCTACAATAAGAACTGTACACAAATTCATATTTCTGATAATCATACGCTACCATATTGGTGGAAAAAACTTAATGCATACCTGCTGCCTGTTACCACGGTGACAAAATTACCTCTGAACAGAAGAGAAAAGAGGTGGAGTGAGAGAACGCAACAGAGCAAAGAAAGAGAGAGAGCGTGAGAGAGACAGAAAGACAGAGAAAAAAGACAGAGTAAAAGATCTCAAAATATGCTCCAAGCTGTTGATCTAGCATGTCTAATTCAGATCTGAGGACTGATCTGCTGCTTTGCATCTGCACAGGCCACAAAAGTCTCAATCTTCCAGACACGAAGGTCTGCTTTGCCAAGTATGTGTGGGTTCAGCTCCATCTCATCATCCTACAGCAGACCCAGGAACCCACACATATCCTCGAATGTGCTCATCTCCTGCATGTTTGCTGTTTCATTACAAATGGTTCATTATCTAATGAGTGTAGTCCGTCATTAACAATCCCCATTTTAGGTTTACTTCATGTTTGGGACTCAGGACGACCGCTATTTTTATAGCAAGGGATGAAAACAGAATTATCAGCAATGCAGTACCAATGTAACATTTGGAAGTGTTACAGCAATAATTTATTCAGTATGTGTCATGGGCAAATTAAATCAAACACAAAAATAAATCATGCTACAACTTTTTTGCTGCTTGACACAAAAGAAGAATTTGCCCAGTTCCAATTTTCCATGCCTAATCTAAAAGAGAAGTCTCTCTTTTATAAAATTTAATACAATTTAAGGGTTGTTGGATAAAGCTCTAGAAAATACAACAGAGAGTAAGGTATTCTTGAGTGTTTTAAATTATTTTATTTTTAGTGTATTCCCATTAATCATTCTGGAATTATTCATTAATAATTCACTCATCTCGTAAATAAAAGTATGGTTTAAGGGGGGATGGGGCAGGGTGATGGGGCTCCGTTGGGATGGAAGTGGGGTGCCCCCTAATATAACAGTAATATATACCCTAGTAAAAAATACAGTGTCATTAATCTAATGTCATGTGGCCCTACTACAAGTTTTCATTCATTTTCACGTCATTACAGTATTCTATCATATAAGCATCATCATAATTACAGTTATCCTTGAAATTACACTACTACCACATAGGGAGCATTAGTTATTCACAGTTTCCACAATGATAATACATAAACCTACCCTTTAGGACCTACATTTAGAAGTCATCCAAAATGTTCAACATTTTTATTTTCAATTTCGATTAATACATGCATATCATACACCCTTTATCCTATTCACCACTGGTCAGCAAGTAGTAGTATTTGAAATGGCTCTGGACAGTTATATATTCTGACAGCACTGTACTCCTCTACGGCACTCCTCCCGCCCCCTTCGTGCTCTCCTAGTCCTGCTTTCCCTCTACCATTTCTCCATCTCGCTGCTTACTGCTCCCTTTGCATCTTTCACTTCTTCACCTCTATCTCTCCTTCTCACCATTTTGGGACTTATATGCCACCGTTCCTTTTAGGCTCCATAAATCCTGACCTAGTTGGAAGTTTGCTTTCTGTCGCCTTAGGAGAGGAAGATACTGAACAATGAAGCAAGGAGATCAGTCTGAGTCATGCTGTTTTCTTTAGCATAAATCTTGAGAAGGAGAAGGCCTTCTTATCTCATCTGTTTCGGACACCGTAATCCTCTGCACTACGCTACAGGTGCTTTTCTATGTTGTGGATTTAATGGGCCACAAAAAGTGAACTGGAGCCAGCAGACTGAGGTTTTGCTTAATGTGCAGACTCTATAAGAATCTGGTCAATGTAGTTATTACAATATGCAAGATCAGCATATTGACATATTTATGTCTGAACACACAGGTGCTGTTCTGGAGGATGGTTTGTCAAAAAAACACCGCAAGTGTTTCTATTTAATTGATTAACTTTATTAATCCCACAATGGGGAAATTCCTTAGAAAGTTCGTTTATCAATTGTTAGTAGGAGAGATCTTTTATTCTTGTAGCTGCTAAATTCACTCGTTAATAAAGCCATAAGCTTTATTAATAATGCTACATAATGATACATAATTGTGTTTAGGCTGAAATCTGCACTTATTCTATATTAACTGACGGTGTGTTCTAGCATGCTGAAGTAGATCCTGTCTAATATATTGTTTAATAAAAATAACATTCAATGCAATAAATACAACAGATAACTTTGGAATTTATGCTTTATGAGTATAATTAACGATGTAAGTTAAACTTCTTTTGAAAAATTAATCTATTTAAATTAAATGACTAATCAATAAAAACTCAACTTGATTAGATAGAAAAATACTGCAATAAAAAAAAAAGAATTGCCGAGAGGCAGCCCTATTCTAGGCATGATGTTGTAATAACTCCCAAAACAAACTGGACTGTGCAGTGGTTGCCAAGATTTGCTGCAGTTGGCTAAAACCACCCATGTAGCTTCAGCTAAAATAAGCGGCATAATCACTTTCAGGTGGTAAAACACTGCATGTTGAAATGTGAGAGATCATTACTTGTGGGTGGTACTGGCATGTATGGCACTCTGAAGGGTAAACTCGATGTCTTAGCATGGGAGAGAGAGAGGAATGAACAGGCATGGTTGGTGAATGGGTTTAAATGAGAAGGCAACACCTGTACATTAAGCATATGATTAAAGACCCTACATAAGGCAGACACTTCATCATGATTCATTTGTGAGAACTACATACTCAAGTAGAGACAAGAAACAGTCCTGAATATGCTGTAATTGCAGAGAACTTTACATAATTGAACCACCATATTGAACCAAACTCTGCTGATTGCAGCAGTACTTAAACACCTCATACTAATTTCATAAGCATACAGAGTTTAGAATTTTTGCTCTTTAAGAGTAGGATAGTTGTCCTTAAAGAATAACTCCACAACCAATTTTTGTTGCACAAAAAATGTTGCACTGCTTTCTGCCAGCTACTCAGTTTGAGAGCCACTACAGGCAGTCAGTCTGTCCTGCTTCATTGTTCACTGTGCTCAGCCAGCAGTCAATTTCATTTATGTTCTTTTCATGAGGCAATTACAAATCAATATCTGTGTAGCCGTGAAAGGAGAATGGGGACCACTCTGCACAGTAAACATCAACAAAAGCCTAACCACACCGAATGACACCAATTTCCAGGGTGTCTGAAGCACACCAGGGTATTTTATCTGCCTGTTACAGATGTGATCAGGTATCACGGCACAACATTACATCCACAATGTAATTCATCTCAAGGGGGTACCATTAAACCAAGAATCTGAGTTACTGTTGCCCAGCTTCAACATTTACATTACATAATAATTAAGGATGCACCGATCAATCGGCCAGCGATCGGAATCGGCCGATTTTGGGTCTGATCGGCCGATCACTCACATGTATTGCCGATTTTAAACCGATCTTGCGCATGTGCATTACTTGCAGCACAGCCGCGCACGCATTCAGGCAGCGTTCACATGTACGCTCAACGGAGGCGTTTCTCATTCACTTTGAATGGGGTGACATCGTGCGGTGACGAAATGAATTTTGGGTGCGTGAGTACGGCGTCACATCAATGCCAAAACTAGAGCGTGCAAAATGGCTTGCCGCAAAAAATCTGCGGGCGTAAATTTCAAAGTCGCACGCGCAAATGTGAAACTCGAGAGCACTAAATTAAGAATCGAGTGAACGGTTGTGATAATATTGCGCGCAAACTGTATTTTTCCTCGCGCGAATGTCTTTTTTCCTCTCAATGTGTTAAATGTTCTCGCACGCGAAGTAGATTACCGATGAGCGGCTTTTTTGCTCGAGTGAGATTTCTGCGCGCGCGGTTTGAAAGGGGGCGGGTTTTGGCTGTTTGGGGGCGGGGTTTTTCCACTTGTCTGTCCCCAATTCAACATAAACACAGCTGCACAAGTCAATCACAAGATGATCACTAGATGATCAGCCGTTTTCCATAGTTGAGGATACAGGCTTCAGAAATCTGATAAATCACCTCTGCCCAAAATACACAATGCCAAGTAGGCATTACTTTTCGGACGTCGAGTTACCAGAGTTGTTACATTTTACGAGTTACATTTTATTTATTTAAATTTGTAAAGAAAATTTGTTACGAAAATAAAGCATTATATTAAAGAAGATTAGATTTTTGTTTGTATTTGCCGTAGAGCTACCACTATTATATGTCACTATTATAAAAGTAACTAGTAATTGAAACCAATTTTTTTGTGTCGATGTCGTCGACTACTTGCAGCAGCTCTAATTTTCTGTTATCTGGGAAAAAAATCGGTATCGGAAAAATCGGTATCGGCCGATCACACTTACACAAAAATCGGTAATCGGAATCGGCCAAGAAAATTGCAATCGGTGCATCCCTAATAATAATAACAATGCAAAAAAGAAAAAAGTCGTGAAAGACGGAGGTAAAAACCAAGATAAAGATCCTCATTACTTTCCTCCTTGTTGTGCCTGAATTCGCCCACACAAAAGGCCACCAGTGCCCACAAAGAAACGCCACTGCTATCCTTACCTTAAAAGGCCAGCTATTCTCTCAGTAGACCTTCTAGTCTGTTTAGATTACCAAGTTTGATTCTCCAACCCTTCTGTAGCTAACACATCGCTCTAACAACACCATCAGAAACAACAGCAACCCACTCAATCTGACACTGTTTAAAACAGCTTAATGAAATCATAAGAACCAAGTCTGCAATAAACATCCTGAATGCAAATCTGAAGTCATCTAATGAACCTTTCCAGTCCTTAAACAATATTTAATTAATTAGATGTGTTATTATTATAAATACAACATCTTCCTTCTTCCACTCTCTTATCTTTAAGGGTCATATTCAGGGGGCCTGTAATTAGATTATGCACTGTACTGTCACCGTCAGTTATGTGATCAGTGCCATTCTGATCATCTCTTCTCTGGCCATTTTCGTGAAACAACTTGGAGCATTGTCTGGAGCAACTTGGAGTTACCCAGTGGTGGTAGTGTTGGACATGCAATAGAGCTTGACACTGTTCATGTGAAATTATCCTGGAACACCTGAAGCAAAAATCCATTTTATTGCCTCTTGATTCCACAGGTGTTCTAAACACATTCTGAGGCTGTTCGGGACTGATCACAGAGAGAAGAGGAAGCAGTGTAAGATCTCTAAGATTTCATGCACTTAAAATCTGTCACTACTGATTACACTGATAATAAATCAATTATCCTGATGGTTAATGAAGTACTTACGAGATAAAATGACATTTAATGTATTGAAATTTAAACCTGCCAATTTTAGGTTGAGCTGGATGCCTGTTTAAGTAAGTGTTTTTCAACCCTGGTTCTCATGGGCAATGATTTGCACAGATTCGGGTTTTCCAAACCACAGCACACTTCATGCAACCAATTAGCCAATTAGTAAAGTAGGAGCGAGATGTTATGGTGCATGAAATACCAAATCTGTTTAGAGATATAGGCTCCAAATGACTTGCAGCCTGATTAACCTACCACACAGTCAGTATGAGACATTTTTTTTCCTATGAGGATAAAAACAGGAATTTTAAATTGCTTGTTAAATTAAACAAGTAAATGTGAAAGCTGTACTAAACTGAGGATCTTATTGAGCTAAAACCATACATAAAAATTTTCCACCAACAATCAGACAATGTCTTCATAAGACATTAATTAAATCCAGATTCGCTTGTTAAAGTTTGTTCAAATGACTACAGGGGATTTCAGGATCAAGAGATGCAAGAGAAGCAGTCCAACTAGCATGAGCAATATATCAACTCACTTGATCACACCCAGTATCATCAGGCCCAGGACATTCCAATAATGTCAAAAAAATATGCATTTGTCATACGGTCTCCATGGATGTCAACAAAACAAACACTGAACTAAAACACGCCTTCCCACAATTCCCAACATTCTCAGTCCATGTTAGAGTTCTAATCCCACAGTCCTCTCAACAGTTCAACATGGTTCCAATTACCTGCGGGACTCCACTAAACGTTGCCTAACAAAAACCAGCTGGAGAGGCTGGAACAGGCAGATACACATCCAGGCTTTACATAACGCAACAAAGTGCATGTCTCTCTCACATACAAACACGTCATCTCTAAAGCTTTCCTATAACTTAAGCTAGATGAAGGGAGGCAAGTGGAAGAATACAACTGTCACAAAGCACAGAAGAGGAAAAAAACATTCAGATACATGGCTGTTACATCTTCAAAAACACACAGAAGAAATAACAAAACAAAACAGGTTTCTACAGCTTGAACATTTCCCTCTTTCTTCTGTCCTCCTTGTTATTTTTTAAGAGTTTCCAGCTATATGCCCAGGTGCATATGGGGGTGGGGAAGAGGGGATGCATGGTTCCGGCACAGGAGGCTAATCCGCCTGTCTGAGCTCTTTATGCTGTCTGTTGTTCTGTGTGTGTGTGTGTGTGTGTGTGTGGTAAATAAAATGGCATACTTTGTTCTGATATTGTCAAGTGCCCTCAGTGTGCAGTAACAGAGATACTTTGGAGTGGGTCAGCAGTTTGCAATTCTTTGGGGTCACTAACTTCAAGTGACCCAAGCAGAGAGCAGCTGCCATTACAAAGGCCCATCAAAGACCTCCCCTCCTCAGATGGCTGAGAAAAGCCCAGATGTCCACTACAGTCCTCCGCAGATTCTACAGGTGTGATAAGGACTCCATCCTCTCTGAGAACAGCACCTGCAAAACAAACCCTACAATGTCTAGCTAAAATGGCTCTAAATATAATTCTCAAACAACTAACAGCATTGCAGGTCACGTACACCACACAAACTATTCCAGAATGACAAAACACCCAATAAAAGCACCAAGTCACCCAGCACTGGTACTTATCTCCTTTCTGCCCACTGGTAAAGCAAAAATATTCAGACAAGTACGACATGATTTCAAGAACAAATACCCAGATCCCAAGAAAATATTACAACTAAACATTAAATCAACATTCACAATCTGCATTTTGTTCAGACCTCTCCGATGCTCATCACTTCTCCTTGCCATTTTATCATTTCCTGTAAATTCTGTAAAACTGCTGCAGCATTCCCTGGTAATACCCATTTTCTAGCAACTTAATACTGCTAAAAACGTTCACTGCGGCAATACTAAGCACGTTGTTTAGGCAAGCAAAAAAAAAAAATAAAAAAAAAAATATATATATATATATATATATATATATATATTATATATATATATAATATTTTTTTTTAATTAGATCATCAATTAAAACATCAATACATTGACAAAACATTAATACATTTTGCAGAATGCTCAGTATTTCTCAGTCTTTCTAGGTTAACTGTAGATGAATGAATCACAAATATCACTTTTTGTTTTCAAGTGGGAACAACTTCAATAATACACACAGAGGATCTTTCAAACAGTACTAACAGGGCAAAATGCTCACATCCCACTACAATGGCAGGCAGAAAAGGGACACTAAAGATCTGATGACTGAACAGTTTCAGATTATGAAAGAAAGTGTTTACTACAAGAGCTCAGGAGACACAGCATTATTCAGTGGCAAGAGCGTCATCTCCAACAAAACCGGGATCTCCAAGCGAAGACAAAAACATAGTAATGTTTCACAGTAATACAAGAGACCACAAACACACAAATAACAACACCATCACACACACACCCACACTCATTCCCAGAATGTTATCACCCTGTTATCATTGAATTTATCGTTGTTTTACGCAGGCTGAGCAAATTTATAACAACAGTATTTATAGACAGTCACCATTTTTAGAAATGACAAACTTTTACGTGTGGATTACTTTCATTTTATGCAGCTGCTCACCCCTAAACAATTATCCCAGTTCTTCTTGAATTATTAATTATTTCCCAATTAAGCTATTCAATTAAGCTTAATTCTTTCCCCATGAAGTTATTCAAGCTATTTGGCTAAAAATCCAGCATTTACACACTCTAGTGAGCAAAAATGATCACATCCTACACACATACAGAGCAGCATAGACCAGTCTACAATTCCAACCCTGGGATTAAATGGCCATATGCCACAGGGTCTTGAACATAAGTGTCAGGGTGACGCGTCTGCCCCAGCACATGAGATCAGGTTTCAGGGACCAGGTTGCTCACTTCAACTTTCCGTTCCAACACTGATGTCAGAAGTCTGAGCCTGTGGCCTGCTGGATGCTGGAATGCAAAGTCGTGTTCCCTAAAAGAGGAAGTCAGCAGCATGCCATGCCCCCTGCCTTTCACACCGGTAGGTTTCCACTTTGAAAAAAATCAAGGTTGTGAAGAAGGTTTGCTACCATCCTCCTTTACCAAATGTGATACAGAAACCAACCCATGTTCATACTGTGATCTATAAATCAACCCAGACTGGCTTCTAGATCACCATGCTCATTTAAACATTGACTTATGTCAATCATACAAGCAGTCAAATATTTGAATTGGCATAATTTACAAAAAATACTCTTCACAGTGAAATTAAACATTTTAAAATTCAAATAATAAACATGTCTGATGTGACATAAAAAACTAACCTTCACAAACTAACATCATGTGTAATAGCGATGCACCAATACAATGGTTATATTGATACACTCAAATAGTGGAGTCATTATCAGCAACAATTTGTTGCGTTAAATAACTTTTTGTGTTGCTTAAGTGAATTGTGATTTTTAAAGTTTCAAGTTTTTTTATATTGTTTTCCTACAAAGTCAACGAGGGAGGTTTAAATAAAGGCCTGACATAAAAAACAACCGTATATATGTAACTAATTTTCTAGCACACAATTATTTTAATAATAAATAATTCGGTATATTTATATATGTACAAATTAATTGTATTGTTTTGCAAAAAGAAAAGGGCTATGTTTACGCTCTGATTCCGCCTGGTGAGACATTTAATGAAACACTTCTCAGATATGCATTCAGTATCAGATTATACACAAAGCCCAGGTACAGTATCCTTATCGGGGCTGATACAGCTGGATCGGTTCTTCTCTACATCGCATTCCCAAAACTCCAACTCACTTACTAGAGACGGTGCTTAATTCTACTTTCTGTCTGTTTATTCCAGCAATACGCAAAGCATACAGTCACGCAACAACAGACAGCCGGCGTCTATTGAACACATTTCACTACACATGCAGATGATCAGGAGAAGAAGCAGCAACACGCAGCAAGCCGCGTCCAGCTCCATCACCTCGTCCTCACCAAACCAAAACATCTACACAAAGTTGAGAAACACAAACGCAACACTCACTCTTCCCCCTCCAAAAACGAACTTTATCCATGACAAAACTGCTATACTTGTCTTTACTTAGCTGAGCTGAAACAACTAAAGGCTCTACTCCACTGAACTGAGGTTCTCAGCTGTACCATTATATCACTATGTTGCTCTCCTTCAGCAGCCCGGTTAAAGCTCCACTTTTCGGCACTTTCTAACAAACCGCGCTATCTTACCTGTATGTAGTTACTCTCACAATACTCTGCTACTCTGTCCAAATTTGAGAAACTGTCCAGTAAAGCTCTCCGTCCTGCAGGAATCTCTTCCTCCAACAGCATCTGTAGCTCCGCCATCTTTACATCTTTTCACACACTCACACACACACACACTACAGGCTACGTCCTAAACCGCGTACTACCGCCCTACGAAGTGTGTGTAGACGGCGTGAGCGCAGCGGCCGAAAGCTGATTTCACGTACTATTGAGGGTGCTAGTATAAACTTTCAGTCGTTCCGTCGTTTGAAGCGCGAGAGCTGCGCGCCCCGCTCAGGCACGAGCGGAAGTGCAGTTTGGATCCCGTCATTCAAAACGAGCAGCGCCTGGTTACGTGTGCGAGGCATGTTTGTTTTGTTGTCTTTTAATTTTATGTAGGTTTTCAGCTTATTTGTTTATTGTAGTAACTGTTGTCTAAGTACAGATACATTAATATAATGCAGATATTGTCTGTCAACAAACTGACAAAATATTTATAAAAACTATACCGGATAGGCTTTATACAGTTACTTTGAGTAACAGAGAATTTATCAGTTTAATTAAATAATTCGAATAACTGAAACATTAGTTCCCCTCACCCCACCCCACCCCACCCCATTTTTCTGTCTACGTTTTGGAAAGACATCTACCGTCTTGTGATGCGTCGTGAAAGAGGAGACATATAAACTAAATATATATAACAATTCATACTAACATCGTGTTGAACATTAAATAAATTGGCGCTGAAAATGGAGCTCATTTTACTAAAGTTAAACTAAAGAACATTCATTTGTGCTTTGTATTATGAGCGTTTGCAGCGCAATGCGCCTCCTGTTGGTCGAGAAACGTCACTACGCTTGATGTCAGTCAGTGCAACACTTAGAGAGTGGCATCATAATATACTGTACTTTCATTAATGGAATACGGAACTACAACCACGGGCTGAAGGAAAATGTATAGAATAATCACATCATAACAACACAATGTCATCCAACGTCATTGATTGTGTAGTGTCATGTCATCCCATCAACTGGCTCTTTCAATTTTTTATTCTGTTGAGTGGTTCTTATGACAGTTCTCAGAGTATTACAGTACTTTTTGTATTTTAAAGGATTTCAGAATTATGTATGCACATTAAACACAAAAAAAGAATATTGCCAGACCAAATGTAAAATAAGGACAGTATAACAGATATACACAAATAAATGCATTTTTATATACAAGTGGCATGTTCTACATATTTACAAATAAACACTCTCTCTTACATACATACACACACTGTGATTGTGCTGATAAAGCAGAAAGCAGTATCACGTCAAGTACTGTTTTTTAATATAGAGCTTACTTGAGTAGTGGAAAAACTTTGCTACAGTAGTTTTGTTATGGTTTATTATAATATTATATGTTGATTGTAAACAATTTTCAAGATTCAGATCACTGTTGGGGGTGATAGAGAGGTGGCTAATGTTTTGAAATGTGTAGTGTGCCTCTGTAGATCACAATATATTTTAGGCTATTTTTAATATTTAAAAAATCCAAAAATGAGTACCAAAAGCATGATAATGATTATCAGTAAATCAATTATGTTGAAACTATAGTTATGATTCTGTCATTCTAGTCCCTATAGTGCACAGTGGCTATTTTTTTTAAAGAGGTTCATGCAGCAATGTCAGGTTTGTCATCATGCCGAGGATACTCGTCCACCTCCATTGCCATTAAGAACTCTGCAGAACAAGGACACAACAATTTAATAACGGAGGTTTGTTATTAATAAAAGTCTTAGTTGTTCTGAGACACACAATCACAAACATGTCGGCATTTCTCACCCTCTGTGTAGTCCATATCTGGCTTGGTTGAGACAAACATCCAGGCTAGTCCCACAAGTAGAGCTACAACCAGATTTACCACAATCCACGGCTGCAGAATCTGGTGTTCTGACCCTGGAGGCCTAGAATAAAACCATCAAAGCACAAAAAAATTAACTTTTACCATAGTTTAATTAAGTACAGCCTCCCTTTTTGTTTTACCACCACACTGCAATGCTGATGTGGTATTTCTGTATTTATCCAGATCTAAAACAGGACAATGCTATGGCCCAATAAGAAAGACCCAATAATTTTAAACACAATAATTTTAGAACAGTCACACAATAAAGACTACATGAGATTAACAAGTGACACTATTCTTACCACAGTGTCTCATTTGCTATTGGGTACAAGTTTATGCGATCACTGGTCATCTGCTGACTGAGAGTTAAAATGAGAGCTGCAAAGTACACTGGGGGAAAACAGAAAAAAGGTTGACATAGTGACTGACTTTCAGGTTATCTATAACAGGCATTTTAAATGATTTTTGCTGACTTACTCAATGAAGCAAGTGCTGCTGGATCAAGTGTGAGGAGTCCCTGCAGAGCCATGGACGCCTTGGCTAGATTCACTCTTCGCAGAAGAATTGATAAGAAAATGTTAATTAATTTGAGACTTGTGTGGCAGTTAAAATTACTCTTAATAAAGAAAAAAGACATTTTCATGATATATATAAAGCTAGGGTTAGTATATGTAGATTTTATGTTCTTTACCCCACACTTATTGGGGAAGTGGTAGTATAACAGGAAGTTGGCAGTACAGTGGAAAAAGGTATTAAAGGTACCTTTTTATACCTCTTTTCCACTGCACTGGTGCTGGCAGCAAAGTTGGCACAATGCAAAGACCAGGCAGTATTTCACCAATTCCAAATTGGGAATTGGCACCGGAAGGATATTGTTACGAATGTAGTGCAAAAAAAAGTGCTGTAGTGTTTTCAAAGTGATAAATCATCACTAATTTTCACTTTTCACCCAAACATACACACCTGTCAAAGGCAGAGACAGTGCTAATTGCCAGCAGTAGGTAGAGTAAAGACTGGGCGGGGTAAGCTAAGCTGTGGTACTGCTGGAGCAGGTTACTCAATGCCGTAAGTTGTTCTCCAGCCAATACATAGACAATGATGGTGTTCCATACAGCATAACCTGCCAAAAATCCATGAGAGAAGAGCCCAATCATCCTACAGGAGGAAAATAGAGACACCAAGCATGATACTTAAGGTTAAACTTATAAGCTTTATCAATCATAGATCATTGTAGCTGGCTAATTGGATCAGATACAACAAAAAGAATACAGACTATTTCTAATGATTTGAGGTATATTATTCAACTGGCAGAGAGATGCTGGATGGGAGTTATTTTGAATGCAGTGGAGATATCTTGTTTTCCTGTTTCTGCTCTTACCTGAAGCCGCTGTGGACTCTCATAGCCACGTCTCGTGTGTTCCACAAGGGCCTAACATCCATGAAGTTATCCAGCTGCTCCCGGGCCAGGTCTAGGCGATCTGTTGCCTGAAACCGTCCTGCAAGTAGAAGAGTGTTCTCAGAGATACAATCTGTAATAGCTATTAACACAATTCACCAGACCTTACATAGAGATTATGGCAGTTTACAGAAAGGCATTTTAGGGAAATAAGAGAGTGAGGTTGATTATTTAAGGAACACATTTTGGATGATAATTACCAAATTAATCATTTATCTCTTATTGGTGATTTAATGTGAAAGCAATACTCACGGTTTCTCTCCACAAAAACTTTGCTAAGAGGCTGGCTGTGACCTAGAGGAGCAGAGAACATTGAGCGATGGGAGATAGGTGTGTGTGCATCAGTGACAATGTCATCTTCCTCTACACCCAGTTCAGTTGTGTACTGGTTCTCCGTCATCTTAGACTTTCTACAGGGAGAATTATTGGTCAAAATTAAATCAGCACTACAATTATCGCATGAACTATTTTCTGACCTTCCCTCTTCCGTCCCACTCACCGCTTCCTTTTGGATTTCCGAGTGACTTCCTCTCCATCTGTGTGTGACTCTGTTGTAGTCCCATTTGGAAGGTCTTGCTGCTCACCTTCTAAATCTATTAAGACCAGTGTGTGTCGAAGTGTTAATGTAAAATAAATTGTGTAATTAAAAAGCAAGTATTTGCAAAATATTCTTTTACGCTAATTACCAAGAGTGTGTGCCTTCTTTTTCTTTTTCTTCTTCTGAAGTGGGATGTCCTGAGGCTCAGGGCTCAAAGCATCTCGGTTTTCTGACTGTCTATTATCAGCCAAACCTTCCAGTTCTGCAGGTGGCTCTGATATCAATACAACACAGAAAACGCAAACACACCCCTATGTCATTCAGACATACATTATTTGGTGAATCACTTGCAAAAAAACCTGCTTAAATTACCCTCTGGCTCATCCACATCACTGACATCCTTCCTAGTTTTTCTTTTCTTGGGTCTCGCAGTAGGCATTTCATCTGAGTGGGTAGAGGTCATAGGGAAGAAGAATGAGGACTGTCTTTGTCTTTTTTTATCTCAAGTAAATAATGAATAAAAATTGACAAAGTCCATTAATGAAACTAGCTTAAGAAGTATGGGCAAAGAAGAAACAGAAATGATTTACAGTAACCTAATTTAATATATTCATTTAATAAATGTAATATATTTCTTTTAAACCTCCCAAATACATGTACCGATAACATCTAAAGACATGATTCTCACTACCACACACTCACCTCCAGTGTCTTGACTACATCAAGTTTGCAAACCATGGCATAAAATAAGAATGAAAAGAAAAGAACATGCATTACTCTGCCAACCTCATAGCTTTTACCGTCTGATTTATTTAACTGAACAATACTTGTTTACACTCCGTCTCTTCACTTAACATCACTTTCTTACTGTATTTATTGCGTTCATTCTGTATTTATTGTATTACTTGTTGCACCTTTTGTCCTGTTGAATGTAATGTTCAGTGTTACTATATGTTGCACCGCGGCCATGGGGAGACGCTGTCTCATCACACTTTATACATGTATAAAGCGACTGATGACAATAAAGTACCTTGAACCTTGAATATAAAAAGCTTTGGTATAGGATGGCTAAGGAATAGAGACCATGCATTTTGCCAACATTCTAACATTTCCCTTAAATATCATTATAAGCATTGACAGTTGACACAGTGTTGATTAAATGTAAGATAGTCTGTAATAATGTGTGGCTAAATTAGCAGCACATCAGAAAGACTGACCTTGTCATGGGAGGAACTGCACGCTGAGGAAAAGAAAGTAGCTTGACCAAAGATTGAAAGTTGACCAAAGTGGATTCATTAAGTAAATCAATACAGTACTGTAGCAACAGAAATTTACCTTGGAACCAATGTAATTCCAGGTCAAATGCAAAACAACCCAACGCCCACCCCCCTCCCCTCTCCACAAAAATCTCTGTAGCTTTAACTGAGGCCTTTACCTCAGTTTCACAGATAATCTGATAAGATCACAATCCAATAACATCACCTGATTACACCTCCACACACTTACACTCAACATGCATGATTGTAGGATGACTTACTGTATACACAATTGAAAGTGTGTCAGCTTATGACAATACATCATGTAACATGTATTTGTATTATAGAGGTATCATTTCTGAAAAAAAGTCAGAAATGAACACTAGTTAAAAGGCTTCTACATGAATCAAAAGACTAATTGAACAAGAGGATATGTAGAAACAATATGAAAAAATGTGCAAAGTATGTACAAACCAATTATCTCTTAAGCTAAAGAAATGTAGAAGAGTAAACTACTTTTTTTTTTACACAAATAGTAGAATTTTACATAATTTTACACAAATTCAGTATAGTTCTGTAACTGTCATTATTTAAATATTCAGTATCCACTTGCCTTATTAAGAATTCAATTTATTAAACATAAGTTAACACAAGATCCATAAAGCACAGGACCCACACCACCTGTACTTGTATGTTTGTAATAGACCCTAATCTGCAATCAGACCCTGAGAGTTTTGTCTCAACCGTTTAACCAAACAGGCCCCACTTGATTTTCATTAACCTACAATAGGGTCTCCTGCTGCATAATCTTGACATTAGTTACAGAGAGACAGACTTACCGCCTGTTTTCTACCCATCACGCTCCGGTTGGAGTCATATGGTTGGATATGGTGGTGTGAAGGGAGGAGGACGGCCTCAGCACTGCTCCAAGTCCATCTAATCCTGGGCTAAATCCACACAGACGTGCATCTGCCAAGGAGGGAATTAACAAACCCAGATCTGTGTGTGTATTCTGAGGACATGCTAAAAGAGAGCTGTACATTCACAATCACTCAGGTATAATGCGAATTCTCATTAATGTTTTGTCAGAATCTGCATGCAACACGCATGTAAAACCTCACGAGCACAGTTTTCTTTACAAAATGTGTTTTTATTTAAAGACAATAACTTGAGGAATACACAGACTTGCTTTTTTCTAGACAATGGCCTCACAGATGTAAAACATGACTGATAATGATCTCTGTCTATACATATACAGTACACAAGACAAATGGATATAAAACAGTAGAAAGGCTTCATATGAAAACTTCAATCATACACACAAAATACATACACCAGAGTAATACCACTTAGGCTGAAGGCTATAATGCTCCAATCATATTAGCCTTTTTTACTGTTTTCCTAGTACACAGATAAAACTCTATACTGTAAGACACTCTTTTTGTGATAAGAACAGCCTTTTAACACTACTGAAGTTGAAATCAGGCTTAAAAAATGGCTCATATACAGTGGACAGAACATTTATTAGATGTGTAAACGAAATTAAAAAGGACTGAAATGCAATTTGATCACAGAGAGTGCACATCACATGCAATGAACCTGAGAAATAAATAAAACAGTGCAACATGAAAATGTGGTGGTGAATAACACGTGATTCAGAAAGAAACACTCACAATAGTTATCTGTGCATTTGTGTTGTGTTTACATTATTAATAAAGATACTGAAAGCTTAAGCTCAGGGCACAAGTGTCTTCTCTGTATTCTGGAAGATGCACATTATTTGTTGTCAGTAATATTACATCTATTTTGATTTTATACTGCAAAATACTTCATTTGAACTATTAACAAAATCATGAATTGTCTCATTTTACTGATAATTCTGTTATGACTGGATGATTATTACTTTATACAAAATGAGGATTTTAATTGTATTATAAGCCAAAGCTTTATGAATTTTTATTACACCCCTTTTCCACACATAAAAACAAAAACTCCCAATCACTCTATTACCCTTAATCTCTAAACTAAATCCCCCTTCCGCCAATCCTTGTGACAGGCTGTGTGTGGTGTGTGTGTGTGTGCGCGCATCACGACTCGTCAAGGCTAAGCCAGCTGGCCGGTATCCACTGTGGTTTGTCTTGAGCGTGCTGGATAGCTGTAAAAAGATCCATGCAGGCATCCTGCAGTCTGTCGTTCACAATCACACAGTCAAAAAACTGACTGTACTGAGCATCCATTATTCTGGCTGCCTCCTCAATCTCTTGAAAGTCCTCATCCTGGTTCAGGCAGAGAGAAAGAAGAAAGGAGTGTTAGAGTCCATCAATCATGATGAAAAAACATGGAAGGCTAAAGGACATTAAGCTTTATTCACTTCAGAAGAGGTCCCTATTACAGTTCAGTCAAAATATGGGATAAGCAGAGATCAAGACAGGATAAGAAAATAACTATTCTTACTTTGAAAGTTCTTTTGAAGTAGCTGTTGGCTATAAACTTGGCATCCCTCCGTGTTAACTTCATGCGTTCAATGGATGAAGGTTTTACAAAGATGATAAACGGCTTGAACGTCTTGGTCCTTACTGTGTGAATGCTCTAGAAAAGGCAAGACATGACGGCTTTAAATAGATCACACCGTTAAGCGGTAATTGATCAAATCTCTGATAACTATTAACACACTAACATGAGGCTCGATGTCGACGATGCAGGTTTTCCCACTGTTCAGCACGTCTTTAATCGAGTCAATGCAGGTGCCGTAGAGGTGACCCTTCTGCTTCCCATATTCAATAAACCTGTAAAATATTAACACGCTAGTTAGTCTAGCGAAATGAATGCATATATATGTAAACATGTTCATGTTTATACATTAACATATAAACTAATTAAATCAAGATTTGTTCCAGAAAACTCACAGAATGCTGACATGTATATAAAATATGCACAAATTACACAAAAAGACAGGGAGCTCTACACTTACTTATGGGTAATCATCAGGTATTCAAACAGCTCATTGGAGATGAAGTGATATTCTCGTCCATGAACCTCACCACTTCTAGGGGGTCGTGTAGTGTCTAGGGCAAATGCAAAAAACATCAAGGCTGTATCTGGTATATCTGGTTTGGCTCATACAATGCCTTATCCGTGCCTTAAATGTCCATATTGACAAAGGAGAAGAAACCATAATTGGTATGCAGGGCACTACACTGTCAGTAGGAAACCATTTCAGAAGATTGTATTCAAGCCCTAATAGATTGCCTAGAAAATGGTCTACTTATAAATGACTGAATTCTGACTGCTGTAATTTAAGCACAGTGCTGGCACAAAACAAGTAGAGGATGTACTTACAGGGTATCGGTGCCTGAAATATGTTGGGATTGATTTTAATCAATCTCCTGCGCAGTTCATTCACTCCTACTCCTGAAGGACCTGAAGCAGACAAAACAAGCCAAATGTACAGTAATGCCAAACTATTCATGAATGCCAACTCTTTCCTGAATTATATCCATTTGAGTGATCATATGTGAAAATTAAATTTTTTAGTTTGGATCAGATCAGAAGCCAGTGCACAATTTTTTGAAATCTGTTCATTAAAATTAATGCATATAAAGTTAAAAAACTCATGCTTCAAAAACATGGTAACTCTGGTATTCAGTACATAATGTCACTTTAATCCCTAAAGAAACTGAAAAAGCCTTTTCATCGTTACATTCACTATGGTACAGTACATTATTGTGTATATGTATGTATTAGATCATACCTATTAGTGCGATGAGGCGTGGTTGGTCGCTGACATCCCGTTGGTAGCTGACTACCTCCTCGTAAGGGCTGGACGAGGTGCTGTGGCAGTTGTTGTGGCAACAGGAGTGACAGGACTGTTTCCTCTTGCTGAGAGCCTTCTTCCTCCATAAACGTAGGCTGTGTCGGAACCCAGCTACGCCAAACAAGTAGTTATGAAGGTTAAATGTTAATGGTATGTTAATATTAAAGGGTAAATATACAGCTATTTGACAACAATGTACTATGCTACCATGTTGAAATGTATATTTGGGTAAAATTGAATTATTTGGTATGTGTTCAAAATTGAAAATGCCTACCTATATAAAAGTCATCTATATATCCACCATGTTCAACCTCCTCTGGAACAAAACAATGCACAACAATGATATAAATACAGTAATGAACATAAAACCTGACACAGCATGCTGCTTAAGTAAAAAATCTAATATGAAATTAAATTTAATAACACAGTGGTGATTTAAAGTTTTTAACCCTTAAGAATTTTACACATTTCCACAGAAATATGATTCAATTCAATTTTATTTATTTAGCACTCTTAACAACAGTTACTGTCACAAAGCGCTTTACATATAACCGGCCCAAACTCCCAACAAGCAAGCCTGAGGCGACAGTGGCAAGGAAAATCTTCCTCTAGTAGGAAGAAACCTTGAGAGGACCCAAGACTCGGAAGCGAACCCCATCCTCCTCTGGGCGACTGGGGTGCATGAACATTTAATACACAAGTAAATATTAGCTTAAGATTAATTAATCATTTTTAATATGATTTTCAGTAGATATGCACTCAAAGTAGCTAAGGAGAAACCATCTTAACAACTGAGATTAAAAACATCATCTATTTAATGAAGAAAATTCAATAACCTGTGACTGGCAAAAATATCTACCTATAAAGTAACTAAACATCCAAGTGCAAAACGTTTTCAATCATTGATAAGACCTGCACATTGACTTGATGGAATTTTATCCCACTGTTTTGTGTGGAGTTTGCACACCCTCTCCGTATTTGCGCGGGCTTTCTCCGAGTGCTCCGGTTTCCTCCCACAGTCCAAAAGCATGCACTGTAGGTTACTTGGCAACTCTAAATTGGCCTGTTATGTGTGAGTGAGTGAGTGAGTGAGTGAGTGAGTGTGTGATTGTGTGTTGGCGCCTGCCCTTGCGGCCATAGTTCCCAGGATAAGTTCCTGTCCCCCCGCGACCCCAGTTGGGATTAAGTGTTTTGGATAATATATGAACCAATGAATGTCCTGGTCCAGATACCACAAAACAGGCCCAAACCATAATACTACCACCAGCACATTTAACATGGAGTTCTTATGCTGCAATGTAGTGTTTTCTTTTCTCCAAACAAAATACTTCTCAGTTAAACAAAACAGAACATATATTTTGATCTCATCAATTTCCCAAAAGCATTCTGGCTTTTAGAGATGATCTAGGAAATTTTAGATGGGCAGCAATGTTCATTTTAGAGAGCAGTGGCTTGGTGTTTTAAGTTATATTTAGACGGACAACTGAAAAGGTCTTACCAACTTTCAAGCGCCACTGTCTAAAATGACCACTGCACTTAAAAAATATATTATGTATCAAAAGCATTGTGAAAGACTTCTAGATTCCATAACAAATGCTTTGTTTAAAAAGACTTACCTACCAGGTTCAAAAGCTTCTTCATCTGAAAGGAAGAAAAAGTATCAAAGTAAATTTATTTGAATCCCACTAGAACCTACAAAGAACATTAATCTGCCAAAAGTAGTGTGAACCCTTTACCTGCATCTGTGCACCTTTCATCAATGCATTTTTCATCCTCTCCTTCATAAGAAACAGAAAAGCTTTTTTACACACATTGATCTTCAACATAAACTAACAACGCAATATGTTGACTAAAAGGGAAAACACAGACAATGTGAAAAATAGAAATACCAAGCTACACTACAGCATAACAGTATAAAAATCCTTGTAGTCACAAAGACTAACTTTTCACCAAACAACACTTAACACATACCAACATCAGCTGCACTCACTGTAGAAATGAAGGTACAGTGATGCAATTACAAACAAATAGGAAATGACCAACTGCTGTCAAATTCTCAATGAGTGCTAAAATTAACAATGTTTATTTTGTGGACCTGTATGTGTTGCATTATGTTATAGATACATACAGGGTTTAATGCACGTGTGGATCTGATAAGGTTGAGACCACCAGAATTCTCTCTGCTTGCTGCAAAGAGGAAAAAGGAACAGTAAAAAGGATTAGAATTTTCCTCAGATGCTCCAATACTAACAAAAATGTTATGTTCTCAGAAGCTTCATTTACAAACACATTGTCTACCACCTCTTGAAGTGGCTGGTGGATGGAATAAGGCCTGCATATGCAGTGGTACTGGGCAGCCGCCTGGCCTGCCACCACTGGATATCTCTCTGGTCCACAATTTCCAGCAGGTCCCCCCTCCTGAAAGCCATGCCTGCATCTGGGCATGGGATGGCAGGGTCTTTCTTAGGGTTGTAGTCCACCATGGCCCTCACAAACATCTAAGAAGAGTGGAATGCAATACTTAGTAAATCACAGGTGGGGGTGCTTAAAATGTGCCAGACTCTGTGTAAGTACATTTGCTGAGAGGACCTTTACGCACGAACTCAGATTAATCTTGTACTTACACTTGTTTGGCTAGTGATAGGCTGTGGTGAGTTGGGGATCACCTTGAATAGAACAGTTCCGAGAGAATGTGCCTACAATAGCAAGGGCAGTGTAATTAATAATCAGAGTGCTGAGGAAATAATATGAAACACTCTTCCTACAGAGGAAGGATGTAAACGTTACCAGTATCTGAATGACTTGCTCTGGCTTAAGTCCTTCTACAGATTCCCCATTCACCTCCACCAGTTTATCCCCAGCATGTAGGAGTCCTTACATTCACACATACACCATGATTAGTGAGTGAGTGATTATTTGTCATTGTGAACACACCACAGCACAGCATACAGTGCACCACAACGAAATTGTGACCTCTGCATTTAACTCATCCGTGAAGGAGCAGCGGGCAGCTAACAAGCGACCAGGGAGCAGTGCTTGGGGACAGTACCTTGCTCATGAGTACCTCAGTGGTAACTTTACCGGCCCTGAATTCGAACCTGCAACCTTCTGATCATGAGGCAAACACCCTACCGTTACGCCACCAACTGCCCCATTAATGCCAATATTAACTTTTAAGCATAGAAGCAGCCACCAAATTAGAATTTAAACAAAGTCTAATACACTCACCACTTCGATCTGCTAGTCCTCCATGTATCACTCTTGCAATGAAGATATCGCCAGTTTTGTCATCTTTTTTAATGGTTGCACCCTATCAAATTTGAAAAAAGAGAGAGATGGCATTAAAAAATTCTTATTGATGTGTTAAAGAAGTCTCAGATTAATGATAAATATGGCCAATGAACATAATGATAAAAGCTCCCAAATACACCACACTCACAACAGCAGTGCTTGGTATGGTTGAATTCAGATGTATAAATCAGTGGGTAACACTGATCAGAAAGAAACATTGAAAAACGCAAATGAGTGAGCACAGGAATTCAGTTATACTACAGAGATGAAAAGTGAATGAAATAGTGGAATAATGGAAAGGACCTGAAAGAGTGAAATGCCATGGAGATCACATCACCAAACACAAGAACACCAGTCTCATGGAACAAATTCATGTTGCAAAAGAAGAGAGAACAACTGCCTGCTTTGCCCCCAAGCAGCATTCTGGGTACTAATGTAAGAAGACTGTAGAAGAGCCACAAAAGTAATGAGATCTCAGTAAAGAGAATGCAGCAGGAAGAGGAAATGTAGTCTGACTTAGTTCTTCATCTTTGGCCTTGTCTTTCTGCTGGAGAGGCAGCCTATTGTTCCACAATCATCATTCAACCTTAGGGAACCATTAGAGAGGACAGGCTGCCCTTTAACACTCTTGAAGACCCCTGTCTTTATGCTGTTCCTCTTCTGATGGGAGGGAGATGTCTTAAATGGTAAGATCTCCTCCATGTCATAGCTGTAGCAGGATGAGGAAGAGGATGAAGAAGAAGCTGAAGTAAAATCAAAATGGCTTGAATAAGTGCTACATTGAGGTTTTGAAACACTGGCCAAGTTAGCCGCATTTGGAAGGCTGGATGACACGTTGTGTGTCCTAGATGTTGTGATTGGTTCAGCAACATTCTGTCTGTTATGGTACATTCGGGATGAATCGGGTGACCTGCTGGCTATGATTAGGCCCTGCAGCTTGTCCACCACCTCCACAAGCAGATTTAAAGCCTGCACATTTTCTTCCATGCTGTCTGTCATCCTCTCTGTCACTGCCACCATCTTCTGTCCCAGGTGGTTCACATCGCTGGTGCTCTTCTCCATACTGCTAGCGGCGGTTTGCACAATGGACCTGAGCTCATCCAGACTATGCTGCTTGGACAGATGCAGGGCATGATGAGGTGAGTAGGGTGCTGGCAAGCTATTCTTGTTCCAGAGCAGAGGACTGGACGGGGTAGTGTGAGGACGAGAGTTGAGCCTTGAGGAGAATCCCAAATGAGGGACCTGAGCACTGCAAGAGGACATATTGCATGTGGTTTGTGATGTCCAAGTTGAATGACAATTTATAGTTTTCTCTGTGTCGGTATTCAGGTGAAAATAGAGGTGGTTGGCAGATTTGGGTAAGAAGAAAAATATCACAAATTAGTTTGAATTCTGAGGCACAATCCATAGTTTTAAAAAAAGTATTTTCAAAAGGAAGCAATGCAGCAAAAGTGTCTGGGCTCTGATGCATCACATCATCCTTCTTACCCACAAAGTTTGAGCTGCAGACCTCTGGGGCAGATGGGTTTGATTCTTCTCCTGAGAGGTGAATGTTACGAAGACTCATGCTGCAGCGGCCCACAGACTGGTATTTGGGCAGTGAGTGAGACTGGCCAGAAGAGGCGGTGGTCCCTAAACCTGAGACAGACAAGAGACCTCCTGTGGCCTTTAGGGGGAGCTCCTCAACTGAACTGCCACGTCTTCTCAAGGTAAGTTTCTTTACAGTGAATCGTCTCAAGCTGTCCCAGCGACTGTACAACCCCTCTCCACGGTTCTGGCTGTTCCAGGACTCACACTTCCCCTCTCCGACATTCTTTTGAATGAGAAAGACGGATCAGCAAGGTCAAATTACAAATTTCTTGAATAAGATGTAGGAATTGAGGAAGAAGTAATGCATTTGGCAAGCTGTAATTTCCACGTAATATCCCTGTGCAATAACCCAGCAATTCAAAGCTTAACACTGAATCCTCAAAAATATATAATACTGATATAAAAGAAATCTTCTATTTGCAGACATTACTGCTTAGACAGTCTTGTGGTAAATACCAAAAGCAGGACTTAATGCACAATTAGGGACTTCCTAAACAACAAAGTAGCGGCTCAACTCTGAATCTGTTGAATGTCAAAAATGTAAGAAATAATGTCAGAATGTCCTTAAAATAACAGAAAGTGACAAAACATTCTACATTTTTTCACATATTTAATAATGAGTCAACAAACTATGATCAGCTATGGTTACCATGTGCTATCAAAATAGCTCAGATCCAACACAACCTGGTGTCTACTATAGCTCTGGGTGACATGTAGTATCTGGTAATAGGAGTTCAGCTGCAAATCTTTTAACTGCTTTAGGTTGTGAGTAGTTGAGCATTGCAGTCCCGAAATGGAACAACTACTTAAATAACCAGATTCCACAGTACACCTTCAGAAGTCTTGAGCAGTCAACCTCTCAGAAGGCTGGAGCTGTTTTGTCAGTACTTGAAAGAGAAACATCATATTATGAAAGTGGTTGTGCACATATACTTTTAAGTCAAACCTATAACTGCACAATATGACTGTCAAATACTTACAGTACCTCTCAGGAGAAACAGCACAAAACATACAAACACTATAATATAATATATTATATTATAATATAATATAATATAATATAATATAATATAATATAATATAATATAATATAATATAATATAATGTAATATAATATAATATAATATAATATAATATATATCTTAAAATAGTAAAATGAGAGTTAGAACTCTGTTTAAACTTTTCAATGTGATATGTTGAACTAATGAAAACAATAGATATTTAAATGCTATTTTATTCATCACATCAAACACTCATAAGTTGAACCTGGTTATGGGTATTTTTTTCTCTGAGGGCTGATTGTTCTTCACCAGACAGACTATCCTCATAGCCTCCTCATCCTCAGGCAGATCATCAGGGAGTGGAGGCAGCACAGGAGCTATAGTCCTTCTGGGCACAGAGATACGTGGAGCTGCAAGCACAGCCTGTGCAGATGGTTTTACAAAACTATGATTCATAATAATGACACCAAAGGAATCTGAAATTTAATTACATTTGCAAACCACTAGTCTTATCAGTACAGCAAAGTCTTTCTGTAGCTTCTGCAAACTGGTTAAATTAAATCAGGGTGTAGGTGTCCATTATTCTTGTTGACTCTCCTGGTTAGTATCTACTTAGAATAATGTATGGTTGTTTCATTAGAGACCAGACTAGGTGGACAGGATACTGGACCTCTGGGTCCAGCCTTAACTAACTGCTCCTTCTGTAACTCAGTTATTCAAGCAAGCTTTACAATTGACATAGTTTTAAACAAAAACAGTAATAGACAACAGTAATGAGGTAAAATAATAAAAATATCCCAAATGCACGAACAAATCAATGAACAGTATTTAGAAGCTTTCTTTTTGTGGTTGAGGAAGCAGCTTCTAACCTCCTGAACAGTCCTGAAACACAGAAAATTGATAAGGAAAGCTAGAAATTTCCTTCTGTGCTCAACAAACATTCATGCACCTAGAAAAAAAGAATGAAAAAAAATATATAGTAGACGCCCAGGCTTAGGACATCTGAGAGAGAAATCATTACTGAAATGTTTTTCAAGTAGATTAATAGATCATTTATGAGGACTGACCTGAGTAGAGAGCTGAGCCGGGGGCACTGGGTAGACTATTGGAGCAGATCTGCACCATTAATATCTTTATCTATAGACAGCGCCTCCTCCACCACATCCAGCTGGGATCTGAGTCAAACCTGTAGACAGGAACACACACAAGACCCATTTCAGTCATTACTACAGTCCAGTCACAGTCTTTACACCAGATTTTTGCCTCAGTCTCACCATTTCCAGGAAGAGCCATTGTTACTGCCTCTGGAGACGGTTTCATGATCAATTCTTCAGGCCCCTATGTCACTATAAAGTCATATGAAAAGAAAAAACATGATGAAATAGGGGCTTTAACAAAATGTGAACAGATGCAGCATAACTTGGTCTCAGTCATTCTGTTAATGTGGAACTACTGAACAATATTGATATGATTAGTCTGCATAATCAGTCATAAAATTTGTTGCAGCATAAACTGAGCTTGCATCATACTGTATTTCGTTATGGTGCATTGTTTGCTGTGCCGCAGTGTGTTCACATGACAAATCACTCACTTTAATCAAGACTTTTAAAATGATAAGTGAGCTTAGCTGATTGTCAATGACTGCTTCACGCTTTACCAACTGGCTTTAATGTTAGCAAAATTTTTTATTAGTTTACTGTCAGAAAACAAGGTCTTGTGGATGATGCTAAGTAAGTGATATTTCAGTTATATTAGCTATCTCCAGTAAATGCAATAACCAAATCAGTTACACCACCCACATTAAATTGTATTGTACACTAATTCACATTAGTGTCATTAATAATAATAATGCAATAACAATCACAAATATAACTGCAAGCAGTGATTACGGGGGCCATGCAGTTTGCAGCTTTATCGATTTTTAGCCAGATAAAGTGGACAGGCGTTGAAAAAATGACCGTTTTATCTTTATCTGAAAGATTGCCTACGGTTCCGCTTGTAAAATAACTGATATAGCGCCACCAACTGGCAGAGTGGTGCAAATTTTTTTGCCTGAGTAGTGGGAGGGTACCAAGACCTACCTGCCAAATTTCAAAGCCTGTAGCCACCTGGAGCAGTTTCTATGACACTCAGTGTGTGGCATTGCAGTCTATCTTAAGCCCACCACATTTATCTGCATATTACCCAGCCAAATGAAGACCTTGGATACAAATCCGGGAATTATAAAGAGATGGTTTTTGCATTTTATGCAAATTAAATCAATATAAGCGGAAATAGATCGAGGGTCTATAAAGATTCGTCTTGACCCAAGGAATAAGATGGTTTAAGATTTTTGATGATTGGTGCAATTTTTTTTTTCCTGAGTATTGGGTGCAGTACGGTTCTGCCAAATTCAAAGCTGTGAATTCTTAGTTTTTCTCAGCGCGTTTTGGGCAGAAAAAAAAAAAAAAAATTAAAAATCAGCACGATTCAATGAGGTTCACGCAGTGTTCCTGCTTGCCCTAAATACATTTGGTTAAGCCATCACGCTTAAATTTTAAATCGATATTTCGTTGATTCATTTAATTTGCTTGCTATAACTTGTGTTAAGGCTGAGACTGGACAACAGGGTGACATTAGCAGGTGTTTATTTCCTGGAGAACAATTTGAAAATCCAGTTGCCAAAATCAGTGTACCAAAAAGGTGCTGTTCCTTTTGTGTGGTAACAATACAACAACTGCTTTATAAGTGAAAGAAACCACAAACATCAATTAAATGTGTTTATGAGAAAAATGTTAAATATTCACACTGACCATGGGATTTAGTACACAAAACAGTTCCAGTTTGAATGATCAGTTTAGAGACAAAATTCTGCATGCACTTTCATGAAAACCATTTACAGGAGTAGAGAGACCATGATAAGCTGGTCCACATAATAATGGCAGCTCCTAAGACACACCACTGTTATAAGCAATGTAACAAGCGAGAGACCATAATGTGGGAAATCATGTTCAGTCAACGATCAAAACATTACTTACTCACCATTTTAATATGATTAACCTCTCATCCTCTAAAATCCAACTTGAGAAAGAGGAAGGTGGCAATGAGCCGCTGCATATTTTTTATATTGGTTGGTTTTACCAACATGTATGTGATTTTACTATAAGAGTGTCGGAAGAGTGGGCTGTAATCTCTCTCCCACCAATCCTGGGAGGGAGAGGCCTCTCGCCTGTGAATACTTCTACCCCCCCGCCTGTCACTCAAAGCTTCTTAACTCTTTCTGCTTTTAGTACTCTCTCTCTCTCTCGGTCACACACACAGGAGATGAACAAAAAAATAACACCCACACATTCATTAACACGAACAGAACTTATGGTGTGAAAGATTAAATTGGATGTGTGTAGTAAGCACATAAATCTGATAAATCCATCTTCTGCAGGGAAGAACATCTGGATACTCAGGCGCCGTCTGCCTGGCCAGAAGGGGTCTCCAGTCTGCCATGACATTAGCATTAGAAGACTTGCTGGTTAATTAAAGAAAGATCAGCAATTACAAGAGTTGTATGCAGATAGTAAATGTTCAGCCATATTACTCTAAATGGGTGTTAAAAATATTTTAAACAGATGGGATAAAAGCTAAAACTCTTCACAGATCTCTTTCCATTCCTCCACATTTTCAGTGTTGAGAATAGCACTGGCTCTCTAGCACCCTTACACGATGATAATTAGTGTTTCCATATATGGTCTTTATGATACTTGAGAACAATTTCTAAGATAATGGTATATGCTTCTAAAGAAAAAAGTAAATTGTAACAAAATTTGTTATAAGATTTATTTATCTTCAGTGAATCAAGCATTTAATGATTTTATTTAAACACATTACTCAGCGATTTCTCTTTTCATGTCTACACCAAATATCCCCAGATCACTTAGAACTGCATTCTTACATTAACCATTATACATCCACAAGCTGTTTACAACAGAACCTCCTTTGTATTAATTCAGCTTCTCACGCACTAAATAATTGTAAAAGCCATTCTCATGCCCGTCATGGATCTGTATGAATTTACGGAGCTACGAAGAGTTTCAGAATGCCGCTGACCCACAGGATCAGCGACATGACATCAACAGTGATGTTCAGTTATAAGAACAAATTGTGAACAACAATTAACCAATTGACCTATACCTATGGAAATGACCTACCCATATGAAACCTTAAACATTAGCACCTTATTTAAGGACACTTGTGAGACATAAGAAGGCACGTCTGGACATTATTGTAGGTCTGTGATTACTTAGCATCTCATTTCCTGATACAGATTACTAGAATTTTCTTGGAGATTTTACATTTATACTTGTAATATGTGGTCTAAAATAATGCATAGTTCATACGGTAGCTACGGCAAAAAACACCCATTAATGCAAAATATTTTCCAAAATATACAGCTCTTAAAATATGATGGTCTTTAAGACAAACCACTAACATGTAAAAACTTGCACAAACCCTCCCAAAAAGAGCCTAAACACAGTATTTATAGTAATTGCTCAGCCCACAAAACCTTTATGTAACTCATGTCTTTGCATTATGAATAAATACTTTTGCAGCTTTTGGCAGTGCTTAGATATTGAACAAGCAAATGTCTTAAAAGTAACCAGGCAGCCTTTTCAAACAAATTAAATCATTTTACAATCAAGCTTGCAACAAGCTTTGCTAGTAGTCATTATATTAAACAATTTATCCAAATAAAATAAAGACTCAGTGTATTTTTTTCCTACCTCACGTTAACATTCAATACAGCTCACTAAATACTTTCCTAACTAAATAAGTTACAGTGTTTCCATCCACTATAAAACCATTATCACTATTTCCTCTAAATGTATATTTTCCTTTCAAATTAATAACAACAATTACTGAATATTTTTAATGCATGTATTAATATTTGAACTAAACCCATTTCTTGTGTTAATAACAGACCGTGTTGAGCATGGGTGAGACAAATAACTCGTTGGAGTACTAATTAGTACAATGCATGGTTAAGACTGTAACTGTACTAACGTAAGAACTAATTTAAGATCATTCAATATAAATATCATAACACTGAGCTTTTAGCACAGTGTGAGAACAGTGTTTTAAATGTCACCCAGTGAGAGTAAAGCTAATCTCTTTTCAGTCAAGTAACATGGAGCATTTACACTTATCAGTGCAGCTGATAACAGTGACCGTATAGAAAAAGGAGCCAACAAAAGCAAGAAAGATCAGTCCTAAAAACTACTGTGATAAATCACCTCACCACCTGATCGTCACATCTCCACTCCGCTTACTCACTGATCTTTTTCTACGTAAGTCTTTAATTTACAGCTTGATACTATTTGTTTCCTGAAGACCCTTCCTATTAATTTGATCATAACATAAAAATTCAACAGTGCATCCAGACCACAAAAGCACCATCGGAGCCACACATCCAGTTTCACAGAATGCCTGTCGTCTTCTCGACCTGAATCTGAAAGTAGCAAGCCTGTGGAGATATAATATAATATGATGTAAAATCTATAGATGAATGAATAAGACACCCACAACACATATTTAATTTATTTGGCTGTGTTTGAAGATATGCAAATTCATACTTTGAGCGTAGTGAACATGGGTCAAGTTCTCCATCTTTGAAGAGCTGGATCCATTAAGTCTTCATCAGCGGAACTCATGAGCCCAGGTTTCTGATCCTGGATTCAGGATCAACAAGAAGGGAAAAGAACATGAACACATTATAAATTAATTCATATTTTACTTTGCTTATGTTTATAGTTTGCCACCAATACCTTTTTAGACAAACTAATACAGAACTTGTACTTAAGACAGTATTCATTCCGACAAAATAATATTTGAATTTCAAATGAGAAATTTGTCTGGACCATCCGATCATTTACAGTTTTTAAAGGGTGTTAGATATGGGAAGATTACACTTAAAGAGAGGGTGTGAAAACTTTTACAAAAACCTGTCACATCAGGATAGCAATTACCAGTTTTTTCCCCTATTTGCTTAGCTTGATACAATCTAAATATTAACATAAGAATCAAATTAAATTAACAAAAATGACCCAACATTTTTTGTTTTACATCTTTAAGTAAGATGTAACAACAATCATCAATAATTTTCGTCCTATTTAATTCAAACCAGAAATAATGTTTTTGTCGAATATATACAGAATAGATGCAATGTATATTTTGTGTCAGAACATGATTTGAATCATAATATATATATGTATATATATATATATATATATATATATATATATATATATATATATATATATATATATATATTATAATCAGTTTGCAAGGCTCACCGTGCTCGCAGAACAACATAGAGAAAGATTGGAAAGAGGTCATCCATGCACCACATGAAGGTCTGACCCAACGTGATCTGAACTTCCTGTGTGAGGTCCTCAAAGGTCAGCTGGATCACCTGAAGCTTATCTGCAGGAGTAAATGTTGTACTGCAGAAAAAGGATAGCATGAAAATGAGAGTTATAGACAACAGAACATCACCAAAACTATGTAATTTTGGTAGTTGTATATGTAGCATGAGGCTTTTTAACCTAATCTGTTGCAGAGTTTCCACAGCAGTAGTAAAGCAAGCGTCCTTACTGCTAGGAAGCACCTGCCAAAAGAGGAGTTTAAATTAGAGAATTCAACTGCTTTAAACACACCTTTTATATTCTAGTGTGATTGAACGTCATAAATTGAGTCTTTGGTATAAAACTAGAGCTTCACCTCCTTTTTCTCTCCCAGAAGAGAGATTGAGACTGGCCAGAATTTTCTATTTAAAAAAGTGAAAAAGAGAAATAATTTCAGGGCCAAACTTAAGGATGTAACTGTGGAAATTATGGCTAAATAGAGCAACCCACTAAAATGCATCCAAAAGAAACATACAGTAACATTCTCCCAGAAAAGCACTGTGAGGTGTCAATAAGAGTGTGATTATGATTGTGTGGTAGTGTTTGTGAGATTAGTGATTAGATTAGTGACTCACTGCGGCACTCCC
This sequence comes from Distichodus sexfasciatus, assembly GCA_032718565.1. NCBI lineage: Eukaryota > Metazoa > Chordata > Actinopteri > Characiformes > Distichodontidae > Distichodus > Distichodus sexfasciatus. Next base: position 2,771,919 of record JAVGVS010000001.1, read on the forward strand.
AGGAAGGTGAGTAGGGAGAAGTCTGGCTGCTTGTTGAGGCGTATGACACATTCCCAGTACACCTCCTCCTCCCTCTCTCTCTCCAGTGCATACAGCATGAAGAGAGAAGGATAGAGACGAGGTAACAGCACTGGCAACAGGAGGCTGGAGCTACTCACGATCCACCTGCAATACACACGCAAATCACACTGATATAGATTATTTTCAGCCTTTCCAGCCACATAATAACATAGAAGAATTCCTCTTACTGGAATTCTTAATACTGTGAAGAGACTAGCTCCTTGGGAAAGGATTTTTTTAATTTAGCTAGAAACCTAGGTTACAGTTTGTTTACTAAAGCAAATATATAGTAGCTTCGTGAACAAGAACTTGTGAAATAATCCTGACCAATAAATCAAATTAATTTAAACATACTTTGGCAAAGATGAACATCAATGATAAAACTAAGCAATAAGGCTACTGGCTATTATTAAGTGTATGTAAAACATAGGATTGCATTTTCTGATGCAATCATACATCATGGTCATGTTTATAGTCGTGTATGCAGTGGCCTTACCCCTGTTCAGAACCAAGGCTGTACTGTGAGCAACTGGACCTTCGACCTACAGACTCCGGAATGAAACCTCCCTCATCAGGCAGACCAGGAAACAGAAATCTGACAGTAATAATAGAAATGAAAAAAGATTAACATTAACATTATTATAAGATCCATTTAAACCAAAAATCTAAGATTAGGGATATTCATGCCTGACAGACAATTAACACAATTTACAGCATTTGTTCATCTTGGGAATCTTGAATCGTGTCTAAATTTAATTCTTGATATTTAAAACACAGAAGCAGACCTATGACTTTAGGTGTAGCATATACACATTATGAGTAACACTTAACATAAATAATATTCACAGTGACCCATCCAGAATGTATAGTGCCTTTAGTTTTTAGCTGTCTGCACCACTGACCTGACCAGCCGGAACATGCGCTTCAGGTAAGAGTGGATCTCTTCCACTGCCTGCTTTAAAAGCCTCTTGTTGGAGCCAACACCTACATATGTCATCCTGTACACAGTGACCAGAGTCTCCAGCAGCAAGCCCAGTGGATGCATTGGAGTCTCAAAGGCCTGTGGTAAAGCATACAAACACAAAATATAACCCCCATTAATTTTTTTGAAGGAATGCTTCAAAACAGAGAGAGAAAACAGCAAGAATATCAGTTAACAATAAAATGTATTCTTTCATTTATGGGAAATAACATTTTACATTAACAAAGCAGCAAAAAAGCAACCTCACCTTGATGAGGTATCGGCGGATTACATCAAAGTTTTCAGCAGTAACGGGACCCACGTGCTGAGGGATCACTTCCAAACTCTCCAGCATCTTACACTGAGAACGGCTCAGAGACACAGGGCTGCACACAGAGAGCAGAACTTTAAATTAAAAGTAGTGTATAGTAAATCAAACTATAATACAGTAGTGTCTGCTATTGGCTACATCTGTGTGTGTACCTCTCCGCTTGCTGTCTGCGGCTGGTTGTCAATATAACAGCAATGTTCTCCCAGGCTCTCTCGTTATCTCCCTGTCCTGGAGTTTCACAGCCCAGTCGGCTCCAGCACTCCTCAAATACAGCCCTCCATTTCTGCTCTGCAGGTACTGTATAATGACCAACTTCACTACAAAAGACACACACGCACAAGCACACACACACCATGTGTATGAGCAAGCATGCATTTATGTATGCATGTATGTAAAACTAGAACAGGACCAAATGTGATGCAACACTCAAAAATAAATTTAAAGCTTTGCAAATGCTTAAGCAAAAAATTATAATAAAACACATGATAATATTAAACCGATCACCTAAAGACATGTCTTTTTAAACAGAGTATTTCATTTCAATTTAAAGTGCAAGCACTGTGTTTTTACTTCAGCTCACCTAATACAAAAAACAGGTAATGCAGGTCTGCAGAGCTCCAGAATACTGAGTTAAAGTGTGTAATGAGCTACAACTGAAAGATTCTGAGTTTTCCAGCCACCAAGGACTAGAAATAAATTCCATACATCAGTACAAAAAACCTTTCATTCACATACTGAATACCATTTTTTTTAGATATGGCTGCATGTCTGAAGAACACTTACAGTCAGAGATCGACGGATATATCGGCCGAGCGATATATCTGTTGATCTCTAATTGTAAGTGTTCGCAAATAAATCATTTCTGTCTGCTACTTGGTCTAGTTCATGTGTCCTACAGTAAATCCTGTGTGCTAAATTCAAATCTGGAGGCACATTTTGTCTATCACATCAAGATCTTAAGTTGTACTGTATATGCAAAAATACTTCACATAAGGAACGTTTGTCTTACAGCTGTGTGATGTTTTGAAAATGTATTTGTTGCAACTAAATTACAAACAGAAGTTCACCTGACACTTAAATCAAAACATAATGTACTGTTCAAAAGTGCTTTAGGCACTTGCTTTTGTGCTTGTGAGTGTCTGTTCAATTTCCCACTGCAGAAAGGAACAGTAGTTGTTCATGTTTTAGTTACAGCGGCCCTGATATCTTGTGTCCGTTACACATATCTTAATAGAATCTCTCCCCATGTTCACCTCTTACGTCACCCAAATTATAATTACACAAAAGCAATTGCCTAAAGCACTTTTGAACAGTACATTATGTTTTGATTGAAGTCTCAGGTGAACTTGTTTGTAATTTAGTTGCAACAAATACATTTTCCAAACATCACACAGCTGTGAGGGAAACTTTCCTTATGTGAAGTATTTTTGCATATATAACTTAAGATCTTGATGTGATAGACAAAATGTGCCTCCAGATTTGAATTCAGCACACAGCATACACTGTAGGACACATGAATTAGACCAAGTAGCAGACAGAAACGATTTATTTGTGATGCAGTGTTGTCAGCCAAAAAATTGGCAACAATTAACCGCCATCGGCTGACCCTGACTTCTAAACATCGGCATCAGAAAAACCCATATCAATCGACCTCTACTTACAATGTCATGTTCTCCATCTTCTCTGCTTCATAAAGCTGTGGCTTTATGAAGGTGCCAGCTACTTTCAGGTCAGAGCCCCATTCACCCACAAAAATTCCCTCAAAGCAGTCCCCGTTAGGCATGGAAAGGACCCCCTACATAAAACACATTAAAGATCACAAATCACACCTTACCATTTACACAAAGCACACAGTCAAATATCTAATGTTTTCTGTACCTTCCCATTTAAAGTCCAGTCCTCTGAAAACTCTCCCTCAAATGCTGTGTTATCATCACACAGTAGGAGCCCACGGCCCTAGTGGCATATTAGAAATTGTCACACGATGATCAAACTGTGACTAAGATGCCACAAAGAAAACAAAACTGACTCACCAGCATCTTGTTATTACTAAATGTTCCCTCATAATAGAGACCAAATTGTGTGACAACAACACCATTCCCCTGCCTCTGGTCATCCTGCCACATACCCATGTACTTTTCTCCCCTAAAAGGAAGAAATGGAACAAAAAGATGCAAAACAGCATACTAAAGCACAGTTTTACATTAACAGTTGATACAGTAACAGTTATGGTGTTCACCCTGTAATTGCAAGGTTGTCGGTTCGAATCCCAGGACCGTTAAAGGTATCACTGAGGGACTCATGAGCAAGGGACCGTCCCCAAGCACTGCCTCCTGGGTGCTGCCCATGTCAGCTACCCACTGCTCCTTCACAGATAGGTCAAAAGCAGAGGTCACATTTCGTTGTGGTGCACTGTGCTGTGCCATGTGCACGATGACACATAATCACTCACTTTCACTTTCTCTAACACCCTCACATCTTTAGCACAAAGTGATCTAACAGTTCTTGCAAAACAAAGGAAATTTCACAATTAACCATAGCAACATAATAGTGTTACAGATTTGCACAGTAATTTTGATTGAGTCATTTAAAAGCCCCACTTCTTTAAAAAAAGTATTGTGTTACTAATAGTATTATGTTATTTTTCCATGTAAAAAGTCGTTCCTTTTACATATGTAATGTCCCTTTTTATGAGCTTTAAATGGTTTTAGATGTAGATTATTCCATACTAAGCAAAATGGACCATTAGGAATGATACATACCATTATACTGCCACTACTACTAAGAAATAATTATTTTTCATTTGAAACCCATAAAAAACCCTTAATGATTTCTATTGATTATTTCACCCAAAAACTGACATAAATAGAAGTTTGAAAGAATTAAATACTTTGTGATGTCATCAAGGACACCATAACCAGTTCTCTTGTCATGGATCCAGTGGCCAACAAACACACTGCTGGATGTGGGAGATGCCAGTTTGCCGCTGCTCAGCACACCATGGCCGTGGCGCTGGTTCTCTTGGAAAAAGCCCTCATACACCTCACCTGAGGCATACCTGCATAAAGAACACAAAGCGTCACCAGTATAAAGAACACAAATGCAATCAAAATCAAGAATGTGCCAAACTGTTTAACATGAAAGGAGAGTCAATAAGGACTCATTATTAAATGTACATGTCAAGGCAACATTTGAATTACCGGTAGGTCCCAAATCCATGCATTTTGCCCTCTTTCCAGTGGCCCCTGTAGCGGTCACATCTGTTGAAGGTCTTATTGGGCACCATATAATCCCCAAACCTAAAGACGATATATGTGGATGTGATGTGGAAAATTGGTATCTTCACAAAGCTAACTCTGTAGTTGTTTGTGTGTGATTTATGTACTGACCCATCTTCCAGGCCGTTCTTGAAAGTACCACAGTAAACCCTACCGTCAGCCCACTTTAAAGTCCCTCTGTAGGAGAGCAGACAAAAAATAAATTATAAGGTGGCTCCAGGTCTCTTGCACCCAATAATTAGAAAATTACTTAATTGTGAGTTTCTCTAATGAATATTTTGTCTAATGATTTGTGTTTGTCATTAACAGAAGTCACTGAAATATTTATTTGAAACTTCTTAGGATACAAAAACAAACAGCACTTTAAAGGTATTGAAGCACATCCAACACAGGGCCTATAAATGACTACAAGCTACAAAAAAGCTACAATGCAACTTTGCAGGCCTAAACTGATTAATAGAAAACAGAAAAATTACGGGGGAAAACGCTTTCACCCAAACTCACTTGCCATGAGGTTTGCCAGAGAGCCAGCGGCCTCTGTAAGTTGCGTCCTTGAGCCTTCCTTCTTTTGCAAAGGTATAAGTGGCAGTGCGGGAAATGGGGGGCTCCAACCTCTGACTGCCCCCCAAACCAAGGACCGTCCCTTCCAGACCCATCCCCAGCACATCATCCACTGCCTGGTTAATGGCCCGTAGCCACTTTCCCTAAGTTAGGTAAGAAGAGAGATAAGAAAAGTCAGTGTAGTACAATACTGCACTACAGGTACAAACAGGTCAGATGCCAAACTGATGGATGTCTAAAAGTTAATGGGATGTAGACCTTCTCTAGAGGGGAAGATGCCAGCACTGTGAGGCTCTCCTCAGGACTGGTCAGGTTTAATCCCAATCTAACAAGATTAATAGGAAGAGATGTCAGTAAAACACAGTTAAACTTTTTTTTTTTTTTTACACTTCTTGGAGGACAACAGAATGTTCCATAAGTACTACACCGGCATCCTGTACCCTTTAAAACATTTTTGGAATGCCATATCACTGGTAGTACACAACCTGCTCACCAGAAAAGCTTAATTTTTAACTCTCAGATAAGAGTTACAATACCAGATGAATGGATATCTCTAGAAGGATTGTGTACAAGGCCTCTATGGTGTTAGGAAAAAAGTGCGTGAATAACTTACATGCCGTCAGCCTCATCAGACAGGGGCTCCACCCACAATGTGGCCAGCGGATAGACGTAGTAGGAGGAGAACTGAGAAATAGGTGAGAGTGTAGTTATAAACACACAGGGGACAGTAACATTCAGTCATGTCACAAATCTCTGATTTTTTGGAGATTAGTAGTAGAAATCCAAGAGTCACAGGAATATAACAGCACAAGAAGAAGAAAATGGTAACAGAATATACAAGGAAAAAAAATCCTGCTGCTTAACCACACAAACAATCTGAGCATGAATGGACGCACACACACTGTGTAAGTGCACACATCCAATTGCTGTGGTGTTTAGGCAGGGAAAGGTCAAGAGATATTTTAAGATTTGCACATGCAAATGCACACACAGCAGCATACACCTGTAAAGACACTAAATAAAGTAAGACATCACAGAGAAACTGAAAGTACAACAGTCTTGGTAACCACTTAGGGGAACAGAGCCTGTCTGTAGCTTGTTTAACAACACCAGAGGAATTAGAACTTGGAAAATAAGAGGAAGATAAAATATGAACTGATCAACAGTAGACTTTCAATTAAAAATCAACTGGGATAGTATAATACAAATTACATTTCACACACAATAGACCACTATATCCACAATTCCAGAGAAGCTTTACAAAGCCTTAATTTAAAAAAGTGTATAAAGGAGTGTCAGCAAAATGAGTCAGAAATCACCCTGCAATGTGGCCTGATGTCAAACAAGGGTGATGCAGTTTAGAGAACAAAAGAAGCATCAGGGGAACCTATAACAACAAAGAAACCTCAAACAGCCAGGAAGCAGAAAGACTTGGCTCAGGACTTTTCTTTTTTAATTCTATTTTTGATCAGTCTGATATGACATAGGCCCTGACCAATGCGTAACTATTGTTTCTTCTTTATTTTGTTGTTAAAATATCTGCAGCAAGACCCATAAAGGTCCAATAATGTCACAAGGTTACCAAATAATCATAAAAATACATTCACCTTTATTAAGCATTATTTAAACAATTATGTTAGGAATTGTTCACAAAATTAACCAGGACAATAACATGCATAACTACAGAACGTTAATAACCAGTTTAATGTAACCTGTATCGCCAAAAATATTAATTTAAGAACAAAGTGCTGAACCAAGTCCCGAAAACTTGAGCTGCTGATGGGCAAATAAAATATACTTACAAACTTCTTAGATGGAATTGTGCCCTGAGTAAAAAGACAACCATGCCATAAACTTAAATACAAAAAATATAAAGTAGCTTGGATGAAAAGCCTAATGGTTGAAATGATAAGCAAGCTAACCTGTGCATGGACAAGAGCATCATTAAAGAGGATGAACCAGTTGACAGAGAATCTCCCAGAATTCTGCAGGGTCAAGCCCTTATTGCCACTTTCACACACCAACCTTCGAGATGGCCTCCGTAAGGACTCCTGTAATGGACCCACACACACTTTTAAGAGCACAGGCAGTAATAAACACATTTGCATCAAAAATGTTGGGACTAAAGACCTTATATCAAGAGCAAGAACACATCTCACCAAACTCTTTCCTGAGAAGTTCTTCCAGAAGGTGTGTGTCGTCTCTGCCTCTTTCCTCTGTTTGTTTAGTAGATGGGCCATGGCTTCATATTGCAAGCGACCTTCTTGTATCATTTGATACTCCACAGATGACTGAGAAGAAAGGATGACTGAGTAAAAATCTTATATACATACTGTATAAGCAGCCATAATAGCAAATATACCGCAAATGCTACAAGTCTCACCACATCAAAACTATTGGCCAGCTTCAGAAGAAGTCTGACATAGTCCTGCAGGTGTTGCAGCGGCAGGTAAAACAAATTCAGAAGCAAATCACTCGGCAGGGTATTCTTCTCTTTGAGCTCAAGTAGCTTCTGTATTAAGTCAAGCTTCTTTCCAAAACATTCCCTGAAATCAGACAAATCAGTTTCACACTGGACAAATGCCCACTAAGATCTCTGGCATGAAGGATGAGGAATTCAAGCAATAAGAAACATACTGGGAGGGTTTTACCAGGGCTTGGAATCCTCCCATTACAAGGAAGTCCCCTATTGGGCTGCTGAACCTTTAGAACAGTTAAGGAAAAAGGTACAAATGACAGCAAAGTAAGCTCATAAAAATATCTTAAAACACATTCAGTCAACAAAGAATTCTGGGCTTGGAAATGAAGCAAAATCATGCAGACAGTAAAGAGATAAATAATAGCCAAATAATACGACACACTCTTTATAGGTGTCCAGGAAAATGTCTGCCTTTTTCAATAGGGAGAGAGTTCTGACATCTCTGCTGCACTGCAGAAAGTTGGTGAGGGCAGTGGCGTGCTGCCCTGTTAGGTGACACAGCCGACTGAAATGTCCTGCCATAGTCTGAAAGAGCAGAATGGACGTCTGACCCAAATATGACCTCATGTTTTCTATGAAAGGACAAAAAAGCACAAAACATATAGATTAGGTCAGAGCATTATAACATTCTCATATATATTTTAAACATGCACATATGAAATTCTAATATGTAAAGCAAAATATCTACTTTAACATCTATTATTAGATGTTAATACCCTGCTGAGATGTCAAGCATGTCAGAACTATTTTAACAAATAAGAACAAATATGTCTGGTTGCTTAACACCTGTCACACTAAGCCCAGGCTGTACTACACCCAACTCAACTAAGCCCTCTATGCCACAAGAATGATGTTTTGTAACATACCTCGAGTCAGCAGGGGGCGCAGTATCTGTTTCTTCAAGCTAGTCAAGGTGCAGTAAAACTTCCTCTCCGCTGATGCCAGTTCGTGTAGGGTGGCGATGAAGTCGATCACATTCTGATCAACAAGAGCCAAACAGTTCTGTCCTCCAGCAAACACACTGCTAACATAGCCAAGCTGGAGGACACAGAAAAATACAAAATTATTATCTTCCTGTATTCATCCCCTATTACTTATTATTATTCCTGATTTTAAACATTCAACATCAACCACTACTCAAATATGAAAACAATTACCATGTATACATTGTGACACTTTAATAAAAGCCATACTAACATCCATGCAGAACGGCAGAAGGGCAGGTCTCTGGGTGTATGTTCCATTGCAAGACTCCTCTCCCAGCACCTGCTCTCCACTGTAAAACAGTATGGGCCTGAAGCAGTCACCATCAGCCAGGAGAACAGTGTGTCTATGCCCTGCTGCTACGTCCCAAACTCGAATACCATCTGACACCTATAGCATTGAAGGAGGGGAGAGAACCATATCGGGCACGTCAATGTGAAGTCTTTTAACATAAACATTCAGTATAGAATTCAAATCAGATTACTGGTCCAAAATCAGGGATAAAACCATCTAATCAAATACCTGTACAAGGTGAGGCACAGTGCTGGGAGAGTTCATGTGTCCCAACTGGCCAAATTTGTTGCTTCCCCAAGAATACACCTGACCAAAACGCAACAATATTTACTGAACAATACAATGACACTTAATACCAGGATAAAACTGACAACATAAAGTACCAGGATGAGGATGAGTAAAACAATAAGAGGTTGTGCTTTGTTACCTGAGACTGAGCTGTCAGGGCCAGGGAATGATTTGATCCTGCAACAATCCTGACACACTCTTTGTTGCTCAAACTCTTAATGCACAGAGGCTGCAACCTGAGCGAGATGATGGGTTGTGGAGTTGAAGGAAATGATTTGTTTCAAATGCTGATAATGACAATAATAAGAAGTTCATAAAAAGTTGTATCTAACCTGGGCAATAAGTCTCCATGACCTAGCTGACCTTCTTGACCCCTACCCCAACTCCACACCTCTGTAAAGAGAGAGGGAAGGAGATTCTCTTTCTCTGACAACCCAGATGTTGTCATAGACACTGCTCTTGTTTTGGTAGGAGTCCCATGAAGTGCTTTTGATAAAGATCCTGTAAAACAGACACACAAAAATGGGGTGAATGGAGGCAGCAAAATCTACTACTTCAGCAAGATAAAAAAAAATTTTACTCAATAATTAATCATCAATACATCAATATTAGAATATTACGGATACCTTGTGGAAACAAGCCAGGTAAAGATGTTCTGCGACTGCACTGCTCATTGTTCTCAATTCTGATGTCATTTAAGCTGGTGCTCTTCTTTGCATCCTCTTCTGTGAAGAGACAATCCCCTACAGAAATCAGTCCATCCTCACATCCCTCCTCACTGCCACTACATGTTAAAGGATCAACTGGACTGACAACCTCAGATGAGACATCACAGCCTGAGTCCTCCAGTGAAAATGCATTCTTACCACTTTGACAGTTTAGCTCAACACTTGGTGTGCTGCTTTGGAAAATTAGTGGGGTGCAGTCATAAAGTACAGGGTCAAAACTATTATTTATAGTATGAGTTGCTAAAGATGGAAACATAGGTTGGTCTGTTTGGTCCTGTCCATAAGAACCCTTGAGTGAAGTCTGACGGCTAGGGGGGTGCGAGCCCTGAGTGGAGACTGAATCAAATTGATCAATGGAAGACTGATTGGACAGTCTCCTGAGGTATTCTTTAAGAGACTGCTCATCAGGATAAACAGAGCTTGTTCTTGTTCTTGGGGGGTCTTGCTGTGGAGATTTTAAGCTGTCAGTCGTAGATTCAGGAGCTGGTTCATCATGTACAACTTTCTTCTCAGCTTTAGTGTCATCTTGTTGGTCTAGAGTGTCTTGACAGGGGCAGTCATCATTAGGCAGTCCAAGAGGAACCTGAAGGTTGGGTTCTGAAAATTCTGATTTTGGCGTCAGAGATGGAGATCCTGTTTTTGGACTTTGGCTCTGTTTTGTATCAGTTAGTACTACCCCGAGTGGGCAGTAATGGTTGTCAGAAATAATAACGTGGTCATCCGTGTCCACCATTGTATAAAGATTCTGTTTGCAGTGGCCACATTTGCCCATGGATTGGTGACATGGCTTTGGAGTGGGTATTGAGCGTACCAAAGCCAGGCTGTGAAACCCACCACAGGCAATCTGCACCACATATCTCCCTGAAAGATGCTCCACTTTCTGTGGCCCCCACACAGGGAACACATTGGTGACCAGGCCCAGTTGGCAGCCCGTACCCCAAGCCCACACTTCATGTTTCCCTGACAGGGCTAATGAGTGCTGTGCCCCACATGCCACATCCATGAGCCACACCATCTCTGGAGGCACAGTTTCCTCATCCACAAAGCTGACAGGAGATGGATTAGACACCTGAGTCAAACCAGAGATGCCACATTGACCATGAGAGTTCTCTCCCCACATGTAAAGCATCCCATCCTTTGTTACAGCCCCACAGTGGAAACTTCCAGCAGACACACGGACCACATGCTGACCACTCAGAGAGCTCTCCAGGACAGGGCCTACTGCCTGGGATCTTAGGTCTTGTTTCCATGGCAGTTCTCCAAAACTGTAGACAAGGCCACCTTGGAAAACAAGAACATTAAGACACATCAATGTGAAATGAAAAGTCATTTAAATATGTTAGGCAAAAGTGTATCTTAAAGTTGGTGGCAATGGCAGTAACTTTTGGATAAAATAATTAGCATAAAACAAGGCACAGCACAATGCAGGACACTTTAAAATAAAAAAAATGTTCCAGTGATCACACTTTTACAAATGTATCATACCAAACCGCACAATGGAAATGCAGCTTAAGAAAGTGTGACATGGGTGATTACCATGTTGGTCACTGTCAAAACACCTTACCACAGCACGTGCTACAACACAGCAAAATGCAGCCTCTGCTTTTAATCCACGCATGTAGGCCCCTGACACTGTGGCCCCTGCTTGAGGTGTACCTTGCTCACAGGTACCACAGCATTTACATTTACTAATCCAGGATTTCAATCACAGGAGCTACCCCCTAACTGTGAAACCATTCAAGCCCTTCAAGTGACATATACTTACTAGGGATGCACCGAATATTCGGCCACCGAAAAATTTCGGCCGAAAATGGCCAAAAAATGCATTTTCAGTTTTGGCAGAAATTTTTTGTTACCGCGACCGAAACAGTGATGACGCAAGCAACAACCGCAACCTGCACGCGCCAGATTGGATTACTCCAGTTTTACACTGGATGCGTGTCCGCTGCGGTGCGTCTCCGACACGGCAGCCGCAGCAAATCGGCGCCAAAAAAGTCAATGCATCAGTTTACACCAGATCCGCTGCGTTGCGTTTCCGCTATGTCTCTGTTCTCTCACATGTCCGGCAGTCCGTCAAGATGCGCATCAAGTCTATTTTTGACGGATACGGATCAAGAACTCCAGACGATCCCTTCACAACATCATGGACGACGAAAAGTTAATTTTGGAGGTGGAGAAATACGAAATTGTAAACAGCAACAAAAAATCCTCAAAAATCTTGAATCCATGTCATTCAAAAATGGACTTTAAATGCATTAATTGTTGTCTGTAGGTTACAACAAAACAAAGTATGACAAACACAAGATTAAACACAGCAATGCAACACAATGCTAAAGACAAACACAAAGTTGAGCAACAACAAGGACAAAATGAACTAGGAAGCCGACTAATAATGTTTGTAGTGCGTAGCGCGCAGTTGTAGTGTACTGTTTTACACTGGATGCGTGTCCGCTGCAGTGTGATGCGCTGCATTTCCATTCCGTCCGAGGCCGTCTGCCAATTCGCGCTGGAAATTGGTATAATAATTTCGGTGTTTCGGTTTTCGGCCAAGTGTTTCCTCATTTTCTGTTTTCGGTTTCGGCCCGAAAAAATCATTTCGGTGCATCCCTAATACTTACCCTTGGCCAGTAGAACTCCGTGACTGTTCCCCAGAGCTGCCTGAAGCACAGGCCTGGACAGGAGCAGTTTCTCTGGGTGGACAGTAAAGGAGTAGCCCTGCCATTTGTGGAGAACTCCTCTCCCCTGAGAGCCTTCATCCTCCTCAGAGCTGAGGAGAAACATGCAGAAAATCTTAGATATTTTCAAATGATCCAAGACAAAATCTTTCACGAATAAAAAGCATAAAGTGAATTTTGGCAGAATGCCAAATTACATAAGATGTTTGTGGAATTTACAATATTTCAGTATCCCTTGAAGTGTTAAGTGATTGGGTCAATGCACACAATACACACAAGCTGATTTTAAATATATGTTTAGTGTGTAGTGGCTAGGCATGTTGTCAACAGTATGACACGCACATTACATTAGTTCTTAGCAGTATTTCTTGTCATAACAGCAGTTTATGTATATGTCAACAAGTATCATATGGGTTTATTAATGTTCATTAAAAGTAAGACCTACAGTAACTATAACTAAAAGGCCTAGTAACTTTCTACCTCTTCTGTTCGTCCATCACCGCTCTGGCTCCACTGGCATTTTCCCCCACATTAAGACTTCATCTCTTCATTTTTTCGATCTTTTTCCACGTGACGTGACCACGGCGCTTATTTACAATAACACGGTAAAAAGTAGCGATTTCAACAGGTTCTCGCAACCAGAACACTTGCCAGGAAGAAAAGGAAAACAGTGACTAAGATTGAAGCTGTCATGGAGCAGCTATAATCATCTGCTCAGTTTGATAACAGTATTGCCTTAAAAAAAACGAAAGTAGCTCCAACTAACACTCCTTCTTTACTTACACAACTTCTGTACGCATCGTTATTTGCCTCGCCCTTGTCAAGTACTTTCTTAACTAATGTTGCCTGCTTTAACTCTCTGAAAGCGTCAGTACCGGAGGCGAACTGGGCGTAATAATAAAGGCGAAGTGTGGTTCTGACCGCCCTGTTTGTTTAGCGACTGAAGCCGCGACGGAACGCGCCGAGGGACAAACCAGCCTCTCTCCGTCACCTGACCGACCGCGTGTAGGCGCTGCGGTTTGTGCACCAGTCTGCTCATTAACAACACTGTCAAGTCAAAGTCATGGTCAAAGCCAAAGTAAACTGATTTGTGTAACTATCTACAGTTATAAACTGTCTATATGTAAGCATATCTATCTATCTATCTATCTATCTATCTATCTATCTATCTATCTATCTATCTATCTATGAACTGTCTGTCTGTGTGCCTGGCTACCTGCCTGTCTGTCTTTCATGTCTGTCTGTCTTTGTCTGCTTGCTTGTCTGTCTGTCTTTCTGTCTGGCTGCCTGCTTCTCTGTCTTTCGGTCTGTGTGTTTCCTTGCCGCCATTATGTCTGTCTGACTAGCTGGCAGTCTATCTATAAGAAGTGTGAACCTTGACTGGTCTCACAATTCGATTCGTTTAGATTACGATTATTTCATTCTACACGATGCATCACGATTCCTCCCATTTATTTATTTATTTATTTATTTATTTATTTAACATTACTTCACTTTGCATGCAGATTAGGCATGGATCACAGATCGGGCAGCCATAGTTACTATGAGGCTGCTCGTTTTATCTAGAATTTTTATGCCGTAGCCAAAAAATCACCAAGCAATGTCATTATGATATAATCCAGGGGTTTTCAACTAGTTTTCCATTAACTCGAATCCATCAAGTCCAAACTACACCATGACTAAAATATAAACACCATCACGTACATACCTCTTAGAATCATTTCAAACTCATTACAGCATCGATAGTCATGAGTAAATCTGCCGGTTAACTAACTCCAGAGGCACAAACGTACAGTACAGTCGAAACTGAATCGCTCACACAAGCAGGTTAGCTCTCCTGGTAGCACATACCGTCATGAGTGAATCCGCTGTTTAACTTCCTCTACAACTGGAAACATACAGCCGAATCTGTTGAAAATAAATATTTGCCACTCTGGTAGCCTTATCTTGATACTTGGTCATTTATTTGGAAGTGTATTCATTCTCATCACAAGCCACGTACACTTTTTTTCTATGAAAAACAAACGATTCAGCTGGCGATTTGGATCAGTTTAGTTGGTGACCCAGAGCGAGGAATCGTCCACGCATCGATTGTTTTATTTCAACACCCCTACTATCTACCCATATATATTGTTTAACACTGATCTCCACTAAAACTGACCGCTTCTTCTCCTCTTTTATATACTGTATATATTTATTTATTTTACATATCAAGTCCTCCTAAAACCCAATGCAACTTTTTGCGGTGATAGCCTCAAAGTATTTGACCACAAAATACAGCATACACAAGTGCTCAGACTGAAGCTCAAAATAGGTTGTGATTACTTAATAATTTGTCTTTAATTTAATATCCAATCGATATGCGTGAGGAGCATTTTGCATTCATTTACACAAGAAAGAGTTTCAGGTTCCTCTCATTTTATTAACACGAAGAAACTGCGGTGAAAAGTGAGAACACCAGCAACCTAGAAAGCTTCTTTATAATGTTCATAATGCCCCATCGTCCAACATTTCCATCATAAATAATACAATAATAGTGAGAATAAAGGAATAAAGTTAACGTCAAAAAAAGTTAAGAAGTCCCAGACTAACAGCAAAACATTTGCGTCAGCAGAGGGCGCACCAACACCACTTTTGAAAACAAAACAAACTCCTGAATGACTCTTTAAACTCTAAGTTTTGCCACTCTTGCAGAGGATGAGGTAAGAAAGAGCTGCAAAGAGGAAATGAAATGAAAAGCATGACAGAGACATCTACATCCATAAAATTGTTTCGGATAGATTTGTCATTGCATAACTGTCAATAAGGAATTGATGTCTGCTGTTAACACTCACAGCTTGAGTTGTGGGACAAAATGAACCTCCGACAACCACACTATGAAAATTCCAATCTCATATAAATGTTGGTCAGAAGAGAAAAGAAGAGAAACACAAAACAGAAAGCAATAAAATTTGGGGTTTCGGGGGAGGAGAAACCACTGGCAGTAAAAAAAAAAGGCCAGCGGAGTATTGGCAGGTATAGAATATCTCTGTGGGATGCTGGGAGCAGCCCAGACTCTCACACGCACACCCTCCTTCACCGCACCTCGCATTCGTGATCTCAGCTAGTTTGCGCTTTTAGTGTTTTCTATATAAAACGCAGGGCTTTGCTCTGCAGAGTTTGACCCATCATTTTAGCTGGTGTGGTCATAAACACTAACACGGAATAGAAGAAGGGAAAGAGAGGGGGGATGTGAGCAACAGAGAACAAGACCTGTCATGAGGCATAGAGGTTGAACTTTTCACCATGAGACCGTCCACCAAGCTAGACTTAGTTTCAAATGTGTTGTGGCCTCTTGCCGTGTTTGGCCCAATTACTCTGTTCTAACTGATTATGGGTCTGAAAACAGCATGTGTCCGCCTGGGGCCTTGGCCTGCAGCTCCATTTGCTCTCCTCTCCTCTCATCACAGAGGAAAAAATGGAGAAAGTGATTAATAGGGGGAAGATTTAATAAGACAAGCTTTGCATAGGAATCACAAGAATGTTTCACACCCATTACCATGTGTTTCCAATCCCTAAGTCTTTTAACAACCCTGTGTTAAATAAATTAAAACCTTTTGGAGGCCCTCAGTAGTTGCAAAAAAGGCCTGCTTGGTTTCACAGTTTTACAGGCACACTGATGCTCCCCCAAGAGGTCCTTCTTGTCATCTTTAGCACGTTTCTGTGTGATGTGGCTGTGTGAGATTTCATAAAGGGTGGCTACATTTCCTACTGTCAGCTATGCATTCGCTGACTTTTCAGCATCCAGGCACAATTAAGTCATTTACTGCTTGTTGACATGCTGCTCTGCTACCACCTTTAGGCCTGCGGTGTCTCGTTATGCACTGTGCCCACAGTCATGCTGAAGATTTTTTAATGGCAGTTGCTGTTCCCTGAAGGACTGTGCTAATTGCCAGCCTGGTGGTATAATGTAAGAAAAAATATATCAAAATTGTGATCGCACAGATCTTAATTTACATTACATAAATCAACTATGTGTGCTATCGTTTTTTCAAAATGTATTGGTGCTGATCGAGTTTGTCTTCAGTAACTGAAAAGAAACAGAAACTGAATGAGTGATGGCAACTCGCACAGATTTTATGTAATTGACAGTGCAGATTTCTCTACTCGATTTTGTACAACACTGCCAAGCATGTTTCCATTTGCCGCTCCGAGTTGTAATTTGTGCTAGAGTCTCGTCTTTATTATTTTGGAATATAAGTATTGCCATCATATTTTTATAACAAACAAATTAAAGCACACAGCTCTGGTATGGCTAACATTTGCTAATACCTAACACACAAATTCAGTTACAGACTTAATATTAGTTTCTTAATGCTTTTATTCAATTAGTATTCTAATTGGTGATCTAACTTTTACTGGAGCATTTTCTTAATCAAGAAACTTAACTTCTATTTTAGCATGGGCATCAAGTACTCTTTACACCACTGGTTAAATAGTGTCCTGAGTTCTGAGCTGAGAACAGTCAGGTAAAGGAGGTTCCAAAAACGCTCTAACAGAAAGCAGCTGCTCCTCATCATGGAGGGACTCTCTATGGCAGGGTCCAGAGCAAATCAAAACATTCTACACTCTCTCTACACTACTCTTGACATTGTTTAAAGATGTTAGGAGTTGCCCGTTACCTCAGCCTCTCTCTGTTTTCATAATCAACCTCTGTCATGTTAAGTTTGATCTCTCAGTTCTTCCCCATCGATCAGTAAATGAAACAGATTTGTTCTTTCCATGTTCGCCTGGCAAAGTGAACTGCCAGCCTAAAAAGGTTTAACATCCACCTTGTATTATTTATCACTGCTTTAGTCGCTGGTCTAATTCATAGATTTTGATTCCATGCCCACACTGAGGAAACACTTGGCATACAGTGCCAGTGATTTTGGAAAATTGGAGAACGGAAAAATGTTGACATAAGTCAAGCAAGATTTTTTTACGCTGCAGAGTGAAAAAGAATAATGTACCCAATTTGTCAACGTTTGGCTGCAAGTTATATTTAATATTACAAGGGCAAATTTTTTGGTGCATAAAGCGATTATTTTATGGGAGATCTGTATAACATCTGTGATAAAATAATAAAAGTGAACACAGTATATCATGATTCAGTTTTGATTCCAAGGCACTGTCTCTTGTGTACAGAGCATTTAGACATTTAATGATGCAACAGCCGTGAGAGACATCATTCCGGCGTAGCGAGGCCGAGAGTTTGTCTGGACGAGGGGAGGAACATGAGGGGATCATGCGTAGAACCCTCTGACCCCTGTTCACTTCCATCATCCAGCATGTGGAGGAAGCAGCTGCACCAAGAGGCTCTCGGGCCTCCTCTGGGATGTTGGGGAGCAGGAGGGGAGGAGAGAGAGAAGGAGAGGCGAAAGAGGGGGAGGGCGAGTAGGAAAGGCAGGACTCTACACCCACCACGGTCCCACAGCAATGGATCAGTGATCAAAGTCGAGGCCAACATGGCCAGAGAGAAGTGGAGAGTGGCTGGGTGGAGGAGAGGGTGAGCTAGGGGGGTGAGGCTTAGGGTCCTGTTTAGGGTGAAGAGTGTTTTGGGTGAGCTGTAAGCAATTGGGAGAAAAATGTGACTGTGACTGTTAGGATTACAGACTTGCAGGCAAATGTGGATGAATGAAGGGCTTTCAAAGTGCAGTGTAAATACAGTTTGTGTGTGTGTGTATATCTTTGTATGAGATAGCATAAAGAAATGTTGGTGCAGTTTATGAAGTGTGTGCAAATCACTGATTTGAGGGAGAAACTTTCCCAGCAGCCTAAATTTTGACCTTGCTAACCAAACAAATGAAAAGTAAATAAAATGCCTAAAGAACAGAAAGACCAAAACATTTTAGAGTTTATGGTTAGAAAATTTTTGCAGCACATAGTGCAATAGAGGCAATGTGAAGTTTTTATGTATGACCAATAGACTCCATAAATATATGAAGTGTGTATATAAAAGAGAAAGAATAGAGAATGCACGCTCTGCTCTTTGCTCCCAGTCGAAGGGAAGAGCACAGGTCTGCCGACAGACTCTGACAGCCGTGTCGGACGAGTCGGTGTAGCAGGCCACTCGGCCCTCGCATGCCTGACCAGGAAATGAGAAACAGGTGCACAGATGAAAGCAGAGAGTCTACAGAGGGGCCCTGAAACGAGAGATTCTCTCTCCTTCTTTCTCTCCCTCTCTGAGACGTGGCCATGTGTAATCACCTGTCATTCTCCCTCTGTCTCTCTCGCTGAGCAGATGTGTAACCTGAGGATATAGACAGAGCTCTCTTATATTGCTCTTATTTATTATCAGTTATTATGCCTTTCACCACAAGAGAACTTCCTGTCTCCTGTTGCCTTTTGCCTCCCGCTACTTCAGCTCTTATTTTTTCTCTCTCTTGCTCTCTCCTTTAACCTGTAGTTCCTGCATCTGCTTTCCTATAATAAGGAGAATAAGGACTTTTGTCAGAGGTGGAAAAAGTACTGAAAAATTGTAATTAGGTAAAAGTATCTTTACTTTGCTTAAATTCTATTCAAGTAAAAGTAAAAATCTAAAAATCTACTCGAGTAAAAGTAAAAAAGTACTTAATTTAAAATTTACTTTGAGTAAAAGTTACTTAGTTACTTTCAATTACTTGATGCACAAAAAAGGACTAGTCATAAATCCAACCCAGCACTAGTTGTTTTTAATCTTTTAGGCAGAATAATGTGCAAACTTTGTTCAGACCACTCCATAAAACATTTTCAAGTACAAGTGGCATAAGTTGCATAACTAGGGCCCTATGAAATTCCATTTTTATTCTTCTGAATTCCGTGTTTTACGTTATAATCATATTTATTCACCTAAAAAGTGTCTAATTATGGAGTGGATGGGAAAAAAGACCAATGCAATAGGAAAAAATCTCACATTCAATGTCAACAAAGTGCTGGGGTTCAGCAGAACATTTACCTGTAAACAACAAAAAACATTTATTTTTTCGTGCAAAACGAAACGTTTCTGATGTGAGTTTTTGACTGTAAGTGGTCGTCACGTGTCTATCGTGTGCTGGCAAAACTTACAAAAGAGTTGTTCTCCCGATTCATAAAAATCGTTTGGGCATTTTTCTGCTCTAAACTTAGCACTAAGAGTCGAATTCCATAAAAAATTTCGTTTCAGTGTTTCAGTGAGCCTCTTCGCCATAGCTGACCGTTGATGTTTTCCCCTCTGTGTCTGTGGAAAGCTGAGTCCCGCCTCAACAGGTAACGTACAGGGGGCTGCAGCGGCCAAAACTGACTAGAAACCATTGCTTTGATTTGCCCACACACCGATATCTGCGAATTACACGGCATTCCGCGTTTTACAACGGATTCCATTTTATTTGTTGAATTCCGCGATTCCATCCGCGTTTTCCGCATCGCGGAAATCATAGGGCCCTACATAACCAAACTCAATGTGTCCGGGTACTCACGTTTTAAAGACAACTGAGCGATTCCATAGTAACACTGTGTAACACTTTTTTTTTTATATAATTTAGAAAATATAACTGACAAATTAACTGCATAATGTTTACAACCTATCGAGAGGTATAATGTGCAAACTACCTCTTGCTCGGCACCAGCCATCATCCAACAACAGGCTACATGAAAATAGTTGGAACGCCCGCCCGAGCAATTTCCTTTCAGTTCAGGCGGATTGGGTTTTTTTCCCCGCATTTCATTTTTACTCAGTAACGGGGGTCTTTCCAAGGTAGCGAAGTAAAATACTTGGGTCAAAATGTACTTGAGTAAAAGTAAAATTACCTATTTCAAAAACTACTTAAAAATTACAAATTACTCACAAAAACTACTCAATTACAGTAACGTGAGTAAATGTAATTCGTTACTTTCCACCTCTGCTTTTGATTTTGAGAAGTCGGTAGATAGTGAGCTCAGATTAGTAGGCAACTGCAAAATGAACATAAGTCATTCTTATGAAGTGGCACATACCTTTTCAGTGCTTTTGTACAGCTGGCAGCTTGTATTTAGAATATGAATGCTATAGTGAATGGGCCTCATTGACCAACAAGTTTTAGGAAGAATGTTGTTCTTAAAATCCACTTACGCAGTTTTCGTTAAGATTCAAAGAGTACTCTTGTGCAAATATTATTGCATGCATGCCTGTGCAAAACATTAGCTTTTGGGGTTTTCTTCACAGCTACAGCTGTATAATATTTTACTATTAAAAATAAGAACAAATTGAAGAAAAACAATAAAATATTCGTGAATGTGAGGTCCAGTCGTAACATTACGAATCTGGAATCGTAACATTAATAAGATTTACATGTTTTCTTTATGAATACTCCTTTGAGCTGGATTAATTGTGCATTACACAGCAGTGCTCAGGGAATGATAATGTGAATCTTTAATGGAAGAAGGAACAAGATTGAAATAGGCTTTGTTTAAATAGGCAGTCAAGTTCATTTGTTATCCCCATATCTTCTGCCAATCCAAAATAATCAGCAAACTATCAGACCTCTCCAGATCTTTCCAGTTCTGATATGGACCACGTTCACAAACTGACTCAACAGTTAAACAGCTAAATATCTTCTGACAAACCGAAGGGTTATTAAAAGTTTACCCCACTGAGCCTATGAATCCTTGCCCGCAATGCCCTCATTATTATTTTCACATTTGGAGCACTCACACTTCTCTTGATGTTATCCTGAGACTCGATCAAAGGCAAGGTGTGCATGAGTGCTGCTACCCTCACACAGCTCTCTCCCCGCCAGTGACCCACAGTGTCAGAGTGTTCCGTCCAAACTCGTAAACTCGTGGCCCAACCCGCACTTGAGTGCAGAGATTTTATGAGGCTGTGAGGCGGTACGTGTGTATGAGTGTGTGTGTGTCTGTGTATAACGTGTGTTTGCTGTGTGAACTGTGTGTGCGCAGTGTGAGATTGGAGTTATGTGCCAATGGGGATGGATCGTGGCCCGAACAGGGAGGGGGCATTCCCACAGCCGGGCCCAAGACAGGCCCAAGTCACGCAGAGGGGACCGGACCGAGCCAAGCAGCAGACAACCACAGGAAGTGCACTCTCCCTAAAGAAAGTCTTGGAGAGTTTAATAACAGGGCACAACTCAAGGAAGCTTTAGGACAAATAGAAGTATTTTACGTCTTTATTAGACAGAGCAAAAGTGGTGAATTATTCCATGAAGAACCCTATGAGGTGACCTGGCGCTTGTATATACATCAATAGTAGATCAATTCAATGATTAGCAAGCCCATAGCATCAATCCAGAGTGAAAACATTGATCAGACATCATATGTATATATATATATATTTATTTATTTACATTGAACATGAAGTCCCCCCTTTTAAAAGAAAAAGTTAATTCATTTATTTATTCATTCATTATCCGACCTGCTTAATCCCAACTGGGGTGGCAGGGTGACTGAAGCCAATCCTTACGGGGTTGCCAGTCAACCTATATTGTATGCTTTTGGACTGTGGGAGGAAACCGGAGCACCCAGAGGAAACCCACGCGAACACAGAGAGAGCATGCAAACTCCACGCAGAAAGGCCCCACGGCTGACCCCGGGCTCAAACCCAGGACCTTCTTGGTGTGAGATGGCAGCACTAACCACTGCGCCCAAAAGAAAAAGTTATTTTTCATTTAAATGTTAAGCTCAGGGATAAAAATGTCAAATGATACTTAAGCTGTTTTTTGTGATCCGATATGAATGGAAGTGATGGCGTTAAATCAGCATACAATATTGTCTTATATCGATTGCTGGCTCCTGAATTGAATCAAATTTAAATCGCATCCGAGTAGACTCTGTGATATCGGCAAATGTCATATCACTGTCCATTAAATTTATATAAAATTGTATCATGATAAAACATATGTGATTTACACTCCTAGATGAAGCCAGCCAAACTAAGCTAACAAATGCAGCAGTCATCTTATGCTTCTGGTTTATAACCTTAAACGTAAATACAAACTGATGAGAAATTGAGTTAGAAAATTGTGACCCTGTAAAGAGGGTTGTGACCATCTAAAGAGGCTGTTCAGAAATGTAAGTCCCAAATCTGTCAGCTTTTCATAGAATTTAGTGGACTTTCCCTGTCTGAGGATACATTAAGTAAAAGTAGCCCTTTTGTTATAGGCAGTCTTGCTGCTCAAATATGGAGTCTACTTTTTGGCACAAGATACACGTGTAGTAACTGCTTTCAAGTACATTGAAAACACATGTTTGGAACCTGATAAAAGGCTCACATTTCTTCCATAAGTTGGCAGGAACTGTACACACACACACATATATATATAAATGAATAGAATAAGCACTGCAGTAATGTCATCAGGCCCATTATTCTAACTTGGAGAGGTTTAGTGTGACCTTCCCAAGAAAGGCCTATTTATGAGGCCTTCAAAGGCACAGTCTGAACGGCTGGAGGTGAACGTTACTGTAACAAATGATCAAGATAAGCAAATGCACCGCCTGTTTTCAATTTACTTTTCAACTATTCATATAGCATCCAACTCAGTGACGGCTATGCTGTTAACCAAGTGCATCT
The DNA here is from genome assembly GCA_032718565.1 of Distichodus sexfasciatus. Lineage (NCBI taxonomy): Eukaryota > Metazoa > Chordata > Actinopteri > Characiformes > Distichodontidae > Distichodus > Distichodus sexfasciatus. The sequence continues at coordinate 2,795,098 of JAVGVS010000001.1, forward strand.
CATTTACAGGCTATAAATCATAAAGAGCTCTCCGGCTTGCAAAAAAACCTAAAATCAAAAGTTTATAACAAACTGTAACTTCCAAGACCAGAGCTTTTAAAGCCTACAGTACAATACAGGCATACAATAAATACATATGCCAGAGCCAAACCACTATTTAGGGCTGTTATTTGACCAGTTTTACAGCTCTGTGGTGAATAGTTGAGAAGGTCTATGTGTATGTGCATTCCAGAGATATTATCTATTGATCTGAGTTCCACTTAAGTGAATGTGAAGATGGATATGTAACGTGTGGCAGTTATAAGATTTGCAATAATGCCTCGATCAGTCCAGCTCCTGCTAAGTCTTTAGTTGATCATGTGAGCCTTCAAATGATGCTACAGTGGTCTTACGTTTGAAGATGCATAACATTGCTTATTAGTGTTCAGCTCTGTGAAGCCCCAGCACTCACTGCGTGATCATCCATAGTTAATGCAGCTGCACGAAGGGGAGAAACGGGCGTGCACCGAATCACCGAAACCAACCAGCAAAGTGTTTAAAGGATGCGCTACTTAAAGAAGCTAATGTGGCTAACAATGAATACACCACATGAACCATCTGTTAAAAGTTTCTAGTTATTCTGATTTCCAGATAGTGACATTAGCACATTTTGGAGTGGTCCTTTACTAGTGGACAAATTTTTATCAAACCAGTACCAGTAATCTTAATATGTTTTATGAAAAGTATTTTTTCGTTTCCAAACATACCAAGAGTGATTTTTCCCCCATTCTCCAACTATCAAAGGGCTTTAGGCTAACAGGATTCCACTTTACTGATAGGACATGCTGTTTCTTGGATGACCCTTAAATGGTTCAGTGAAAATGAAGTGAACAAATCACATCTGGCTGTGACTCCCCAAACACTTGATTAATGCAGGGTTGCTCTCATCCAGCTCTCACTGTCTAATGGATGACTGGATGCATCTCGACCATGTGAAACAATCTGCAAGTTCTCATTCTTTCTTTCTCCTTCTCTCTTTCTCTCTCCATTTCTTTGTTGAGACAAAAAGTATAGACATGCATGCACATGCTTTCTTTCTGTGCAAAATAAATTCTAAAAACATATCTTTGTGAACTCTCCCTTCTGCCTTTGGGGTCGGTCCCTTCCAATCTAGCCCAAGGCCTCCTCCTGGGGAAATAAGGGCTGCAAAATTCTGTTTGTTCTATTGCCTATATGTGGTGACTGCTTATCATACAGTTGCAGGTTTTCTACAACATGGTAGCATGGAGGGCAGAGGAGCTCCAGCAGGGGGCAGTAAGATCCAGAGTGACGGCTGTGTACCGTCATCATTCAACATATGCAGCTGTCTGTCTGTGGAGACAGCCATGAAGGGGCCTCCTGCTGTGAGATGGGGAAACAGGGCCTTAACACCACCCAGTGCATGCTACTCACAGGAAAATAAATGGCTTTACGGACAGCCCCACTACACGACAGCACACTCAGTGCCTTTTGATAGGGGAGGCACTGAAGTTTTCAACAATTTATTTATGACTGTTCAGTGCGAGTATGAACAGCTTTATTTCCACGATGAGAGACAAAGTGTATATTGGCTTTGCCTGGAAAGTTTTCAGCAGGAATTGCGAACCATCCCAGACTTCTGACATTCTTGCAGTGTTATTGCACCTACTTGGTTATTCTTTTTAAAGGCAGCGAGATTTGGCGCACAGAGACCATACAAACATGACCAGAGGGTGTAGAGTTTCTAGAGTTACTGTTGTAGCAACACTTGCTGTGGTGTAACCATCAACACATATGATGAGATACAGCAAGGTTCTAATTTAGACTCACTCAAATTCAGTCCCACAAATGGCTTTAACTGTGTGACAATATGGCAGAATAGTAAAGATAACTTGATAGGCTTTTTAAAAAGAGTGCCTCTATACTCTAATTTACTTTACCTTGATTCTGACTCTATCCTTCTCCGCATCTCTCTCTCTCTCTCTCTCTCTCTCTCTCACCCCCGCTTTCTCTGAGAATCTGTCATTCCTGTTGCTGTGCACAGGCACTGCTCATTAATCATATAACAAGCAGTTGTGCCGTTTATAAAGCACAGCTGATGACAGGGAACAACCACAACAATACAGAGCTGATGGAGCTCTTTCAGCCGGGCACTTAAAATGCACTGTTTATCTTAAGATAAAGAAAATTAAACATAACGTTGCATGCCAAATCTCAGTCAAGTGTTTTGCTGTTGCTGTTACTATATGAAATCACAAAATATGCATTTAATACAGCAATGATAGAATCATGGAGAAGGTGCACTTCATTAGAGAATGCGACACTTTCTATAATGTGTAAAAAGATCACAGAATAAACTATGGAAATAACAAAGATTTAAGCAATCCACAGCAATCAGTCTTTAACAATCAGTCTTAGCAGCTGTGAGATGGAGACAGACAATGGAGTCTAGCTTGGTGAAGATGGAAGTAAGAATCCGTGGCCATATTTATCAAGATGTATAACATAACAACAAAACAAAAACAAAATGGACAGAACTTACACATTTGAAAAATCAAAACTCTATGTGCCTTGACATTACATTGTTACACTGTGACTTTTAAAATAATGCTTCACTTTTTTAGCTTTAAGAGTATTCCTACAGCACATATATTAAATATATTAAATATTATTGTAAGTATTAAACTGCTTCAATTAAATTGCTACTTTTTCTTTGTAACTTGCAGTCTAGCTAACTTCTATATTAAAAGAGTAGTTTGGCTGTGACTTTTAATCATAAGCAATCTGGAGCTAGAAAAGTTACCATTAATTGTAGCTTTTACATCACAGTAATACAGAAAGTAATGTTAATGAATCTTTCTCTTTATTAAGGAGATACACACTGGGGTGCTTTGGCCGTGATTGTGTGCAATGACTCACTGGTGTCCCATAATCCTGATGGAGTGTGGTGGCCTGCTGGCACTGAAAACTCATGTCTGGTTCAAGCACATCACACACACACTAGGCCACACTCCCATCTCTTTACTCCTTCTGTCTGGCAAGGCTTGTAGAGGGGCTTGGCATAGACACAAGCATGTGTGTAATTTTATACAGCCATTCCATTCAGATTGCAAGCCAGTTCACACATCCGCCCATCTCCAAGGCGCTTTCCCAGTTAAATGTGCCTGATCTCTACACAGCCGCAAAACACACACACAGCATTTATATGACATGCAAGTCCTGCCCCAAACACACACATCCATATTTTGCCCCTGTGTTGTCTCACTTGAACAGGATCTAGGCCACACATGCTTTCCATTTCACTGGTTCATGACATCATGGCCACCAAATTAACAGACTAAGGTAGCTGAGACTGAAGGAAAAAAAATAAAGAGCAACTCAGCATCCACAGTAATGATATCCTGTTGAAAAGAAACTCACCAAATTGTAATTACACTCCTATAAAAACAGCTCACAACAGGCTCTGAAGTGTTTTTTCGTTTAATGCAGAGAAGAGAAAAGACGGCCTATTATGGGATATCACACTATATACATAATTACTCAGCTGCACAGACTTGGCCACATTTTCAATGTCCAAAACACATTGTTTCCATGATCATAAATATCAGTCAGTAGAGTTTCTGGTCTTTTTCTAAGCTCCAGGCTCATTTGGAGGTGAAATCAAAGCTTTATAACCTTTCATTGAAACCTTCTAGAATTCTCCCTCAAAAGCCATAAAACTGCTTCTAAAACTAATGCAGAACTAAGAAGTTCTGATATGGAGAAGTTTCACGAGGCAGAGTGGTCCATTTTTAATGACTAGGTGACTTTCAGAAGTTGGTGTTGATAGTACAGGTGGGGCAAATGCTGGTGAAACTTCACAACGTGCGGAGACAAGATGAGGTGGGCAGTAGCGAATCTGCAGACGGGACAGGATGTTGTTTTATGCACAGCTGTCTCCTGGAATTCTCAGTAAGACAGCGAGAGATGCCTGGCATATTGCAGCCAGGTCTGAATTCCATTTCATACCATTCCAGAACAGGTAGTGTAGAGACATAAACACACAGAAACACACATTCAAGGGCACAGATGGATAAATAAGCAGGCTCACATGCACAAATACACCACTAAAAGCACACACATGTAAAAACATACATGAATATAACTAAAGATAGTGCAGTGTGTGTGCATAAACACAAATTGTAAAAGTAGTTTCAACTCAACTAAAGACAATGGGGAAAAATCCAGCAGTTTACCACAATTATCTACCACAAAGATTTATAGTTTTTTTGTTATTTGTAGACGGTCCACCTCAGCAGTTTGTGTATATGTGTGTTTGGCTAGTGCAGCTGTAGACATAGTGCAGAAGTATAAGTGTCCCAGTCCAACAGCAGGAAGGGTGGACCTTACACCTTCCTTACACACATCCACACTCACACTCACACACTTTCCACATGATTTGAATTAAGTTCAGACTGACCACCTCTCATTGAGAGAGACCGGGTGGCCACTGCATGGAAAAGTCGACACATTCACAACTGTGCAAATAAGCGTGTGTTTAAGTTAAGGATGATTTGTGTGTCTTTGTGTATGTGTGTGTGATTGGAGGTGTGGGATCTGTGTGTATTGCACAGTTTCTCATATATTGCACAGTTATAAGTGAGTGAGGGATTATTTGTCATAGTGAACACACCACAGCACAGCACACAGTGCACCACAACCAAATGTTCCACCACAGGCTGACCCATCCATGACCCATCCATGAAGGAGAAGTGGGCTGACATACGCAGCACCCGCGGAGGATTGCTTGGGGACAGTACCTCGCTCATGAGTACCCCAGTTATAACTACCAGTCTGGGATTCGAACCGGAGACCTTCTGATCACCGGGCGAACACCCAACCGCTACACCGCCGAATCCAGGACCGGTAAAGTTACTACTGAGGTAACCACTGAGCAAGGTACCGTCCCCAAGCACTGCTCCCCGGGCACTGCCTATGTTAGCTGCCCACTGCTCCTTCATGGATGGATCAAATGCAGAGGTCACATTTCGTTGTGGTGCACTGTGTGCTGTGCTGTGGTGTGTTCACTATGACAAAAATCACTCACTTTCACTAAAAACTTTTGTACCTTATGAGTACTGATAATCACAAACAAACAGAAATAGATTTTCCTATTATGGTATAATTTGTTTCTCACAACACTTTGTTGTGAGAATACAGGCACACATGCACACGCACACACACACACACACACACCATTCAGAATGAGATAGCACTTAGAAAGCAAGAACTAAAGTGCTATGTGATACAACTGGGTGAGGCTTGTCTAGTCACATTTATAGTCACAGTTCATCTTTCATCTCCAGCTTCACATCGTAGCCTTCTGACACAGATGCACCTCCCTGCTGTTTACACTGGAAGCTCCATTACACCAGAATGCGATAAAAACCGGAGTCTCCAGCAGTAAAACAGAGAATTAGGGGCGAACTGGGGGCCTAAGTGGAGAGAAACCACAGAGACAAAGTTGAGGCGAGCAGTTTCATGCGTCTCCGCCTGTCTCCCTGATAGGACATCAGAGCCACGGCATTCATCACCAAAGAAAGTGTGTTTTCGTCTCACCGCCGTCTCTCAGCTGGATCGCCTGTTTGGTGTCCTGCGGTTCGCCGCAACTTTGTGAAATTAACTTGATTAATGGCAGAAATATTCTGCGGCGCGTTCGTCACCGCTCCATATTGTAGCAATTCCCACCATTATGCTGACGAACAGCTTTTGTCTGCCTTTTCTTAAATCACTTTCAGCCGAGATTGTTTTTTTTTACAAATTTCAGTCTGACCTCTACATGTCATGCGGGTGGTGTATGTCTTTCTTTACCCTGTGTACTGTAGAGTGTATTTACAGAACTTTTTCTTTTAAGGGGAAAAGGGAATGCTAACCCATATCGTACCTCCCTGCATTCAGTCTTTCTGCCTGCATGTGTGCTTGTGTCTTTGAATGTAGCCAGCCATCTATCTTTGTCTCTGTCTCGCGTCTGATCCTGCCGCAATCAGAGGGAGCAGAGCGCTACGGATCATGTATCGGAACACATCTATCACTTAGCTTGTATTTGCCCAAGCTCTGGCCTGAGCAGGGCGTGGGAGGAGGGAGAAAAGGAGGGAGAGAGGGACCGGGCGAGAGGGAGAGAGGAAGAGGTGGGGTGGTGCGGGGGGTCGACATGAACAGGAGCGTCTTTGTAAGGCGCCCGGGCATACCGTGGCCCTGGTGCTGTGACATCCAGCCCCCCTCACAATGGGGCTCCTTTCAGAGGCAGAAGCCAAGCAGGGGAACATGGAGGGGAAATGAGTTAGTACAACTCTTCAATCCCACATCAAATTCACTGTCATGGCCTCCGCAGGGGAGCCACACACCCACCGTCCGTACCTGAGCATCGGTTGGTCCTCTTTATTTTTTCACTTACTGTAAAAAGCAGCAGGCCATGACTCTCTAAACCTCTCTGATTTAAGACCGCGTCTGAACCTCGCTTAAGCGTGACCGAACCCTTCTTTGGAAACTTTGAGTGCAATTTCCAGGCGTTTGCATTATAAAGCGTGTAGGTCACTAGGAAGGTGATTCATCATTTGTTCCAGTGGCATTTTGTGGCCTATGACTGATTTGCAGGTTTGGGATCACGTTTATGATGTCTTAAGAGCATAATCTAACCTTTTTGACTGAATAACAAATGTAAGACACATAACTACAAAGAGTCTTGAGTTCAGCTTATCGAGCGACAGCTTATCTGAAAGACAATTCATAATGAAGAAAGCTTTAAAATGCTGGTTTCTTGCTGGTGCTCTAGTCCTCCAGCTGCATTCTCATCTACAATTTGTTCACTCATTTTCAGTTGTAAACTTTGGATCTGCAGAGAATTCAACTGAGTCTAAAACGTGAGGAGTCAAAACCAAATCAACCTGCTTGTATAGCTTCCCAATTAACTATTATAGTACATTATAACCTGTTTCATTTTAAAGAACCCATATTATTCTTTGGACATCCATTTGGGTCTGTACTGCCTCCACACACACTGTAAGTTTGATAAAAATGGTCAATTATGTTAGTATTAATTTACAAATGTCAGAAATTATGCAGCTCCGGAGTTGGGCATGGGCAGCAGCGACTCATTTGCGTTTAGGAACACTAATGAGGAACAGCCTTTTCTGAAAGGGACTGAAATAGAGCAGTAAAAAGAAGGTGAAAATGCCTAATCTGCAAGATATTTTCAGCAAACTAGTTCAGAGACATGTTTAGTGGAGCTCATAGACCTATTTTAACTTGTTGGAAAAAATTATAATATGGAACCTTTAATGTTTATATGATATATCCATACAAAGTTAGTTGAATAATTTTGGTTGTGCCACTTTGTGATGATGTTCATTTCTTTATGTGTGCTATGAACAATTTTATCTTTTAAAAGCCCATCGAGTGATCTCTTGCTCAATGTAAGCAGAAAGCAAATGAAAACAAATTTAGTTAAGATTATGCAAACAGGGATGCGGACATAGCTGAACCATTTGAAATTCATGCTAATATTAAAAAATCCACTGTGACACTTTCCTCTAGAGGCAAAGAAATTCTGGTTTTCAACCACAACAGACCCAGTGTGTGTATGAGTGTGTGTGTGTGTGTGTGTGTATGAGCGAGAGGGAGAGAGAACAGAACAGAGGCATCACAGAGGTGCAGTGCTCATGAAATAAGAGAACGAAAGACACAGGGGCCACTGAAAGAAAGTAAAAACAAAGGAAATGACAGTGAATTAAGATGTGGAAAGGGTGGCAGGAGGAGAGGGAAGGGAGGAGGAGGAGGAGGAGGAAAATCTCTGTATTTTAAATGCAAGTTTATTTGAGGCAGGTCTGTTTGATTAATGGGGCATTTTCTCTCCCTTTTCTTTTTCGTCCATATATTTAATTAAAGGGACCTCCTGGAGGGAGGGAACATTTCATACCCAGACAGACAGACAGGGCTGCCGAGGATAAGACAGAAGGCAAAGGAAAAAAGAAAAGGCAATCAGACTACGACAGAAATGTAAATATAGCCGAGCTCACAGAGGAATATGCATAAATACACTGCCTTCCCCCTGTGTAATAATCATTTCTAAACGCGATTTGGGGCCCCTCCGCTTGCCGTTCTGTTTGCGAGATATGCAAGATATAAAACTCAGAAGGCACTGCGGGTGATATGTCATTCTAATGACTATTTTCAGAGTGTTTTGAAATGCTGAATTATAGAAGAGGTTTGATGTGTTTGCGAGTCTCTCCCCAGTTAATGGATTGGCTGAAACTTGTGTGTACTGTATACTGTAGATTGCATATTTGCCTTTGGGGTGTTTATGAAAGCGTCCAGCAGCTTTAGGACGGCATAACACACATGCACTCAGGATAACTGCTTAGCTTTTGGCACGTCTGCCTCTAAAGAAGCAGAAAACAAAAAGATGCATTGAGGAATTATTCTAATTGTCAGTGCAAATGAGTTTTCTTGTTTTCTTGTATTTAAATTGATGAGAGAGGAATAGTACAGCTCATGCTAATTCAGCACTGCTCGCTCTACAACGGTAACATCATATTTTTGTTTCTTACTGCAGTATTATGATAAAAATGTTGCAACTGACCCATTTTTTAATGTTAGAAAAAAGGTACATAGGGAATCGGGCATATTCAAAAAAAGAAAACGCTGGCCTTGGAAGAGGTAGAGAGGTGCAGAATAAACATCATTACAGCAACAAGGACGGATGGATAGATGGATCAACACATGAGCAGGGCAACATCAGAGAGGACCTGTGTAATTCTCACCACATTCTTCCCTTCCTGTCCATTTTGCAGGTCTCTTACCTAACTGCCAATTAGGCCACGGTGGGGTTTTTTCTGAGCTAGCCATGTCCTTCTCCCCTTAGTTTCCTTTGCTCTCCAACGTTTGCATTCCTTCAAGTTTCCTCCACCTTTTCATCTTATTCTCTCTCTCTCCCTCTCTCTCAGTCTCCCCATCCTTCCTCTAACGAGACGAGACAATGCTGGCTCAGTGAGCATTCCTTTGGGACAGCAGAGCTCCGGAGCGGATAGAGGTGGATTGAGGGAAGACAGAGAGATAAGGAGTGAGGGATAAGCGAGGTGAGGAGAGATGAAAACAGGTAGAGGTGAAGGCACTGATAGTGTTACAGATGGGCGCATCCGGTGAATACTGACAGCATGCTCTCTGCCAGCCGAAACACAAACGTGCTCTGTTCATTACGATGTTCAGAGGCGGTGGAATGAAAAACAAAACTGCAGCTCATTTAAAACCATATTCCACATGTCAATATGAGCCAATTAACACCTTTTCATCATTTGTCTTAAATATTTCATCATATGGTTTTCATTAATGAGATTAATTTTTTTTAGCAGCAGTAAAGTTTATGAATAAAAAATTATTTGTCTGATGAGAGGAGTGGCAGTAGCAATTATATTAAGAAATGTTTAGGTTGTACACAGCACAACGCAACACTGACACCTCACTGATAATCACATCTCTCTTTCTTCTTCTCTTACACACACATACACACACACACACCTGCTACACCCTAGCTTTACACTGCTGCTCAGCTTTGATGTCGAGGGGCTTTATATCGACACTCCGAAAATAAATGCATGAACATTTGTTCACAACTCCAGAGACATGAGCACCCATGAGTCTCCTTGTCAATCCTAAAGCTTTCCTCAGAGCGAGGACTCGGTACGAAGAAGAGCGTATAGCCTGGGGAACAGCAGGGCTACGAGGAGAAGGAGGAGGAGGAGGAGGAGGATACGTCATAGTCCAAAACTAGAATGGTTTTGCCGGGTTGAAGAAGCCTGTCCTTTATTTCACTCTCTGCAGAAACTCTTACAAACTACAGGGCTGATTCTAATTTCACAATCTGAAAGTTCAGTGAACATGTTCTGTATAAAATGGGACATAAAAATACAGAAATAATGTATGTTGGCATAGTGAAGTGAAAATGCACAGTCCTTCTCCTCATTTCTGGCTCAGTATTAATATCAATAGCATTACTGGTGGTATTACTTCAGGCTTATTCTGGGTACTAATAATAACGCCAGAGATATCAGTGCTTAAGCAGCAGGGTTTTTTAATCCAGGGTCTTTATCGCAGGCTTTTGGAGGATATGCACACACATCCGTTCCCTTTTCCTTTTGAAAACACTAGATGGCATTTGAAACACAGCGGGCTGCAAGATACGCAACTTCTGGATCCAATGCATTCGGCACTGTGTTCGAAAAAGGATATTCCAATAACAACAAGTGCACTTGGTTTATACGCCTGCACAGAAAGACTGCCAGGCAAGCTAATGATAATATTTTTGAAGGAATACTTGGCAAAATGCTTCACCAGCTAACCAAGATCCAGCAAAGAAGGCGTCTCTCATTAGTGGCGTATCTTTGACCTTCGCTGAAATTCGGTCCACATCTAGTTCTGGTTTCCCCTAATTATTATTTTATTCATTAGCAATTTCAAAAGGGGCAGCAAAGCTTTGGCCTGCTATTTATGTACCGTCTCAAGGGCTGGCAGCACGGCTCACTTGTCACAAGTCCAAGTTTGGGGATGACATTGAGAAAGTAAGTCACTGATCTCAGCCAGGCTCGCTTTCACTAACCTTTAGCCTGCTATCAGCACATTACAGAGAGCTGTCAGGATGCTGCGAGTCGAATGTTAGATGGTAAACGTGTGAATAAATGTGTTTGTATGTGTGTGTGGGAAACACAGTTGCACATTCTCTTAGATGTGCTGGTGCTAAATAGCAACAGCTTGTTTCATATGTCAGACCTTGTTAGACACAGTAGATAATGATCTATCATTGTACCAGAAAGAGAAAGAGTGTATGTAAGTGTTCACATTTTTACGGGGTTGTGAGGACCAGGTTAACCCCTAAGAGGAAAAACTATGATTTGTGCATTTTATGGCATTGTGGGGACATTTGGGTTTGTGAGGACCGGACCTCATGAGGAACAATAATTTTATAGAAAATGTCCATGTTTTAATTGAAAAACTGAAAGAGAGTTAGGGTTAGGGTTAGGTGTAGCTGCAGTACTATTTACATTTAGTCGTTATGGGAGTCAGTAGAAGTACCTTACAAAGATAGCAATACAAGTGTGTGTGTGTTTGTGTGTGTGTGTTGTGTTTTGGGTAAAGAGAAAGAGAGGGAGAGAGAGGAATGGTTAAGAGAGAGAGAATTGTAAAACCTGACAGGAAACACAAGAAAGGCAGAGAGTTGGAGCCAAAAAACAAAAAAGGCCGGCAGACGGAGGAGTGAGGGTGCAGTACGATACGTGCGGAGGCTCTCATGTCTCTGCTGGGGAGAGGTGAGTGCAGGCGTAATTATTCGGAATAGAGGACAGGAGGGAGATGCAGGGCCCTAATGAGAGCTCGTTATCACAGCCGAGTGTGTCTGTGTGTAGCCTGCCAAACACATCAACCAGCACACGTCTTCCCCCCCCCCTTTCTCATCTGCTGTCTGCATATCTGAGAATTCTCTACCCTTTCTTCATCGCTCCATCTCCTGTGTACTCTCCTCTGCAGACCGGTCCACCAGCCTTACAAACTATAATTCTCTGTTCCTGCGCATTCGTGTCAAATCGCTCTCCTTTTCCTACAGAAACAAGACGTGTTAATACATTTTCCACGTTCAGGACCATGAGACATAACAGCAGGAGTTGCAAAAATGTGATTTTGAGGATGAAATCACACCTCACCAGTGTTTTAATGTAAAAACAGCCACGTTCATCCGTGAGTGAAGGAGATATGACAATGTTTGGATCCTGTTTTTTCCTTCTTCACTTGAAGAACGCCACAGTCATGAAATGATAAGTGAACAGGGGAGATGCAATTTATTTTTCCTTCCTTTATACAGAAAGTGGAAATGAAACAATCTGTGGAACATAACTGGAAACAATCTCGAAGGAATGAAGCTCTCTGTCTCACTCACACACAAACACTCACTCAGACACACAGACACACACAAACACACCGTTTCAGGAGAATAAGGCAGATGGAACATGTTTCTGCAACTCAACAGGGAAACAGGAATGGGAAATAGAGGAATACACACACTCGACAACACAGGTAGTGAGTAGGAATCTAAAACTAAGGAGGTGTTTCAAGGAGCATGAATACATATACAGCTGGGAATATCAGGCTTGCTGATGCTGCGGCTGTTATCACACACACACACACACACACATTTGTACCAAGGTGTGCATATGACCTTATTGCCCACCTAACAGAGTCATAGATAATATTTTTTGTACATTGATTGATCTTATTATCTATCATGATGTAGAATGGAGTTATGAGTTTAGCAGGCAAAGATCAAAGCAGAAATTCATATTTGGCCATATTTATGAAAACATATGAACATTTTGGTGTTACTTAAAAAAGTCAAAATCAAAACATTCTGTATCACCAAAAAAATCATAAAATTATTTTGGTTTCACATTACCTTGTTAAAAATATACATTTTTATTTCACTTTTAACATCATGTTTCACTTTTTTAATCAATTTGTCAACTGGCAGTGCAGTGTTTAAAGCTGTGGTCTCACTGTTAAAAAAAAGTCCTGGGTTCAATGCCCTGGTGGGCCGTGGGGCCTTTCTGTGTGGAGTCTGCGTGCTCTCCCTGTGAGCGTGTGGGTTTTCTCTGGGTGCTTCAGTTTCCTCCCACACTCCAAAAGTACACAGTATAGATTGATGTGCGACTCTAAATTGCCCCATAGGTGTCAATGTGTGTTTGTATATATGCCCTGCGGTGTGTTGGGTGGCCGCCTCATGTCCGTTGTTCCAGGATAAGCTCTGGCACCAGTGACCCAGATTGGGATTAAGCTGTTCGGATAATGAATGAAATACAGCACAAAAATTAAGTATTAGTGGATAACACCACAAACACTGATAATAGTAACTTTGAAATGGATGCGAGCCAAAACTGTAACATTCAGCATTGGTTGGCTGTTCAAGAATTATGTCTACTCGCGTGATAGAATGCACTAGCTCTAATGACCTCCCACCACTTCATATTCATTTGCAGCTATTACAGGGAATACGACTATCATTTTTCATACCTACACATGTGATCTATCAGGCCCACCTTTGCCACAACCATTGTGCAACATGTGTGTATGCGTGTATTTGATCAGCTCCATGGTTCTGGAGAATATCCAGGCTTGATAGGCCTTGTAGGGTACCAGGCCGCCTCACAGTCTCGGAATGCGTGAACCCCGTGAGGGAGGGATAGAGACTATCGTCCGTGCCGAAATCCGAGCCAAGGACTTGTTCCGTATGGAACTCGCCCAAGTGTGTGTGCAAGCATCTAACCTGCTCTCCCTCACTTGGCCCGCTTTTTACTAATTAGCTGCAGTGCTGCTTCCTGTGCTGCTCTTGCCTCTGGCCTTCCAGCACCGGCTTTTACCATGCTGAGGGTCCACAGCAGGGCACAAGGTGGAGCTTGGCCTTGTTGGGACACTGGATCATGTAGTTTATCTATTTTATAGCTTCACAACATCATTGGAATGGACAGATGTGAGTGTATAATGCATGATGCTAATTTTTCAACATCAGTTGATAATCAGAGAGTTAAATTTAAGGTTAGGGTAAAGGTTAATGTTAGGGTTATTCATCCATCTTGCACATCGATTTGAGTAAAATAAATCATTTCTCTCACACACACACACACACACAATACTGTATATATATATATATATATATATATATATATATATATATATATATATATATATATATATATATATATGTGTGTGTGTGTGTGTGTGTGTGTCCATTACTTATTACATTCACTGTTCATGCTGCAAATATTTTACACAGGTTCTACACTGTTGACATTGCACAAAGCACTTTAAGCTATAACGTATAACTTCATATTTGCACATCTGGAAATCTGTTTAGTTGTAGTATAAATCAAGGATGATAAATTTACATTTGATATTTGTCTTAAACGGAACATAAATCTGCTGCGTCCTCTGTTTTGTTTATACATATATCCATTAAACTTTCATATCACAGTAGGATCATCACTTCTGTTTATCACAAAAATGTGTTATCAGGTTATCAAGTAAATATGTAATAACACTCTGGAGTCTTTGAAATTCTAGAAACTCATAGTAAATGCCATAGCAGTAATGTAAACCTGAAATCCAGCTGTATAACCCTCATTCATACAACAATGGCAAGAATGGAAAAGTGTTGCCCACATAATAAAGTACCATCTGCAACAATGCACTCTAACAAATAAAATGTGTCATGATCCAATCTTTGAATTACTTTAAAAATACCCACTAAACTTTCCCACAATAAGCGGGAGATTTAATGTGAATGTTTTTAGATATATTTGAGCTTTTCTTTCAAGCACTATCCTCTTTCTCTCTTTTTCTCTCCCTCCTGCTGTGTTGAGGGTGAGAATGGCATGTAAAAGCCACATTCTGAACTGCTCTTTGGTATTCTCTATCTGTGAGCAGAAATAGAAGGAGTAGGCGCCAGCATGCACTGCTGTATCTCCCCCACACTGATCTAAAGAAGCAGGATGAGTTTAAGTTGAATTTTCTTGTATGTTTTACTTTCATGACAGGAGAGCATGCATCTAAGCACATGCACCTACACACATATATGCACGTAGACACATACCACACAACCTGACAACTCCTAGTTTCTGTAACTCAGTTTCCATACAAGAGTTTTAGCACAAATACGGTATTGTCGCACGTTTGCCCTGTTTGTGTGAACAAGCTGCAATCCCACATCTTCAAACGATGCAGCATTTTTCGAAAATTGCCCATTTTGCTTCATATTGCCGATAAGATCTTTGCCAGTCAACATCCCACCGCTTTCGTTGTTTACTTCCACCAGTGGTTCGATGGAAAATGTCCGGCAGCGTGACGTTTTGGCCCTCTGAGGGACCTCGCTCTCGCTCTTTGAGTAGGCCTTGCCTGCTTGGGTGGCCTAATAAGTAAATTGCAGAGTCGGTTCAGCTGTGGGAGAGTTGACTTCTACAGACACATACAGTCAGACAGACAGACACACCCTGGTCAGGGAACAACAACAGTTACAACAATCCCACAGGGCCACCGTCTCACCGCTGCCCATAAAGGCAGAAGGGCTTGTAATGACCTGGCAACAAAACCTCTTATAGACTTACACATATCACCTTACGCGATCATAACCTTTAACATAGATTGTGCTATTGTGTCCCTACAACACCTTCTCACTTCGACGTTACTGTTTTAACTTCCACTCAAGATTCAAAATTCTTTATTTGCAGTATGTAGTGAGGTGTACCTTGATCGATTCAACACTGTTGCAAGAATCAAGTAGAATTTAGAAATTACAAACTAGAAAGTTGAAGTAAAAGAAAAACTTACAAGATGTAAAACTAAAGAATACAACTGTATGGACATGTTTTGACATCAGCAACAATGACGGCTTGATGATGACAATAATAAAATGCTGTGTGCTTATCAATGTTGGGGATAAGCTAACTAAGATTAGCGACACTACTAACTGAACTTCTCTTGCAGTAGCTAATATACAACAAAGCTACTTCAAAAATATATAATGTTTCCAAAATGAACTTTTGTACTAATAGCGTAAAATAAGTAGTGATACAATGAAGGATGAATTCCACCTTGGTGAAGATGAAAGCAACATATGTAGCAATGCAATAGTTACGATGTAGCTAGCTACTTTGTCTATGTAGCTTGTAGTGTGGCTATCCTTACAAAAACCTTTGCCGTTAAATTCCTGGTTAATTTGTGGTAAACTCCACAGTTTGCCTGGAAATTAACCTAAAGACTAATATAAAACCCTCACGACCAAACTTTTTGTTTTTGTAAGGAAACTACTACATTACAATAGTGAGCCTGGCTGTAGCATAGTTACTTATAAAAGTAGCTGTCCCAAAACTGGTGCTTATGAAATTTTCATTAGAGGAATGGAACTATTTATTGTTGATTTATAGTTAACCAGTCATATATGTTTAAACCCTTTTCTCTTTTCTCAAAAGTAGGATTTAGACATATTGAACTACCATACTTGCACACACAGTCCTACAGCTCATCACAAGCATACAGAAAAAACAAGAGGCAAAAATGCACTTTAAGCCCCAATCCACAAGGTGACAGTCACACACCTAAACACACACACACACACAACCTCATTTTCCTTCAGAGACTGGTTAACAAAGGTATTCATACTAAAATGTTCCCAATATAGTCAAGGTATAAAAATGTAAAAATGGACTTGATTTTTTTTTTATGCAGTTCTTTCACATATTTACAACACCTTCCTCCACGAAGAACTCTATGTGTGTATGTGTGTATGTGTGTGTGTGTGCGGTGGCTTCTCCTATAACAGGATTATTAGCCAAATTGGTTCCAGTTAAAAGGGGTGTAAGTGCACTTATTTAGGAGCCGGGGTGGGGAGGTAAATGAGACTCGTCTTCTCTCTCTTCCCCCCTCCTCTCTTATCTTCACCTCAGTCTCTTAGAGCTGTACTGGTTTGTAAATCTCATTTCCCTCCGCTTCACTTAATCTCAGAGTAAAATTAATTAGTTTTTTTAATACTGAGGCAAATCCAATCAAAGCCTACAGTAAATAGTTTCACACTTTAATTATAAAACTTGATTTTTAGCGTGTCTGTTCTGATGCTGCTGCTGTCATTACATGTTGGTCACATTGAAAGTAATGGTTTTAAGGCATAAATAAATAAATGGTCTTTTGTTTACTGGGTGTTTTGCGTGTACAACCAAAGACCCTCCCTGAATAGTGTGTGGATGTGTGTATGTTTTTGAAAGAACCTTCCCTCCATACGACAGCATAAAGTGAAACTATTACGTTTGTGCAGAAACAACATGCATACAAGTATAGTCATAATATTATACTCGCACTGCTGGGGATGAGATACACATAGCCTTATAAGGTCATTGTTGAGGTCCAACTCAATATGAAAAATGAAAAATTGATTTATCCCTAAGAGCAGGTAAGAGGTAGTTACACAAACACGAACATACAGTATATACAGTCATTAACCAAAACATACGCACATATCCACCCACCCAACACAGACACACTCACACAAGCTTACAGACAACGCACACACATCTCGCTATCTGTCTGAGGTGCTTCCACTCCTACTGATTAGTCGATGTATAAGACTACAATTACTCCAAGAATTAAACTCAGTAGCCAAAATCAAATGTTTTCTACAAACATTTTCTATAAAAGTATTATCTTTTTACAGGACCGAGTCTCACATAGTCACAAATATCTGAGAAATGACTTCTCAGATGGGTTGAATCGTGTAGTCAATTTAGCTCTGCCACCTCAGAGAGACAGGGTGTGGAGTTTGCATACTCTCTGTGTTCGCGTGGGTATCCTCCACATACACATATATAAGGAGAGAGATGCACGCAAATGCACAAGAAGTATCCACTTGTAATCAGAATAGAGAACATTCTCTATATAATAAGACTCAGCAGGTGCAGCTCATCACACTGGGGACTGATTCCACCACTAAACGCATTACATCACACCATAGAGGATTCTTTCACAGCTCCAACCCGAATGAGGGATAATCTCATTGTACCGCAGCTCAGGTAGGCCCGGCCTGTGTCATTCATAATCACAGCTGCAGAGAAAACAGGTTCTGATGATCAGCAATCCAGTATAATGGACATTACATTCTCTGAGTCTCTTTATTATTATGTTTTACATTTTAAAGCATTCATCAGATACTCTAATTCTGAGTGACTTACATTTCTCAACAGACTCCATACAGCAAATTGGGGTTAAATGTTTTGTTTAGGTGTTCAGTGGCGGTTGTGCTGGAGGTGGGAATAGAGTCGAACTCTTAGATCCTGTATTTACCACATACAAAGTTTTTTGAGTACAACATGCTGTAAGAATCTAAAACTTGAATGCTCCTGTGCGTACCAAAAAAGATAAATAAGAAAAGTTTTAAAAATCCTAAAATAGTTTATTGATATGATAAACTATTTAACATTGAAAAATAAATTAAACAATGCAATTGTTCCTCAGTAGAATGTATATACACCTTAAAAATGTCACTGTAAATTCACAGTATAATATAGCGCTTAGATATGCTTGTATTTTTTATACTTAAACATACTGTATTTCATATTTACAGTACTGTCTGTAAACTAGACAAAAAGCATCCCCTTCACACTCCAATGTGTGTGAATGCCTGTGTGTATGAATATTTGTTTTTAAGACTCTATTTCCCCAACCTGCTAGGGTCAGAATTGATCAGCCTGCTGCATAACTCTCAGAGGAGACCAACAGGAAGGGGAGAGGAGAGAGACTAATGTCCCATCCAGATCCAGCCAAGAGGATAGGCTCCAGCTTACTGACATGCGCTACAATAAAGGCTGGGAGTACTGAGACATGACACAAGGGAGAGAAAGAAGGAAGAGGGACCCCAACCAGCTTCAACAGCCTGCATCAAGTTATACCATGTTAAAAAATAAAAAAAGCCACCTTGCAAACAAAGGCAAGAGTAAAAAATGTAGTCTAGACATGGCTAAACTGCAGACGCACATGTAAAGTCCAGTTTTACAAAACAGAGGCTGTAGCAGTGTTTACCAGCTCCACTCCCAGACATTGGACTTTCCACACTTAAGTTTTGAAAATTTTCTCAGTCTAACTCTCAGGATTCGACACATAAACTGCTTGATAACGAGCTGGTGAGTTGAAAAACATCGATCGAATTATGGAAAACATGCAGACAAATGTCAAGAGAGCCTTCAGTAGAGAGACGCTGGTGGACTCAGGCTTTCAAATCATGTAGAACCTGCATTAACTGTTCCGTGGAGTGCAGTGGGACGCCTCCCACCCACTGGAAAACCTCTCTGTGGGATCCAGCATCAACTTTGTAAAAGGTTTTCAGGTGACATGAAGAAGAAACCAAACTGAAACTACTGGAAAGAGTCGATTTCTTGGTGTCTGATGTTCTGATATCTCCTCTCAGCCTGTGGTGCAGATGGAGACAGAGGGAGATGAAGGAGGAGGTGTAGAGATTCGTCCTCCACTCTGACATTTCTTTGAACAGGGGGTTCGTGACTCAGTCAGCCACTGTCACCTTACAGCTGCTCCGATAAGCCAAATGTAATCACTAATTAGGTTTCTGAAAATGAGAGCTCTCCCTCGCTCGCTCACAAATTCCCCTTTTTTTGTCTCTCTGTCATTCTGTCTCTCTCTCTGGCGCACACACACCCCACAGATCTTATTACTCCATAAAGTTAACATCTACCTCCCAATATCAATCTGTTGTAGCAATGTGGTTTCAATTTTAGCTCTCCTATTCATTGTTCAGGATTGAAAAGCATCTTTCAACAAGGGCAATTAAATGGAAGTATACAATTAATTCTTCCATATAAAAAACCTCATAGTGTTCTCATTCAGCCCTTGCAGATTAAATAGATAATGTGGAAGTGAGATTTTGCTGAGGACAGGCCATTAGACCACAATGTGTTGAGGCTTTGTAAGGCAGAGAAACGAAGCCTGAATAACACAGCTCTGATACGGTCAGTTGTGTAGGATAGGAGAATTAGTTAATCAGTGTTTGTAGTAATTTTTCCAGCACAGGCAGAGCATACATGCATACATATTTAACAAAAAAAAGATTACAAAATTATTATTATTATTATTATTATTATTATTATTATTATTATTATTATTATTATTATTATTATTATTATTATTATTTTACATTGATTATTGCTATTTTTAGAACATAATGTATTTATGGCCTGTGGACCTGACAATAATATAAGATGTGTGTATGGTAATGAAGAAGGTAGGTAAGTGCAGACTTTTCATTCTCTTCTGTGTATTGGGTTGTTGTCCCTTTGTCTCCCATGTCTGAGGTACAGCTGTATGGGAATCCTGTTTAGGGGCAAACACTCAGGAATGGGTCAGCTCTCCGGTCAACAGCATATACATATACAATATATAATTATAATTAGAAGTTAATTACCGGGGCGGCACGGTGGTACAGTGGTTAGAGCTGCCGCCTCACAGCGAGAAGGTCCTGGGTTGGAACCCCAGGGACGGCCGTGGGCCCCCTCTGTATGGAGTTTGCATGCTCTCCCCATGTTTGCGTGGGCTTTCTCCGGGTGCTCTGGTTTCCTCCCACAGTCCAAAGGCATGCGTTATAGGTTAATTGATGACTCTAAATTGGCCCTTAGGGTGTGAATGTGTGAGTGTGTGTGTGCCCCGCAGTGTGTTGGCATCTGCCCAGGGCTGGTCCCCGCCTTGCGCCCGAAAGCTGCCGGGATAGGCGACCCCAGTTGGGATTACAGCGGTTCAGAAAATGAATGAATGAATGAAGTTAATTACCTAATTGGCATGTTGATAGCCATAAAAATGGTAAGCTAGAATTTTATTGTCCCTTTGGTTAAAAAAACACATGAAGGTGATTGCATAGTTAATGAAGTGTAATTGTATCTTTATTTGATCTGAGTCTGCACAGGTGGAACATTTGGCCAGTCAGTAAAGCCATTCGAGAGAGGCTGTGAAACGGCTGCTCCAGTCACCACGAGTGTGACAGAGCCTATCAGAGGCCTGCATATGACAGACTGGTGTCAGAGTCGGGGTGTGTGTGTGTGTAGGGGGTACACAGGGTTGTGCTGGGGGATAAAAGTGCTACACCAGTTGGTCACATGACACCTGTGCTTGATGGTTCACTCCACAGGGGTCCAGTCTATTCCTGGACTGGCCCTACAAACACACACACATACTCAAACACACACAAGCTTTTGCAAACACACGCACACACTCACATACACATTTCTGAAACCTATCATGAAGCTATTTGAGTTCACATTAGCATAAAGATAAAATCCCAGCCTGGCTGAAATTAACAGAGAAAAAAATCTGAATATATTTATATTTACACATCAGCCGTTATGACTGAGGCTGAGGACATAAGGGAGAAAGATAGTTGGCTCTCCTCCTCAGCATAATTATTCAGCTCACCACTCAAATGCAGATTGCTGTGGGAGTCTGGTTTGACAGGCGGACTCACATCAAATACTGGTAGATAATGTGGTTTAAAGAGGGAATCAGTCAGCACACACACACACAGAGCAGTCAAGGCAGAGTCAAACACCTCATTCAATTTAGCTGCACGTACAGGCGCCCTCACAACGTTACTGAGAGCCCTGATCACTTGGTGTGATTAAAAATGGAAATAAGGAAAGATGTGGAATTATCAGGGCTTCGTGAAGCTATTAAGCCATTATTGGTAGTAGTTACCTTGAATGCTTATAGCCTCAAATCCATAGCAGCTTTATAGAATTTGTGAATCCAGCCAGATTCAATTCACTGTATCCTTCTGTGAGCCTGGATAAACAGGAAAGAAAACTTGCGTCTCAGTCACGGGCCTGTGAGTTTTGTGCTCATACACATGCTTAACGAATCATACCTATTTGCCTCCAATTAGAGCAATTAGTTAGTCGTGTGTATTGTGTTAGTAATGGATGTATGGCAACAGTTGAGCCTTCCTGCTTTCATCCAGTTAAAAGAATAGACAAACACATCTAGCCTAGTGTTAGCTCCATGTGTCGACTCTCCCCTCAGCATTCTGCCTCCTCCCCTATTTTCAATGTGAGAGATTTAGCAAATCCGTTCCTCTCCACACCTCCTATGCTGCCATTTGTGGGCCAACTCAGGTGTTAACACACACACCACACCTGCTCCGAGTCCCGTTCACACTTTGGGTGTAAGTTAAAAGAGTGAAACGTGCTTTAGGCCACATTGTCATAGAGGTACAGTTCTTGCTCTAGCCTGCAGGGGGCAGGCGCGTTCTCATCACTCTGACGCAATTAACAACAAACTGGACTCTGAATAATGTGTAAATCAATCTCCAAAATGCTTGCTAGTTAAAAAAGACAATATGTAGTCCAGGTAAATCATTAAAAGCATTGATTTCCCTTTTTTAAATCTTTTGTTTAAAGAATCAATAAAGCATATCAATGCTCATTTTTAGTAGGTTAGATTCCCTCCCATCTGTGTGTGTGTGTGTGTGTGAGAGAGAGAGAGAGAGAGAGAGAGAGAGAGAGAGAGAGAAAGCACTGTGAAAAAAGATATGGCTGTTTACAGACAGCATCTGCCTGCAAAGCACAAATCTAATCAGACCCGTGATTATCAGCTCAGCCACCCTGAGTGTCTCTCTATGGGAGATGTGTATTCATTCCCTGATGAAAGGATGCGCGGTAAACTTTTAACAATGGGGCCGGGCAGCTTTCTCCGCACTATCAATGCAATCATGGAGGTGCTAATAGAATTTGGGGTTAAAAGATGGCTGGAATTTCACACAGAAAGTGAAGTGAAGCTGAAGCCTACAGCTGATGGTGTGTTTTGTACGAGAATATACTACAGCATCCAGATTTCCCGTTCTGTGTGACAGCACCCTTAGGGGTGTATGCTGTGGAACATGGATATGGAATTATAATATGCATCATACCGACTGATCCAACATATGTGATTGAGGTACATGTGAGTTTTCTCCCTTGGGTTGCTACTCTCTGTTAATGATTCCCACATTTGCATTCTTTAAGGGTTTGAAGAGAGATATGTTGCAACATGCAAAACTAAGACAGACAACCTCTGTGGAAGCCCTGAGAGAGAAAACGCATACAGAAACTTCATTTTTGAGCAAATAAACTGATAGACTTTTTGCGCAATTACAGTCAACTCTCCAAAAACAGCATAACAATTAACACCGGTATGCACGCCGCTATGCAAAGTTTCCCATCCGGATTGCCCAAGATGGACTGCTGGAGTTCTGAATGAACTTGACCCGGTGAAGCGCATCCCACAGGAGCCGGGTCAGAGTTAGCGGGTGATGAATCAGATGGAAGATCAGTGCAGACCATATGGCCTGAGCCTGCTTTCTGCTCTCTCTCACTGCAGGACCCAGATCCACTCAGCACGGCCACGCTGACCCTCTCTCCAGAGGCCTGCTCCGCTCCTGCACAGCTATTAACTCTCACAGACGAATGGCCTTCCACCACACACACACACACACACACACACACAAACTTGTACAACTATTTTTGTGGGTATTTTCCATAGACTCCCATAATGACTAGATGTATACAATTCTACAGCTAATCCTAACCCTAACCTTAACCTCAGTAACCAAATGCACATCTTTTACCTCGTTTAGTTTCTCAAATAAAACATGCATATTTTCTATAAAGTCATTTTTCCTCATGGGAACCTCTCAAATGTCCCTGCAAAGCCATATAATGCATAAAAGTGATTTTAGGGGACAAAAAGGCCCAAAAAGGTCCCCACAATGCATAAAAACATGGTGTACACACATACACACACATACACACAGGGGCAAATGAGAGAAAGACAAAGGTTTCTCTCCCCTTCATTTTCTTCTCTGAAATATTTGGATTCACTCAAGTGCAGCACAACAGGCAAATCTGCATGGATATTCACTTTAGACCATACACATTTACTTATAAACTATATTCAAAAAGTTAAATATAGGAGACATAGAAACTATAAATTGAAATGCAAACACATATACACATTAGGTGCATATTATCCTTTTCTTATTTAATTCATATTAGCATAAAATGATTTTTTTCCTGAATTTTTAGACTTTGATGTTGATTGACTAAAAGTGTATTATAATAAATAATGTCAGAAAACAAGGACTGGGTTTTTATTCCATCTGGCCCAAAACAGGAATAAATCACCTTCATTTCAATTCCATTGTAAACATTATCTTGGTGGAAACATGACTGAAGCGGTGTCTCATTGTGATGCATTCCGTCAATTACTTTTTTCAGCAATTAGCATGTCAACTACAAGCCCTCTTTCTGATGGAGATGGCAGGACTCGGCTAACTAAAGAGGTAAAACCCTCTTTTGTCGTGAGAATGGCTCATGAAATGGATCGGAGGCGGGGGAGAGACCATCAGTTTCCATCTAAAAGGGAAGAAAAATCCTCAGACTCGGTACAGCCAGTACAGCCAAAAGACAATGCCACGAATCCTTGGGGGCCTTAAGATTTTTTTGATAGGAACTAAAAAAAAGAAGAAGGCAGACGGGGAGAAAATGGAGAGCAAAGGTAAGAGAGGAAACAGGTTTCATTCCTGCAGTGGTTGGTGCTATGTTTGTCTTTCACACTGGGCCCAAGGCTGGAGCAGATGGGTCTCTCTGTGGGGGGAGAAGAGTCAAAGCGAGTGAAGGATTCTCCTTTACCAGACACAGTGTGCACCTCCCCCAAGCATTAGCATAACCATTCTTGGTGGAGGTGGGAGATGGAGGTTGGGGTCGGGTGGGGGGGGGGGGGCGAGGCCTTACCCCCCCAACTCCAAAAAGAAAAAAATAACACTCTACCATGGGGGAATGGAGCCACCAAAGCAACAGATGCCAACCGCATCTGTTTGTGAGACTGTACATAAACATAACTATATAAACAGCGACTAGGAGAAATAACAGTCAAGAAAGAAGAGACCACACAGCATAGCTCCTCCCCTTTGGGTTCTCCTAGAAAATGTCCCACCATCTTTACGGTCAGAGGATCATGAGAGCTTGTGTTTATGTTCCCTTGTGCGTGTCTATAGATTTTCACATAACGTGTACAAAGTTTTATGCCTTTGAACGTATCAGAAGATTGCAGAGTCGAGCATGTCAGCTCTTTGATATGGAACTTGTCTCAGAAGCAGGAGCCAATATTAACTAGATTTGCCCTTGTTTGGAATGGTTGATGAACGTAACTGGAGGATTGCTGCCATAACTAGCACAGAAAGACATGAATTTTTTAATCGCTGATGTACAAATACCGCTGGATTAGAGTTTAGAAGCATGGATGAATTTCAATTAGCCTTTCCCGCTTCATGTATCTTTTAGAAACTTGTCAGTCGTTTCAGTTCTTTGAGAAATGCTCTAAAATGGCTCATCTTTAGCAAATCAGGCAAAGGTTTTTATGTCATGTGGATGTGTCTCTTGCATCTCTAATCGCACACAAAAACAAGCAGTTGATTTTTAAAGTTATTGGAAAACTCAAATGTTAAAACTACTTTTTTAAAAACAGGCCCAAGTACTGTATAAGCTCAAGAACGCTATCAAGAAATACACCAGCCAGAGTAATTAGAGCAATAAATAATCACAAAAATTGAACATGCCTGACATCTTCAGTGGACATGACGGGAACCGGAGACTGCGCTATAAATCACTCAGGTGGTCAGCTAAAGGTTCAGACCTTTTATAGCTGCAAAAAGGTTGAGTGTAAATAACCCAGATAGGTGTGTGCGGTGTTGGAGGGTCAGTGGCTTCACATGGGAGAACATTGTCCACTCACACAGACCATTACAGGGACTGTGGGCAAGTATTTACAGCCAGGGCTATAAAGCACTCTGTCACATTTCAGCAGGAGGCTTTCAGAGCTGGAGGAAACACTCATTAGCACAGAGAGAGAGAGAGTGAGCGAGAGAGAGAGAGAGAGAGAGAGAGAGAGAAATACTGATTAATGGCAATGCACAAGCTCATGTTTCACATACTATAGCCCCATTAGTTTTGTTCAAAATGTAGTTCATTGTAATTGTTATCAACTTTGATTAATTTGGCCAGGAAGGTAAAAAAGGTGAAAGCATTCATTAAATGGTCCCATTAGATGAATTCAAGCTGTAAGGTGATGCCTCAAGGCAAGCTGCAGTTCATTATAGCGTCAGTATAATCCCTTCAAGCATTCTGAAATGAAGCCGGACTGCTTACTAATGCTAAATAACTCTGAGATTACAGCTGAACTGTGAACCAAGTGTGCTTGAAAGAAAGGATTTTAAGAGAGCAAAAAGTAGAAAAAGAGAAGGGTGTGTGTGTGAGCACATGTTAATGGGCAAGGTGAGGTCCTCAGGTAAGCATAAAATAAAACTCTAATGAGACTCTATACTAAAGGTATGTGTACCAGGTTAGGTAAAGGTAAAGTACTTTCAAAGAGATGATACAAACCACAGGGAGGGAAGGTTAGAGCATGACAATCCAGCTCCAAGTTGACACACAAGTAAGAAATTAATCTTTCATGTTTTTTAGCTTTGTGTATAGAGATGTCCTGATTAAAGAGGTGATGAAACAGTTAAATCACCAGAGCACAGACAACACCTTTACACTTGAGGAAAAGGTGAGGACGGAAAAGGTGGATGTGCAAAAAAGTTGTAAAGACATGAACCTGCCTAAATATGCTAAATAGGATAACAATGAAAAAAGGCTAATGGGGACTTTAGCCTATGTTAGGCTTATACACGGTTAGCTATGTTAGCATCTAGAGGTGGATTAGTCTAAAATATTATAAGGCTAAATGAATTTAATCAGCTTCTGAAATTTAATAATTTTAGACTTAATACTGAGGCAGCCATATGACCAAACTGTACAGTTAATTGTTTGATTTAATTAGTTCATGAAAAATGTGAAAGTCAAACATTCCAAATGAAGAAGTACCCCAAACATTACAAACTTCAATGAATGTATACAATAATTTCTTATTACTTATGTGTTACTATATACAATATGGTAATAATCATGTTTAATTAAATATTTAGGCTATTCGGTTGTGAAATTTAATTTATGTTGTGACCATTTGACCACCATCAAACAACTAATAATAAAGACCATCACTAACCATCTTATAATTGTTGCTGGTCAGTTCTATTTTTTCAGAAGGGACAGACACATGCTTTGGATGAGGAATTGGGTTTGTTGGTTCGAAGAGATACAATTGACTCCAGTACCCACATTCAGCACACAGCACATGAAGATGTTCCAGTCACTAGGTGACCTATGTTATAGTAGCCTTCTGCATGCCATGGCATTCTCATCCCATAATCCCTTGCTTTTACTGTGCAGGTCAGGCCAGGCTGTTTGATGAAGGCCTCTTTATCACTCTCAGGTTAGGTTAGTTAGCACACATGACCTCTGGGCTTGTATTGTGAACTTCTGATCGCTCTTAAGCAAGGGGGTCAGCCACTGCTTTCATCTGTGTTATTGGACCTGCGGTATGATTGGTAATCTGATTACACAGAAGGAGCCCAAATGTAGAAGGTTTTGTGGGAATTATTTGCCAGACAGATTAACTTACTTTCGTAGTAATGAAAACTTGATATTGTTCTTGATTATGCACAAAGGCATGCGTATGTGTGCTACGAAAATACCTTTAATTACTTTAAAGCTGTTGTGTGCTGGGGGGTGTTGTGTATCAGGTTCTTTGTGCAGCTGAGAGTGGCTGTAATAATCTCAAATCAATGAGAAGAACCTCCCTTTTTAGGTATTATGTGGTGAATTCAGTATACAGTTATGAAAGAGTGGAAACAAAAACAACAAAGCAAATGTGTTTTTTTGATAATATTGTCTACTTGTCTACTTAACGGTCAATCATACAGCCAGTCCACCACCAAATGCTTCAAATGTGCCACGAGTAAAAGCAATCCTACAGGACTATTGATCTAGATCCCATTGGGCCTACTGTCTGCAGGTTTGTACTTAAACTAAAAGCGGGTCTAACATGTACACTAGAAATCACATCGTCTCAATTAATAAAAAGATATGAATCCCAATGAATAATGAATCCCAAAAACTGCTTCTAAGATGGGTTGACCCCAACAGTGGCAGACACTAGGCCTAACAAAGGAGACACTTGTAAAATACAAACCAAAAGATTCCATCTTTAAGATTTCATTTAATTAGAAATCCATGAACACTGATTATATAGACAACACTGAGCCAGGACACAGTGCTCAGAACCTATACTACAGATAATGCAGTAAGGAGGGATTTATACAGTATCAAAGTATTGCTTTGGTGGCGTTCCTGTCCTCTCAAACACAATGCAAAGGCTTTGCGCAAACCTCCTAGGAATGTCTTTTAAGTGCTCTGCTCTGGGTCTGAGCTCATGGCTTTAGCAAGCCCTATAGCAGGCCCCATTCCTAACCTCATATGGACGCATGAGCTCTCAGCCATAGCACTGGCTCAGAGATGCTATCTGCCAAAGCATGGAGCCAGCCTTCTGACAACTTCAGAAGAAGCATGCAGGCATCTAAATGCTGCAGGCCTGAATCATTAGTTTAGTGCTGCTGTTGAGAGAGGACCTCCTGTCTGTGAAACTGCAGCTTTACAGGAGAGAAGTAGAAGCTCAGAGTTCTCCAGAGGTTTTTGCCCCAATTATCTTAAAAACTCAGTGCATTAAGCATTGATTCAGTTTCTCACAGAGCTGGAACATGATTCAGGGCACTAAGAGGGATCCTGCTTTCAGTTTACACATAAGAGCTAAATTGCACAAAACACAGCTGAGTTTTTTTTTTTTTTGCAATATCACAGGCATATTAAGAAAGCAGTCTCACCTTTTTGCAATGACAAATGCTGATATTTAAAGATAATAGTGTTGTTAAATTATGATAGTAAAAATGCAATTTGAACTAAAAATTAATAGACTATGAACAAGAGGAAAAAGCAGCACCCAATGATTTCACTTTTTTATGCTGCTAGAATAAATGATAAAAACGGAAAGCAACAATAAAAATACCTTTGTGTCAAATCAGTTGTATGAGGGATCAAGATGTGAAGTGGTTGTTGTACACCAAGAATAAACAAATGGTAAAAGCTATGTATTGATTTTGGGTTAGTGATTGCTACGTACGGAACAAAATTGATCCATGGCATGTCTTACTTAAAATGACTCTCAGTCTTAGTTTCAAAGACAGACACATTTCAAGGACTGCCTCCTCACAAACAAGACATGGCATAATCTCTCTGCCCTTTTACACAACACATACTCCACAAAAATCCATTAAGAAACACAAAGACAAATGCTGTAACACAAACACCTACACACACTCTCGCATCAGAAACAATCAATGAGTGTGAATAAATAAATAAATGAAATGGAAGCACGGGACATGGAGGGCCATATGATCTTTAATTAAAGGTTTAGAGGAGAGAGTAGAGTTATGAAGAGTGAGTGTCAGACAGAATAGTGAATACTGGACTGAAGAAAGAAAGTGGATTTGGATGTTGCTGTCTGAGTGTGTATAAAAGACTAACAGCATCTACACAGTTGTGCCCCTTGGGCAACAAATTAAACATGAGTAATCTGCAGCTTGGTTGTGTGTAGTAATATATCACGTTCAAGTGGGCATATTTATTTACTCAGGCTTACACCAAAAATAATGTTTTGCTAGATATATCTCAAATACATTCTGTACAACCAGTTAAATTTGATTTTTCATGCTTTAAACCAACAGTAGTTTAATGAAATTTGGCCTGTCTGAGACAAAATTGACCTAAACCAGCAGTTCATAACTCCACCTAGCTCTCTGGACCAGGTGCTATGTGTTCGTGATTACTTATTTCAGGTTCCACAGGAGCTATTGTGGACGGTCTGTGGACCACAATAATGGTGCAGTAAAGCACCAGACAAAACAATACCATTGTTAAAATGCTTTTAACAAACTGTAAAAACTGTTTAAAACAGTTAAACTGTAAGTGCAATAGTTAAAATATAAGCAAGTTACTGCTTAACATTTACATTTATGACCTTTGTTTGATTTGGATCTAAGCAGAAAAAAGACCATGAGTGTTTTTAGTGCACTAAGAAAAGCTTCCTAATTAGAATAATATAAACTTACAATGAGAGCCACTAGTTAACTAAGTGTGTACAAATAATTATAGTTTGTAGTCTAGAGGTCTAAAGACGCACACTTGATTATGTAAGATGCAGACAGGCCAGTATTGTTGTTAAACGATAAAAGTGCAATTTAATTAATTAAAATGGTGTGTCTTCAGATAAAATTGAAGGAAAGTTCCTTCAATTTTATCTGAAGACACACCATTTTAATTAGCACCTAGGGAGAATAACTGCACTTTTATTGTTTAACAACAATACTGGCCTGTCTGCATCTTACATGATCAACTGCGTCAGGGCCTCTGCAGTTTTAATAGTTAATTCCATAATTTAGGTCAGAAGAATGAGAAGAATGTTTGATGCATTATATTAAGACATGGTTGGTCAATTGTACCTGATAATTACCTTATTTGTTGTTGATGCTAAAATCCAATGCCTAGCATAGTGGATACTTAGCTGTAATTAGAATTAATATATCCATATATAAACTATACATAAATTATATTCATTGTACATCTTATATTTGTTTCAGTCTACAAAATATGGCCTTAAAACATTGACCTCTAAACCCCATATTAGGTTGTACATAAACCTAGACCCTTACTTGACACATGCTGTAGATCTGAAGGATGTCTATGTATGGCACATGCTTTCAGGCACTAAACTGCAGCTGTTGGGAGTTTGCAGTGGTCGGGCTACATTTAGGGCTTTACTCTCCTTAAGAGCGCCAGGGCGTGAGGGGCTAAAGAGGGTCAGGGTGGAGGCCAGGAGAGAAACTGGGAGGAAGGGGGTAGAAGGGAGGACATGGAGGGGTGGGAGAGCGGGGGCGAAGGCTCTTTCAAATGCATAGGGGGTTAATTCAAGGCACAATAGAGAGAACTGACAGGGCTGGGGACCTGCTCCAAAGAGCAGAGCTCAGTGCCCAGCAAGGCAGGGCCAGGCCAGCGGGGTCGTGTTCAGCCTGGCGTGCCACTGAGCCTGGCTAAAGGGGGGATGTTGGGAGAGGTCCTGCTGTGAGGCCCTGGGGGGCATTTTAATCCCCTCTTACTCGGACAAGAGATTAAGAGATTCCTGCTTTATTTCTCCACATTTCCTGCTGCTTCTTGTTTTGCCGAGAAGGTGCTGCAGTTTGGGGTTTTATTTTTAGCACCAAACACACAGAAAAGGACCGAGAGTCTGTCACAGTTTTGATACGGGGGGAGGGCAGGATGAATTTAACTGAGAATCAGTATCATTGGATGTTGTTTTTTTTGTTTAGAAACCACCACTTAAGTCAAAAAGCTGAGGAGTGAGGTGTCACGTAGACGAGACACTAAAATGGGGTGTAAGGAGCCAAATGGTTCAGAGTGACAGCAAAGTCATACGTGAATGTGAGAAAGACTAAGAGGAGGGGAAAGTGGTTGAGAGAAAGAGAGAGAGAGAGAGAGTTAATGTTACCAGAAGAAATCTGTGAGAGAGAACAAAAAGAATTCTGACAGGAACTTGGCCACAATGACTGAACTTTTCTTGGTCCTCTCAAAGAAAAAAAATCACTCAGCAACTAATAAACATTCCCTCCATGACTGCCATGTCCGCTCTTTGGCGTGCATTTCCCTAAAGTCTCGGGGCCACTTCAAACCCCTTTCTAGAAAAAAAGGCCTGTCAGATGGTATCTCTGTGACAGCTAGAACTCCAACATGTAGCCTCATTCAGCCAGGCGGGAGCCAGCGCGGGGTCAAGAGCTCCAAATGAAGGTCTCGTTTCTCTGTTGATTCAGAGGGGCATCTCAAGGACAACTCTAGAGGCTTGCAAACACTCTTGTGTTTCTTCTCTTGGAGATAGCAACATTTTTCCCTTGATATCCTGTCTTTTCCCCTGCCCTGTCATATAGGTGTGCACTCTGACCTGCCGAAAGAGAAACACTTGGGTCTACACCAATTGCTGAAGGGGGGAGAGCGGTCATGTGGGTGAAAGCAGCTGGCAAAGTGGTGCTACTCTCAACACACACTAGGTAATCAGATCGGTGTGATCAGATAAACCAAGATCAGACTCCTCACTCCAGCCTGCCCCAGTAGGTAGCTATTTACAAAACCGTGGGAAGAAATGTGCCTCTGGTTTAAAACTAGCTTTACAGACCTTAACAATGACCATTACCTGCTCGAATCTGTCTTCTCAGGTAGTTCTAGATAAATGTTGGATGGAATGAGGCCAGCGTTGGACTGTAGGAGTTTGCGGGGGTTCCCCTGGTCTGTCTGGCTCACATGATGTGGTTGGACTGCACTACATTCCTGCAATAACACTCATTCCAGCCTCACCATGTTCTTCAATAAAGCCCTGACAGCCACCCTTCCTATCCTCACCACCGACATACACACGCACAAACCATCACACAAACCTGCATCCATGCAAAACTGGATTAAAATAGCCCCATGGAGAACAGAACAGCCGCCCTACAGTCTGGGGAGAGAGAGGAGGGCCCCGGGCCACTAAACAACGTATCCATCACAAAAGTGACAGCTCCAAAGTAGAACGTAAACATGTACAATTGGTCTCCGTCACTCAGAATTTGATGTTTTGTCAAAGTAAAAAAAATGCATGACTAAGGACTGCCGTAATTACTACAAGGAGTTTATGTGAAGTCGCTTTTACAGTAAAATTCCTGGTACAAAAAAGGGCAGTCTTAATTAATGCTCCACCAGGTGGTCAAGCAAGTGATTTTTTGCCATTCTCAGGCCGGATCTTGCCACATGTGTAACGTGAGGAGCGAGTGAGTGGTGGGGATGGGAAACAAAGAAAAGGCAATTAAGGAATGCAGCAAGCCGAGAACCGGTAGAGAGAGGGAGGTGGAGGAGGGGGAAAGGAAGGAAGAGACGGACCTTACAGTGACCCCCAGTCGGGCGGAGAGGCTGCCTGGGATTTAGTGTTGTTTATGCAGCTGTCGGAAGCACCCAGGAGATCACGGTACTGGAAAAGACCCACACACACCCAAATTCCGTGCCTATTTGATGTGGGATCTAAGGTCCTCTTATGATAAGACTACACCAGGAAGGTGATTTATTATTTATCTCTTTGCAGGCGCTAATAAGGACAGTTATGCTCTTGTGTGAGTATTGTTTCAAAGAAATAGACACTCATATCCAACATATTCTTATTCAATTTCTTTATACATGTAAAGCAGAAGGTATTCATTACCTAGGAATTTTGAAAGTTAAACATACATTAACAGAATGTGTTTTGCACATGATCTCTGATGGGCTGCTAATTACAGTGCTACTCTAGGCCTCTTTCAAATAAGCAAAAATGAGTTTTTCTAACATGCTGACACACTGTGCATGGGACTCTGTTAAGCTCTGTCTTGGAGGTGTTTCACTGGGTCTGGAGCAGGGCCACAGAAACAGACCATGCAAAAACAAACACCATTTGTCTGTGTGTAATAAATCTGAGAGAAACATGTCCTACATACTGAGCACCCAGCCGCCTCCCCACTCACTCCCCCTAAAAACAACAAAGACGACACAATCAATACTCACAGCACACGGTGAAGGCACGCACAGCACTCAGCTTCCCTCTTACGCTCTTAAAGCTGAATGTCCGCATATGATAAGGAAATTATCTCTGCCATTCCAAAGCCAATTTGACGTTCATGTTAAATCAGAATCTGCACTAAACACGTCGCACAAGCCATGAGTTTGAGTTAATGTGTGTAATGTCCAGGCCCATGCAATACAAACGTCTCCTCAATCTGTGATAACCTTCCTTACATTGAACCAAGACAACCCCCCACTCTCCACCACCACTACCCATGCAACAGGTGTCCTTAAAACTACATGTTATCACATTATTTTTTATACAAGTATATATATATGGTATATATGGTATATTAGTATATAATAATATATAGTGTAAGATCAATTTAACTGAAAAACATACTTTTGTCACTTCATGTTACTACACATCAATTTTAAAATTGTGCACAGTTTGGCACATCAACAAATGGCTAGCTTCTGTTTGTGGTCAAAACTTTACTACACTTTAGAGGAGGGAAACATCCATTTTTCATGAAATTATTTTAGAGAATTTTCTACATTAATGTTCTGACAAATAAATCTGTGATTTACTTGCCCACAGCAGATAATTACTAGACCCCAGCAAAAGGGGTCTAGTGATCACTGTTGTACTGGTGTACTTGTAGTATACAGAAAATACTCAAATAAGTTACTCTTCCTATTTTTAAGCTAGAAACACACACACATGTTTTGCTACGGTTGTGACCATAATTACTGAGTTCACTTTTTTTAGTTTTTCAAATGAAAGCTGAAACTTTTTAATCAAAGCATTTTTTTTCCGGTCCTCACATATTAGAAGGAAAATCAGGTTCTCATAAATACCCACAAAAACTTGCCCACAGACACAAACACATACATACACTTTTTTAAATTTAGAAAAACACTTGTTAAATGAGTTTGGACACAAATATAGATTTAACGTGAAGTGTTTATGGCAACATACATAGACAGTATTAAACTGACACTTTGAGTGAGCCTGATTTATTTTTGGTTAAATATGGTCATATTTCCCACAGTTCATGGGAGGGGCGAGCGATTTAGACAGGGACATGGAGACGAGGTGGCCTCATTCGCTAGGCCCTATTTTCGGGATCAAGCCGTCATGTGGCCAGACATAAGAACTCCCCCATACACTTACCCTTTAGAGGGGTATAGGAATGCTGGATGTTTGTGTCTGTATGACAGAGGCATATAGCAAGAGAAAGAGAGAAACGGAGAGAGAGAGAGAGAGAGAGAGAGAGAGAGTTGACAAAACAGATGTAAAATGTGTGAGGTGAATTACAGAGAAGTTTGGGGAGAAGAAAAACAAGGGACAAAATGTAAGGAATTTAAAGTTCATGGTTCAAACCGACATTTGTTTCTTTCTTGTTATGGAATTAAGGTTTAAGTCACACTCTGCAGAGAAGAAGAGATGAAAGCAGGACTGGAGAACTAGTGCAGGATTTTTGTCATCAGTCAGTCACACGGAACTCTAGCGAGAGATCTTCAAACCTCTCCAACTGCTCTCCCTCACTCCCTCTCCCTCTGTCCATCCGTCCCCTGGCCATAGCCTTCACTGTCTCTTTCACTCCTTGCGTCTGTTCCCGCTTTCAAAGAACTAAAGCTCTCCGCTCTCCCCCTTAGCTTTTGGGATTTACACACAAACAAGCACACACACTCACACACACATTCACACACACAACACACACGGCCTAATTCATTCGACTTCAAAGCAGCACCACATCGACCTTTCTCTCCCCACAAATCACTTCTCTTTCTTTCCGTTCTCCCGAGCCTTTTATTCTCTTACTCTTTCGCTCTCGCCGGTCCCACATCCCGGCAGCTGGAGCGAAAGAGTGACAAAGAAAGGCGGCGGAGTGCCGAAAGAAAAGACTTTGCTTCCCTGAGTAAACCCGTCTCCATAACGTTGAAGCAGTCCTCTGAGCCAAATGATTCCACTTTTGCTACCTATATCTTCTCCTCACAAACAAGTCAAACCCTTCTCAGCACACTCACACAAACACACAGGCACACACACACACACTCGCTCACAGTATCTTACAGTAAAGCCCTTGAGAACTTAGATTTGAGACCTGCACTGAGCCATTGGGTAAGATGAAGATGAAATCTGTTCTCTTCTGCTCAGTGCTTCATGTTTACTCTGCTCAAACTCATCCGCACTGGAGAGAGCAACTCAGCAGCACATTGCAGACGAGACACTGAGACGAGAGAGAGAGAGAGAGAGAGAGGGAGAGAAAGCGAGTGTATCTGCCCGATCTGTGGGAGATTCCCTGCACTCAGACAAGAAAGGGCAGCCTAAAGATGATGTCATCAAACAGTGTCCTGACAATAATAATGACTGCTGCTTCTCAACTGATTTCCAAGCATCACACTACTAGTTTTAAAACTGTTGCATGCTATTTATTTTCAGTCCTGGCGGGAAATGCTCCATTTTAATAAACAAAAAATCCTCCTTTTGATTTCCTTTTAAACCTTCCCAAAGCCGAGATGGAACGCTGACTTGCTCAAAAAAACAGTTTATCTTTAGTTTTGGTTCTAGTCAAATTATTTATAAACCAACATGCTGTTGTAAATGATATAATTACAGAATCTCAGAAACTTTACAAATTCAGCAGGAAAGGAACCAGAAGCAAATCTGAGAGCATTTTTTTCTGCTATATGATATAACATATCCCTCATAAAGTGCAGACTCTGAGCAGGGGCAGGGGATCTTTCAACACCTGCACATCTCAAAACCTTCCTAAAACAAGACACAGCCAATAAAGCTGCAGTCTCTTGCATGATTGCCTTCAGACACAGTCATTTGATCCCAGAGCGCATGTGTGTTTCGGGCTGGCTGCAGTAGAGCATGACCCAGCACCTTGTGTGAGGGGGAACCATATTCTCCCACATGCGCTCTTCGCAGCAGGGTGGTCCGCAGATAAGGTCTGTGTGCCAGGACAGAGCTATCTAACTGCTGCAGGATTCATATTAACATCCGGATGGCTGCAAAGATGAGAGCTGCGCAGAGTTCGATGAAAGTGCAACGAATGTAGCTGTGAAAATTTTGTCCTTCTGAATTTGCCTGGTCCATGATAAGATGAACATTTTGAAGACTGGTGTTTAGTATTTAAAAAGTCAAATTCCACAAGTCTGCTATTAGCCACCATCATGAACACACATAGATGTTTGTTACATAGAGAAAATGCCTCACCAACTGTAGTTTCACTAAGGAGAAAAGAGAGAGGGAGAAAGAAAGAAAAGAAGGGGTGAATATTCTTCAAAGAAACATGGCACAATTGAGTTAAGGTCCCCACTCTGTGACCTCTGACCCTGCAGTCGCCCAGGGTCAAGACGATGAGAGGAGCCCAATGACAGACTCTATATGGCCTGTTCCGAGCGAGAGAGAGAGACAGAGAGAGAGAGAGAGAGAAAGAGAGAGAAAAAGAGAGAAAGAGAGAGAAAAGGAGAGGAAGGATGAAGGGGAGGGGGCGGGGTGTCTGCCAGTTACCAATTTAGTAGCAGTCTCTGAGTTCTAATGGGAAGGGGTGTTGACTGATTAATATGTATGAATTTGGGAACAGTTGTGGTTTTGTGCTGGACTGTGCTTTTCTCACGCAAGGTGGGACGGCCAGGGGGATGAATGCATTAGCACTCTGAAGGCTGAGTAAGAAAGGCCGAGGAAGACAGAACACTGAAAGAGAGGTGCTGGACAAAGGGAGGGGGGGAGGTCCTCTGCTTTTCCGTCAAACAAAATAAAGAAGGGATGCGAAAGAAAGAAGGCTGGTCACTAAGTGGGGGTGATATCAGTTTTCTTTAGCTTTTGAGCATTTCTCAAGCTGACGAGAGCTCTGAACATGATCCAAACTCTCCCTACTCAGTGACAATGGAAATCAGAGTCAAGCGTGGAATAGTTTAGGCTATTAGGCACTTCTTAGCAGAGCTGGCAACCAGGATAATACATCCAAATGTTTGGTGTTGAAAATCTTAACTGGACGTTGATGTTGGCGGAGGGGGAAATAAAAAATACGTAAGTTTGAATAATAAGGACAGTAGCTTCTTCTAATGTATAGCTGGATGGCTGGATGTTTAAATTGTTATTTACAGTTCTCACTCTAAGAGAGCTGGAAAATCCCACAGTGGCAAACGCTCTCAACAACAGAGTTCAACCTCCTCTGTTTTTACAAGCTTACATTTTTTTTTTAGGATTTTATGTCTTACCCCCTGCCCAAACATTTCTCCTGCCCAAACTGCCTTTAACTCTTCTCCCCCTCCCTCCCTCTCTCTCTCTCTCTCTTTCTCTCGACATGTAGGAGGAGGACTATTGTTCCCTTTCTCCCAGCATAGCCAGGGGCCCTGCAGCCTGACTTGTCATGGTAATGGCTCTGAATGATGTGGTAATGGGATGTAAATACCACTATACTCTTTAACATACCACCAACAGCACACACATTCAAAACTCCGCTCCCTGTCCCGCTCTCTGCCTTTAATTTTTCAGTTTCTCTCTTCCACTCCTCATAGGCAAGGCTAAAGAGTGAAGAATTAAGGGAATTTTCCATAGCACACATAGGTCGCTAAGCATTATGGAGGTTGCAGTATGACAGGAACAAAGAATTCTGGGAAAGAGGAGGACCAGTCTCTGGCTGTCTTGTCTGGGGACGTTAGAGGTAATGGAGGGTGAAGGTTTTAGTCGGTCTTGCCACAGACAGCAGCTATTTCAGACACCGTTATGGAGCTCGTAAAGCCATTACACACCACCGTCTCCACTGTCATTAAGAGATTAGAGACTTAGCCATACGCCTGCCAGCCTTTTATCATAATATAGTCGGTATTCGGGGACACACAACAAAAGCCACTGAGAACACTTTGACAAAATTTTGGAAGGAGCTAAATGAGTAGAAGCAAACAAAATAAATCTGTAACACACTCGCCCAACAGCGTGATTGATGTCACATGACAACAGTATGTCAACCAATTAGTGTGCTTTCACCTGTCTGGTTCTAAAAAACACGTCCATTTGAAATATTTTTAAAGTCCCAAAAATCATAAAGAGCAAATAATCATAGAGAATCGAGCAACGCTAAGATCAATGCATTAACAGCAAGTATATAGACGGACGTGTGGCACTTCTTTGAAATGCCTGCAGTCGGATTTAAGAGCTATCGTGAGTCTGACATCCTCCTTCCCACTTAACGGCATCTACTCTATGCTTAATGACTCCCAGTAGCATGATAGCACGCACACAGGGCCGGATGTGGTCGAGCTTGCGAGTGCCACCCAAGCCAACCTCTCACCATCCTCTGCACAGAAGCAGGGAAGGCCAGAGGGGCAAAGGAGGACATTGAGAGCAGGAATAACTAGGAATAGTGTAGAGGAAAGGGTAGAAGATGGAATAAGGAGATATAAGATGGACTGATAGAATGGAGGAATTGAGATATGGATGGATGGCAGATGAAAGGAAGGAAAGAAGAGGGTCCACCTCCCGCCGGGCTCATCCCCGCTGATGAGTGGCTTTATCTGTCTTTCTTCTTTTGTTTTCCCCGTCTCCCTCCCATAATTCCCTTTATCTCTTTCCTCTCTGATCACCCTGTCCCTCTTCACTCCTCCAAGGCAGAGGCCCTTCCCTCCATCTCCTGAAGTACAGACAAACTCAGGGAGACCTCATCAGATTCTCTTTGTTGTGTCTCTGAAGGTAAACACGGCCGTGCATAAACGGAAGAGGCGAAAAAGTCTGCTCTTGACGGATAGAGATGCAGTGATTTAGTCTTAGAAACAAACACAAACTCTCTACCACTCTCTGTTCCAGCTTTCAGATGGTTGCATCAGGCTTCAAGGTTAAGCAGAGCACCTCACAAATGCTGGAGTTTCACTTCTACCGCCGGTAAAGTTGATGACAGGCAGAAAAGGAATCCTAAACCAAAACACTGTGTTATTATACACTAAAATATGTCTACCACCTGATTACAGGCTAATCAATTAAGACAAAGAAAGAAGCTCACTGGCATGTAATAAAAAAGAACTGCTACACTGATATTGTTTAAATTAGACAAACATGATGCCCACACACTCTCCTAAATAAATTGCAAAATTAAAAAATTTGCTTTGGCCCACATTTGGCCATTATATGTCCTATCTTCATGATTGTTCTATATATTAAACATTTAAAATATTTTTGGAGTGTCAAATCTTTGTTCATTCCACCAGTTGCAAAAGCATATGATTAGATAAACCCAGTGGGAGTCAGAGGCATAGTTAGAGAAAAAGGAAATGACAAGATCGAGTTTGCAGAGGGAGATACAGAAGCTGAGAGAGAAGTCAAATTACCCAAATAACCGTAATAAACCATACTCATTAAATTACTTTAAAACTCAATTTAGGAGCAAATTTGGACACAAAAGGTTCGCCATTTGAAGTCAGCGGCATCCTGCAGCTTGTCATGTGACATGGATTCTTGCTATGCGACTCAGTGATTCTCTAAAGGTCCTCCGTCCTCTCTTGTCTCTCGTTTTCTCTCTTTCTCTCTTTTTGGCTCAACATCATCTCTCTCGTAGAGCTTGGGCTGTAAACCCTTGAGTCCTGGCTGATAATATATTCCAGCCACAAAGCCAGTGGAACAATGCTGGGTATAGAATGGGCTCTCCCTGCCTTCCTGAGGCGTGCCTGTTTTGGGCTCTGTGTTTTGAGTTTCCCCCTTCTTTAAATGACAAAGTGAATCCTCCTGGCAGCCCTCTTAGAGAGCCCCCCTGTCCACCCCCTACCCCTAACCCCTGAGCTCCAAGGCAGGCCAACAAAAGGGCCCATTTGCACGGTGTGAGGGCATAATGCAGTTATTAGTGTGAGGAGATCCATAGGGTCAGCGGGGGAAGAGCTTCCCTCCTGCCCCAGGACAATGCAGGCCAGTAGGCTGAGCCGCAGGACTCAGAGTGCTGGCCATCCCTTCCTTTCTTCTATGATTTTCTCTTTGAAAGAGTCACCTGAATCACAGCTTTATAATGAAATGTCCTTGTTTTTCAGGAATAAATTACTCCAAAATTAAGATGTGTATATTTTACAATAAATTAAACTGGCATTTTAACCAACTGTCCTGGGATGAGGATTTAATGGGATCCACAACTAAAAGGTTCCCCACTAACATTTAAGGTCATAGAATCATGCCTTTCCTTTATTAACAACAGTCCAAGCATGAGCATTTTGAGCCTGTTGCTAGGCTGTTGCTAGAAACCATACCTTCAGTTTCTGCTGCCACATCAGAGTAACTAAACCCAGACTAAACTCATCAGTCTTGCACACTTCACTCCCACTGAGCCCTAACTAATGGCGACTTTGACTTGGTTGGAGCTTCAGCCCACTGCCCTCTGCAGTGCCCTGTTATTAACCCACTCCTCATGTCTTGCTCAGGCAAAAGCCTTCCACAAGAAGGCCTGTTCTGCTTTGATTTTAAATCCCACGGCTCCATTTTTAGTTGGCCTTTCTCTGAAGGCTAAAGCATCCTGACCTCGGGTAAGATAAACTGCAAACCAGGCTCGTCCATCACTTCATCAGTCTGACTGCGGCTCAGGTGACAGGCGAGAAACCTCATGCACACATGCAGAAGTCATCACCAGCTCATCTGTATCACATGCATGCATCTGCATATAAATAATACCTAACTTAGTATATTGAATATACCTTCAATATATTGAATGTTTATATATTTACATGAGCTGATTAAATGAGCATTTATAGAAACCTTTATATAGCTGTAATATATGATATATCTGAGAAGTATTTACATGCATTCACATGCCATACATCACTGTTCCTACTGTTATTAGCAAAATCAAAAGAAATGACTCAAGAAGTCACTCAAGACTTTTGCACAGTACATATATATATATACACTGTATGTGTGTGTGTGCATGTGTGTGTGTTTTGGTGTGTGTGTATGACAAACATACAGTATATAATTATCTGAATACTATTGAGTGTAACAATCTCCAAATTATATCATGAACTGATAATACCACTATTTTATTACAATGAAAATTTGCATTTTCATCATATAATAATACAACAATATGGTTGTTTTATATGTATATTTTAAGTGATTTTAGTACATCTCAAATGCACATGCTCATCCATTTATTCTCATGACAGAATAAATGGTTATTTTGCTGATTAAAAAGTACACTTTATGCTATTTAAATGTTTTCAATGCAACAGCTTTATATAAAATGTCAGTAGGATATTTTTCCCAGTAAAATGCTGAGAAACAGGAAAATGAACACATAATGTCATATGACGGACAAGATCAGAGAAAGAAATTAACAACTGACAAGGGGGAAAATGACTTTGAATAGGTCCTCTGTACATATGACCCTTTCTCCTTGTCCAATCGGTAGAGAGGACCGCTGCTCTGAAATGTTGGGCCCTGATAAGAGCGAGGCCTCCTGATCCCCTGACGAGGATCACATGCCAGACGGACAGACAGAACGTCTGCAGACCTGCCGAGCTGCTGCGTGCTATGAGAGGGTCATAGTAAGAGAGGCCTGTCTAGCGTCTGCAGCAGATTTACAATATCCATCCTCCTATCTCTCCTGGAATCCACGGAATGCGCTTTGGCCATCTCAATAGGCAGGCACTATCGGAATAGGACTTCAGGATGCTGTCAGTTTATTGATAAAACAGACACACACTCTCTCTCTTTTGGCCTCTCTCTGCCTTTTTCTCTCTCATCTGAGGTGTTCTCCTTCAGAGCGGAAGCTGTCAGAAGTGTTCTGCCAGGCACAAGACTTCTGAAATCGGCAAAGCGACCGACACACAGAAAAGAGAGGGAAACTCTAGAAAGATGGCCAAGGACGAGTTTAAAGACAGGGTTTAAAATGTGTCATTATGGCTCTCCTTCAACTCCCCCAAAAATGCCCAGAACAAACACGAAAGCCAGCAACAAAGTGGCTCAAGAACTGAGAGCTAGATACTTCTAAAACTTGTCCTTAGAAAATAACATCAATATCAGATAGCATTTAAACAACCAAATTCCTAATGAGCAATCTGAACAAGCCGGTACTGCGGCTCGTGTCTGCATTCATTTAGATGGATTAGCCAGCATGACTACTGAGTGTGTTCATATTTTTGGACTAATCTCTTCGAAGGCAGAGGTATGGAGAAGAAAAGGGAGCAGTGTTTCGAAACACTAGAGACAGTCAGGAACGGAAATAAGAGATTAGTTTTTAAAAAAACATCGAGACAAGCAGGGATCGTCGCAAAGGGGGTAAAATCATTCCATTTCGTTAAAAAGAAACGACAAATTTTTGACGGTTGTCATGGAAACTGGAGACCCGTAGTGCCAGGGTGCATGTCTCTGAGTTCAGACCAAAGGACTCAGAGAGTCAACTCTCTCTCTCTCTCTCGCTCTCTCTCGCTCTCTCTCGCTCTCTTTCTCACACACACACACACACAAAGTCACAGAGCTTGCTGCTGTGGCCATGCAAACTTTTCACAGCAAGCAAACTGTTTGTTTGAACAGACCCCGGGGCTTTGGAAACTTTTATGCTCTTTAGTGGCTAGGGCTGCTATTAAAGATAACCATTTCCTTGATAAGTCGATTAGTTAGGGGTCCAAGCACGAAGTGCTTACAGACCCCTCTTGTAACTGTTCCGTTTCTTTATTATTATTATTATTATTATTATTACTACTACTTTATTTGTAACATCTGTGGTGTTTCTAATGTAAATACCATGTAAGGGTGAGATGCAGCGTAAACAACTTCCATGTTTAACACATCATGATGGATGGACGTGTCTCTCTTGGAAGACGATGTGAAATTTAATTTGAGGTTAACACAAGAAAAAAAGCGATAAAAGAGCAAACTATAAAAATAGTTGAGGAGAAGAGAGATGTGATCAGAAGGCAGAAGGATTGAGTAAATAAATAAAACATGAACATGAAGAGGGCAAATGTGTGTCTTTGAATGTAGATAGAAATCTTTTACAAGTTTCCTTGACTAGAGAGTTAATTAGCTTAAAAAATCTCTCCCTCAGCCTGACCTCAGGTGAACCAGAGCTTCATGTCTTCCCTTAGTCTGTATCGCGTACTGTACATCCAACATGTTTTCGACACTAATCCAGTCACTATTTGCGGCCTTGTTTCTAGGCTCTTACGTAAAGTTGTAGGTGGGTAATGGAGGTTTGCCGAGGTGACGGTGTGGCTGTGTGAGCTTTACATTTCTCTTTGTGTTTCTGTCACTGCTTTTAGTTGTGGGCTCTGTTTTTGGAACCTGTTGGAGGATCTGCCCTGAGGACATCCTCTCTCTCTCTCTCTCTCTCTCCCTCTCCCTTCCTCCCTCCCTCTCTCTCTCAGACACACACACACACACAGCATGAGTGTATGCCTCTCACAGCCAGAGGGGCTTCAGCAGCAGCCTGGCTCCTTAGGGACTGATTAACACAGGCATGTCTCCAAGCAGGAGAGCAGCTTACCCTCCTCCTCAAAGAGAGCAACCACACACACATAAATGCACACTCAGCCCCCCCACAACAAAACATGAATCCATGCACCCACAAATACACTAAAGTACATAAATTAGTTCTATATGTGATGACATACGATGGCAGTGATATTAAACTGTATATATGATGTTGCAAGCACACAGACATAAAAGTAAAAGTTTCTCTTTCTAGTTAAAGCCGTGTTAAACAGAGCCTGTGTGGAAGCAGAGTTGGCTGAAGAAGTTTGGCTCCCTGCGCACTGCTTCACCCCACCAACCTGCTCTCTTTTTGTCCTGCTCTCTGCTCACTGCTGCCTTTTGTCTGGCTCTGCTAATATCCCGAGCCTGACTCTATGAACTCTGCAGGTCTACTACGAGAGGGAGATCGATTCAGCACCCTGCCCTGCCCTGATATTCTG
This sequence comes from Distichodus sexfasciatus, assembly GCA_032718565.1. Lineage (NCBI taxonomy): Eukaryota > Metazoa > Chordata > Actinopteri > Characiformes > Distichodontidae > Distichodus > Distichodus sexfasciatus. The sequence goes on from JAVGVS010000001.1 coordinate 2,839,188, forward strand.
GGTTATGTAAATGATGCAAAAAAAATATCTCTCTTTCTCCCTCCGTCTCCCGCTCTCTCTCTCTCTCACATGGCTCTGACCCAAGGCACATCTAAACGTTACTTTTTTCTCTTAAAACACAACAGTCTGACAAGGTGAGGCGGCAGGAGGGAGGATGGGAGGGAGGCAGGGTGTGGGCAGACTCAGCCATCGGCTGTGTGCTCGAGTTCATCGATTTTCCGTCAGGCTAAAAGCCCTAACCTGCCAAGCAGAGGCCGTCTGCTTTTCCTCAAGCACTGAGACATGCCCATCCCATAGGCCTGCTGAAGAGACGAGCCATTACAAGAGCTCGATCAATACCAGCCTTCATCGCCCGCCAGAACGAAAGCAGAGTGTGAGAAAGCGGAGATCTTTTTTACGAGTGCTCATCATCGCCTTGCAGTGAATTACAGCTCTTTAGATGAGAGTTTGAAGCGAGCAGAGAGCTCGACTCTAGAAAAGATTAGGAGTGAGATACTGCAGGAGTTCCATGCTGCCCCTTCTCAGCCGTGATTGAATAAATATTGTCTCCGATGGTCCTGTGCAGCTGTTTCCCTGGGACCTCTGATTCAACCCGGATTGTCCAGCTGTCAGAGGGGAAGGAAAGAAATTCACCATCATATTTCTACGACACAAATGCTGCATTGTTTCATCCCAACTCCCTGAACACTTGTGAAGAACATTTGGCTACTGGGGACCAGATCAGGTGAAGCAGAATTTTAAAAAGGCTTGCTCTGGCATGAGAGGGATTCCTAAGAGAACCTTAAAATGGTCCACTAACACCAGCAGACACAAGTTTATAAGCACAGGCACACACACACACATGCCAGCCCACACAAACACACATACTCACAACTTACACACTTTAGGGTTTTTATTTCATGTTAGGGTTTTTATTGTTCTGTTTATCACAGATATTGTATTAAATAATAGAAGGCTTTTACAACAGATATTTCCTGCTCTATAAAAAGATTTGTGTTGTCCCCAGCATACATCATTGCATTTTACATCAGAGTCACACTATCTCAACCTTAGACTTCATTAGGTCAAGAAAGAAGCAGTCACAAGCAGAAAGTTCCTTCATCATAAAACTGTAATTTTGTGTGTGTGTGTGTGTGTGTGTGTGTATTTTTTTTTCCATATACAGTCCAAGGGTCACCATGTTTATTAATCCTACACCAGAATGCCACTTTCAAACATCACAGAGCTCCCCGAGGTGCCCCAGCCCTGCCTTTATTCTCTCCGCTGATAAACACAAGATGGCTGCCCCCACCCCTGTTAGTTTACACTAGTCTGTTAAACATCCCCTGCCTCTTGCCCTCTGCACCGGCACCCCGTCCACTCTCCGGCATCGAACAGCCTCCCTTCTCGCTGGCAGGCAAACGGTATGCACTGAATATTTGTGCTGCATAAATCATTCTTTTATCACCCGCCTCCTCCCCGCTCCCCCCAGCTTGGCCGCCATGTTTTTTTCCAGGTTGGGGAAGGTAATGCACCACTAGCCTGCACTGTAGCCGCTCTGTAAACCGCTGACGGATCGGAGCCAGCTGGCCAAGAGTCCAGCACACAATCCAGCATTCCTGCCCGGTTCGGGCGCATAACACTCAGCGCTCAGGTCCGACGAGCCCCGGCCCGCCCCTGCCCGCCCCTGCCACCTCCACAGCATGCAGCAGGAGCGAGCAAGCTAGGGATTGAGCCTGACCGAAACAGCCGCCTTATTCATTCCTGTCCTCTTTTACACTAGTTTACTCAGCAGAAACTCTGAGAACACTGATGTGAGCCAAGCCGCCAAGCTTAAGTCATAACGAGAGGCAAGGAAAAAGTCAGACATTTTTATGTCTGTTATGTCTGTGACCCTAAGAAAAACAGGGATAATTACAGAAGCAATGCATTACCGACACCTCGTAATGCTGTTTTAATGAAACTTGTGGCATTGTGTGTGGGTGCAGGATGCAAACAGACAGACAGACGGTGTGCGAGTGTGTGTGAAGGCCAAGGCATGTACGCGGACTCTATAAATTCGTCCTTTGATGGTAAAACGTTTCTCTAAACTGTTTCATCTACAGCATACATTGGAAGGCAGCTGTGTTTAAGTAAGCCATATAGCATGTTTACACTGTTAGGGCTCTGTCCACTGTGGAAAGGGCCTCGTCTGAATTAAGAGACAATCAGAATGATGCATGTTCTCTGACAGCTGGCCACTTGAGTTTGACAAACGACTCAGGCACTTCCTCCATCAGTACAGGGTTTTAGAGAAAGCAGAAGTGGAACTCTGTGTGATGTCATAGTAGTGCTAGAATATTAAAGGAGAGAAGCAAAAGATAGGATGAAAGAAAAATAATAAAGGAAGCCTATGCAGAATAAGGAATAATACAACAATTACACAAAACACTTATGTTTGAAAAAACTTGGTTCTGTACATATTTTCTCAGACCTACAAGGATTTGTTTAAGCCTAAAATATGGTTTTTATTTCTAGAGTATTTTAAAGCTTCTGGAAGGTGCTATTTTTCAAACAATGTTCTATGTGCTGAATGATCAGGTCCTGAATATGTGAACATATGTCCTGACTCAAAGTACAGTATAACAGCTCCAGCTAATAGTAAGCATTATTCAATTCTGAAATGAATTCCCAATTTTAAATGAATTCAAGTAAATTATTCTAATTGTTTATTTATTTTTTTGCTCTAACAAGATAACATAATGGATTTCCTTGGACTTACAAAACCTTTAATGTTACAATAAAATAATTAAAGGAAACTAGCTGAAAGAAAGAGAGTATTTGCATGCAAATATTTATGGTGAAGCAATCTAGCCAACTTTTTATTTCAGACATTCATATGTGACATATTGTAATTTAATATTATCAGTACTATCAACAATTCTGATTGCATTAAACAAATTCATCATTTTAAAAAACAGAAAATGCTCAAAATTCTGTTCTTTACTACTGGAGTCGATGAACTTACCCAAGTGAAGCTGACATGATTTCTTTCATTTCTAGAATACAGTTCTCAAAAAACTGTAAGTAACATTCCACATGAGATTACAGACTTCCACTGTAATGGCACTTGAGGTCCTGAAAGGTTATGCTTCTTGATCACCATTAACCCCCGTCTGTATTACACTGTGCCCGGTTACCAACAATGAATGAGTCTCTGGCCATTTATGATTCTCTGTAATGTGTTGCCCGAAGGCTTTCCTCGGGCTCGGCCACGGAGGCCTGAGAAACTCGCATTTCCTGCCCCTCTCCCTCGCTTAATTATCGTCATTCATTTCCCCCAGCAGCCTTCCACCCATTCCTGAGTTGCTTGGGCTGGGCCGGGCCGTCCTAACTCATAAGTTCTCATGACCTGTCTGGCCTGAAGCCAATGCCATAGACAGAGATATATGGATTGGTGTGTATGGACATGAACGTAGGTACAGTAATGGATAGGGATCAGGATCATGACGTTCTCCCTTACCGTGTCAGCCACCTACATGATGTATCCACAAAACGGCTTGTGACGGATTTCTGCAGGTCTAGACAGACCAATACAAACAGAGAAAAACACACTTCCTCACACACACACACACACACACTGCAAAAACATATTCACATACACACACTGTCTCTTACAAATACCCTCTCTTCATCAATCACTCCTAAGAAGACTCTCACCCTCACGCTATCTTGCACACAAAACACACACACATCGCAGAGCAGATAGGAGCCAACATTTCATGCCAAGGCAAATGTGTTGAGAGATTGGTCAATGTTCCAGCACCACCCAGGCTGCTATGTGCTGGGAGAGAGGTGTAGCAGGCCTGCTGCCGTTTCCTTGGGGGAAACCGAGCTGAAGCCTCACAGAGAACCAGAGCTAAAGCTACGCACACACACACACATCCCACTGCAGCAGCTAATTGACCACAGTGATATACACTTGGCTCAAGATGACGTGACTCTGAGCACTCGCAGAACGTCCTTAAACGTTTTCATTTGGCTTGTTTGTGTACTCTGTGTTGAGTTATGCACCACAATCTCCTGCAGGCCAGCGCCCGTGCCAGACTATGGGAAGCCGAGGGCTTAACCCAAAGCAAAACAGCCTCTCAGCCACAAATTTACGAACCTGCTACTGGAAGAGCAGAGCAACTACGGCAGGGTCTTCCACTATAGAGAGAGAATAGGTAGGGGAGATAAAGCCAGAGAGAGAGAGTTCACAGTATTAAAGCATGCAATGAGATTTCATAGAGAGACTGAAAAGAACAGAGAGGCAAAAGGAGACCGACAGATACAGAGGGAGAAAGAGATGAGTTCATAGTGAGAGAGTGTACAATGAGCCTGATAACGAATGAGAAAAAGAGAGGGGGAGAGGAGTTCAGAATGGGAGACGGTAGAAAGAGATTTCAGAGAGTTTTCATTTCTCTTTCAGAGAGAGACAGAGGAGGAAAGAGGAGAGAGGGAGAGAGAAAGAGAGAGATTTAATAATACAAAGAAACTTTTGTGTCCATAGAAGAATCATTTAATAATTTTGTGCTATAAACGTAATACAAGAGAAATATGACAAAAACGAAGCATGATGAAGGAATCGGAACGACAAAGGAAGAATAATTGTGTGATGACAGCGGCTCCTGTGCAGTTAACGCTGCTTATCTACATTCCCTGGTAAAAGCTGTTCTGACATATTTAACATCAAACCTGTTCAAAACACAAAGAGATAGGGATCTGGGGTGGAAAGCTAAGGCTGAGGAATGTGTATGATAAAAACATGTCTGGGAAAGTGAATGCGGAATGGCATAATGACATTTCCTTGTGTCCAGAATGTACTAAATCACCTAATGGGAGACTCGGTTATGAGTCTGTTGGAGACTTTGATGGGTCGGACATCAATGATTCTGTGGGCTGGACACTAAAAGTGAAATACATGCAAGATCTGCAAAGTTTGTTTTCTCGTCCCTCAACTCGGAACTTAAACATGGTTGTGAAGACTGGGAATATTTGCCAAGAAGCCCTGATATTACCTAGAAATGTATTTACTTTAACTATTAACAGTTCATTCTTAGGCAAGAACGTCACCAAATGTGCAAGACACAGAGAAAATGTCTTTTAGAGGGCTCGATATTCCATTGAGAATTTCCAGCAGTTGGTGACATCACTGTCCCAGAGCTCCTCTGGTTACAGCTCAGCATGTCTGAGCTGCACTCTGGGGAAATCAGGCAGGGCTTATCAGAGAAACAAGCAATGACCTTTCATAAAGAAGACATCATTGACTACCAGTGAAAAATACACAAGCTCAATCAGTGTATTGACCCTAAACCAAAACAAAGGGACAACTTCATTACATTTCTAGACATTATGATCCCCCAGATTACAATTAATCCGTTTCTGCCACTTTCATTTAAGACTATGGCTATGTAAAGATGAATCAAATATTCAGAGCTAGTAGTACCTTAGAGGAATACATCTGCCCTATAACCCCTATTGTAAGTGCCATCTCAGATAAGACATATTATTGCTGTAGTGATGCCATTTAATGACTGTTTATTAATTCTGCTGATCTCATGTTTCAGATCTACATCCATTGCTGTATTACTGAAAGCAGTGACACAGTTCTAACAGTTCTAACTAGATTTTTTGAGACATTGACACTGTTCACGTCAATTTTTGTGTGATGAAAATAAAACAATTAACCAGAAGTGTTTTATTTCACTGGGAAGGGCTTTCCTCCTGCCAACCAAAATATCTTGTTTCTCCCTCAGTTGTTCTCCCCCCCACTCCCCCACCCCCTTTGTTTCTGGTTCTCTCTTGCGCTCTTCCTTTAGTGGTGGAATGGTAAAGATAGGAGGTGAAGCTGAGTGTGAAAGCTAATAAGGTCCAGTGGGAGAACAGAAATATTAATGAACTCAAATACAACTCGGCTGTACTGCCCCAACTGCTCTAATCAACTACAGTACTGTACAGCTCCTCTCTGCTGCAGTACACAGCATGGAGTGTTTACGTTATCACTTTATTTACTTGCTCTAAAAATTATGCCCATAAAAAGAAATAATATCACAGCGCATCACAACATTGCACAGCAGAACGGTAATGGGCATTGCCAATCCACAGCATGAAAAAAACACACTTTTTGGAAATGTATTGCATTCATCTTCATGAACAGAAATCAGAGTGATGCTGTCATAGCCCTGAAGCAGAAGTTGTTTTTTACTTTTTTTCTGTAGTCTACTTGAAAGGTTCAGATACACACTGAGAGAACATTTCTGAAATCCAAGCAAGTCAGTCAGTGAAAATGGTCAGGACATCAGATATAGATTTGGAACACGAATGATTATAATCCAATGTGTCTGATCAGTAACTTGGTATAGAAAATAATGACCCCATATCTCCCTGTGCAAGAATCTCTGATGGAGAGACAGAGTGAGAGTAACGCAATCATCAAACAGGGGGCAGAATCACTACGGCGAGAGAATGGGAATGAGAATGGCATGCAGCTCCGTTCCAAAGCGAGGCAGCAGCACTGGCTTCTCTGTGATTGATGTTGAAGTCCACGGAGCGGCTTATCTCCCTCAGCCCTCACATTTACATACTGAGGAGCCTCGCGCTCCACTCTCCAGCTCAGATCTATTTTTAAAACTCGCTCCAGAGGAGAGCAGGGGATTTTTTATTCATGATCAAGAATAACTTATTCAATAACAAGCCAATAGCTTTGGCCATATCAAGTAACAGCACAATTATTAATTGATCCATTGACAATTGTGAAGAGCTGTGAAATTTCTGCAATGGCAGAACCCGTGTTTGGGGTGTCAGTGTCTTCTCCTGGGGAATTAGTGATGGCCTACATAAAACTCACATTTGAGCAGATTTTATCATGTGTTTTCTCTGTTTTTTTTAAGGACGCACTTTAAACTTTACACCAGTACCTAAGAGACATTTTAACAATAGCAATAACAATAGCAAACTGAGAGCTGTTAGTTGTATAGAATGAGCAAGAGTCGTCTGGTTTCTTGTGAGCTAATTTGAATCAATATGAGAATTACTCAAATGAAAAGCTCCAAAACATTTGCTTGTTTAGTGGTTCTGCATAATCACTTGGGTGTGTTATGTAGTGGGTGTGATATGTGTTAATGTTTGTCTTTTTAACTGTAATGCAGAAACTGCCTCATCTTGAATACTGACTTTCACTCATTATGCAAACTCCTTCACTGATTAACAACAGATTTACTGATAAAAGTGAACAATGAAAATACTTCTAATTAACTTTAAGCATTCTAGTGTTTATTTGGATTTTCTGATGAATGTAGTATTATTGCTAATGTGATTATTTTTACCAACATTTATCCATGCATAATTTAATTGTGTTTAATCTCATTTGCAGGTAGTTCACCATTTGATGACCATTTTTCAAATGTTCCAAAAGATAAAGAAACAAAGACAGCTGATAAAATTCTGCGTTTAAAGTAATTATACATTCAAAAGGCATTCAAAGAATATCTTTATTTCATATAAAACTGTACTAAAGCTGGGCATCGGGGGTTGAGAATGTGTTGAACTATAACACAACCTACAACATTTTACTCATCAAATCCTGAGGAGAAAGTTTCTGATAGTTGAGACTCCGCAATTACCTTCTCCGACCAATCGGGATCGAGCAGCAAAGGAAAACAAAGGCTCCGATTGGTCTAGAAATCTCGGTTTCAAGGCGCCCCACGGAGAGGGGCAGAGGGTCTGAATGAGGGGCGTCTGGAAACCGGCGACTAAGATTATAGTGTGCGCGCCGCGCTCACGCTCAGAGCTTCCACGGAGAGAGTTACGAGCGCGCGGCTGCTGAGAGACGGACAGTAGAACGAACGCGGCAGAAATAAAATAAATCTCGGAAAAGTTTCTCTGCCGAAATCGACGACGATATTCGATCAACACGATCAAGAAAAGACACGACCGGTGCGCTGCTTTGTTGAAGGGATACCGGTGAACGCAGCGACCTATGGAAAAGTTAACGTCGAGAGGATTTTTTCCTACAGACCGCAAAACGAGATCTTAATGGACCTAAGTTTTTAGATGCAACTTTTTCGGATTCGACGCAAACGACGTAAACTGTGATCGTTCTTTCATCGCTTTTAACGTGGACTATCATCTAGCATTAACTGTCCCAACTAGACGATTTTTTTTGTTACGACTGCGAAAAAAGAGATTATTCGGAACTTTTGTTAACATGCTTGCTTGGAAATCACGAGTGGGTTGGTGTTAAGGAAAGAGCAGCGCAAGCAAAGAACGAGAATTCGACCCAATAATATCCTTAAGTGGACTGAATACGTTTACCTTTGTTTTTTTTTGTTGTTGTTTTTTATTCTGTCCAGTCGGAGTGGCGCCTTGAAGGTGAAGCTGAGGCAGAACTCTTTTTCCAACCAGATAAACCCTTAAAAGATGGCTTTCGCCAGAATGTGTGCGTGGACTGTATGCTGTTTTTTGACTTTTTGCGCCTGTTTCTTGCCGTGCGGCGCTCAGTACCACGGAGAGAAGGGCATCTCAATCCCTGAGCACGGCTTCTGCCAGCCCATATCCATCCCCCTGTGCACGGACATCGCCTACAATCAGACCATTATGCCCAACCTTTTGGGCCACACCAACCAGGAGGACGCCGGGCTGGAGGTGCACCAGTTTTACCCGCTTGTCAAAGTACAGTGCTCGATGGACTTGAAGTTTTTCCTCTGCTCCATGTACGCTCCAGTCTGCACCGTCTTGGAGCAGGCAATTCCGCCGTGCAGGTCGTTGTGCGAGCGGGCCAGGCAGGGCTGCGAGGCGCTGATGAACAAGTTCGGCTTCCAGTGGCCGGAGCGGCTGCGCTGCGAGAATTTCCCCGTCCACGGCGCCGGCGAGATCTGCGTGGGCCAGAACACATCGGAGAGCGGCGGCCCCACGGCAGATCCGACCCCGTACGTACACGAACTGATCACTTTGCCTCCGAATATCGGCAAACCCACGCAGCAGTTTACGTGCCCGCTTCAGCTGAAAGTGCCCTCCTACCTTAATTACTACTTTATGGGGGAGAAGGACTGCGGTGCGCCTTGCGAACCCACCAAACCCAACGGCCTGATGTACTTTCGGGAAGAGGAGGTGAAATTCGGTCGTCTTTGGGTGGGCATCTGGTCCATTTTGTGCTGTGTAAGCACCCTGTTTACCGTCCTCACCTACCTGGTGGACATGAGGAGGTTCCGGTACCCCGAGCGACCCATTATTTTCCTCTCCGGCTGCTACTTCATGGTGGCCGTGGCCTACGCCGCCGGTTTCTTCCTAGAAGACAAAGTAGTTTGCATCGACAAGTTCAACGATGACGGCTACAAGACGGTGGCGCAGGGCACCAAGAAGGAGGGTTGCACCATCCTCTTCATGATCCTGTACTTCTTTGGCATGGCCAGCTCCATCTGGTGGGTCATTCTCTCCCTGACCTGGTTTCTCTCGGCCGGGATGAAGTGGGGCCACGAAGCTATCGAGGCCAACTCGCAGTATTTCCATCTGGCCGCCTGGGCTGTGCCCGCCGTCAAGACCATCACAATCCTGGCCATGGGTCAAGTGGACGGCGATCTCTTGACGGGTGTGTGCTATGTGGGCATCTACAGTGTGGACTCGCTGCGAGGCTTTGTCCTGGCGCCGCTCTTCGTCTACCTCTTCATTGGCACCTCCTTCCTTCTGGCTGGCTTTGTGTCCCTCTTCCGGATCAGGACCATCATGAAGCATGATGGCACCAAGACGGAGAAGCTGGAAAAGCTGATGGTACGTATTGGGGTCTTCAGCGTGCTCTACACCGTCCCGGCCACCATTGTTATTGCCTGCTACTTCTATGAGCAGGCCTTTCGTGAGCAGTGGGAAAAGACCTGGCACATGCAGACCTGCAAGCGCTTTGCTGTGCCCTGCCCTCTTAACAACTTTGCTCCCATGTCCCCGGACTTCACAGTGTTCATGATAAAGTACCTGATGACCATGATTGTGGGCATCACGTCAGGCTTTTGGATATGGTCCGGCAAAACCCTGCAGTCCTGGCGCAGGTTTTATAAACGGCTTAGTAACAGCAACCAAGGCGAGACAACAGTATGAGGGGGGAAAAAATTGAGTTACAAATCCCATTTTTCTGAGACTTTTTATATTTCAAGAAAAGACACCGAGCATAGAACTCTTGCAGATGAGACAAACTAACACACACAGGCACCATGAACAGCCGACTTCCTTTTGAGGAACTGAATTTTGCAGATGCTGTATTGTGCCAGAATGTTTTCAGATTTATAGATCACCATTTGATCTTTATTTTCATGATGTCTGTGGAGAAAAAGGAACATATCGCTATGTTCCAGATGTGATCTCTGCAGTTAAGATGCATATAGGTCTGCAGTTCCTGCAGTGCTCTAATTTGAACAGTACATGTAATGCTCATTACTGTGGAATCACCATTATGTAAATGAAAGTTGAACGTGTTTTGCCTTACAAATGTATTCTTACTTGTTTTACATGGACTTGTATGACTTTCACAGCCGCCCCGCTGACAATCATGCATAGTTCTGTGGCACAAATGGACTGAGAAATGCGCATTTGGGTTTGGGGTTGTGGGCTATATGCATGTGTACAGCTGTGAAATTATGCAAGCTCCTTTTTAAACTACATAACATGTAAATAATCGCCTTTTCTTAAAGAATATATGTATTTATGAAGATAATCTGTTTTTTACTTGATTTTTAAGAAAGAAAATTGGTAAGAGGTCATTTGTATATGTACAGTTTCGCTGAATAAAATGATTAGATTTTTAATTATTTGCATTTTAAATGTTCATTTTTTCACTGAGGATATTAAATGTGTATTTTGGAACTGTTAAGACAAAATATTAGTGTTTTTATCCTACATATTTATATTGTGCATTAGACATTTTGTGCTGTGATATAATATTTATGGAAGAAATAGATTTTTTGCAATCTAACAATCAGCATTGTTCACTAAGTTACTTTAGATTTCACGTATTAAGTTTTTAAGAAAACTACACAAATCCCCAAATTGTTATGAGTTTAAGTAAATTATTTTGTGCAATCGAAGGTGAAAATCTCTGAACTATGCATTCGCCTTAGTAGTCAATTCAGATTCTCCGAAGTGTAAAACATTAGAAAACCTACACACAGTGGTACCAACATTCTATTGTTTCAGGGAGAGAACCAGTTATTTGGCGCCACCTAGAGATAGATGGTGCTTGGAGGCTCTGTGTCCTCCAACATGTCAAGGTTAAACTCTGTCCACTTTATTTTAACATACTACTGACAACTACTGGGTATAAAAACAACAAATTCATGTTTTATGTTTTTCACAGACATATGAGACAATCTGTAATGTATAAACATGTATGTTATGAAGACTGAGTTCACAAATAAGGTCTTACAAGGAAGAATAGAAATCATCCAAAATTTCTCACACGCACCACAAAATTGCAAACATTTTACACTAGATTTCTAACAATTTCTAACAGTTTATAAATACTTTTAACAACTAACTGCATTTTAAACTGTTTCATTTTTAACACCTTTAAAAAGAGAATATTATTGCAGCACATGTACTAAATACTTAACACTTCTACACATCTACCGCTCACGTTCCCTTATTCAACACATATTGCCCGCACATACTTTGCTCAGCAAACACAGGACACCCACAGCAAAGGTGTGGTCTGACTAAAATGACCATTTGCCAACCCCAAACATTTTAGCCACATCCCCACGTCCACTCAGCAGGTTCTCTACCAAAATTTCTGTTTAGTTTCAAAAAGCATGATCTCATATTGCTGTAAAACGATTCACCGCGGTTACACAAGGCAGGAGGAGATGCGAGTTAACGTGTTTGTGTTGTAGCTTGAAGGAAACCTCAGCGGGGAGGAGAGAGTCTCTGCAGCAAACTGCGAGATTCCTGTTCACTTCGCCAACATCTTGTCATGAAGTCAATCCATTAGGATTCCTGGGGTACTAATGTGAAAATAATCTCTTGCTATTTATATACTTATATACTCTTCATTGTGAGGTTTAATTGTGCACAGGATTCAAGATTCAAGATGAGGCCCTAATGAATTAAATACTTAATAATGATGACCTAACATCAGCATTTTAATGTCCAAATTCATTACATAAGGGTAAACTGTATATGGGTATAAGTTTTGAGATTTACCACAGATTAGAAAAAACAAGGAACAAGAATGGATTTTGGGACAAGGTCATATGATCAACAAATTGACTTTTCTTTAGTAATTATTTGACTACCATAAATATAACAGCAGTACTTTCTGATGGAGTTCTTTCTAATGAGAGCAGATAAATCACTAGGTAGCTACAGCTGACTAAGAGAATTACTCAAGTTTAAATGTTCATTATACACTTCCTTCTTAAATAAATGGCACATGGCCCCATCTCCACCTCCTATCTGCTTTTATGGGGCTAAATTACACTAACTCTGTCAGCGGGAGGAGCAATCTGTGGAGGAAGAAACTATCCGTAAAAGTGACAAAACAACAACTAAAAACCCCAATTAGGGGGTGTACCATCCTGACTAGCGAACAGGAAGTAAACCAGAGCTGTGGGTCATTCAGAAGATCTTTCTGAAACCCAGAGCAGGCCATTTTTGTGAGTTAGTGGGACTTCTCTATCTTTTGTTTGAGTTTTAGGATGGGGGCAACCAAAGTTGCCAGAATAGCTGACCAGGGAAGGAGGGGTGGGGGGGTAATCTCTCGGTTGCATCCAAGGAAACATGAAAACAGTCCTATGTAGAGGGACTGTGGAAAGCCTAGCAACAGTGAGGCTCAGCAAACAGAAGCAGTCAGAACGGAGACAGACATGATCGTGTTACAACGTAAAATGCCCATATTCTGTGAAAGAAACTTTATGAATCTTTGAACTTTATGATTTATGAATCAACGCCCATAAGATAAAAGTGATGGGTATACAGAAGAAAAGGACATCGACATAACGTCAGGTAAGATCATCTAGAGAGTAATGGGTGATCTAAATAATATAATTAAGTTAGCTTTTTTGTCTGATTACTGATAAATGAGATCAAGGAAACAAAAAAACATGAATGCTTACAGTTGTACTGAACACAGAAGAAAAGTTATAAAACTCATCTTTTTACAGGTAATCTTCAAGTAGACAGAGCTCAAACTGCCTCATTATGACGGAGTTTGTCCTGTCGCTGTTGAGTCGCGGATATAGCCATATGGTGAAAACTGATGGTCAGTATGGACGACTGGACGTCTGCTTCGAACCTGAGGTAGTTAACTTAAAGTGGGTAATCATTATATAAGAAGCTGTAGCTAAATATGAAGTAATTTTAAATCTGAGTAATTAAGTATTAATCTTTAGTATTAATTATTCTTAACAATTTAAATAGAAAAAAAAATAAATTTAGAACTTTAAGCAGTACCAAGATTTTATTATGAAATGGTAGACTGTAGTTTGCTGTATTGTGGTCTACATGTATTGGACAGAGACATTTGTTAACAATGGATTTGAAATTAAACAATGAGATTAAAGCACAACTTAAAGCATTTTAAACCTATTGTGGACCGTAGCTCCTTTTCACTTTATTCCTTCACATGGAAGATCATGTAATTAATATAGTACTGAACAAATCCTATACAATTACAATAATAAGAAATTAGACAACTGGCTGTGCCATCATTTCTTGTTCTGCTGTGCCATTTCACCATTCATTTACACACAGGAGATTCAATCTACAAGATGTAAAAAATAATCCTAACTGCTCAGATTAATCAAATGCTCAAAAATTTGAGTTTGTTTAACAAAAGACTCTAGAGTTTGCATGCAGAAAAAGTAATGTCCTCGAGTGGCCAAATCAAAGCTAAAGCCCACTGAGCATACATTTTACTTACAGAAGCCAAGGCAGAAAAGAAAATTACTTCTAAAACAGGCAGAAGCTGCATTATAGATTTGGCAGAACATCACCAGGGACGATTCATATTGTCTGGAGATGAGCTGCTGCATTTAATCATCTGCTGCATTTAAAAAATTGGGATGCACATTAAAAAACAGACTGACTACAGATCATGAAGTTCAGATTTATATAACATCATATTAAAGATGACATTAAATTACTATTTTATTTCAAATAAAGGTTCTGGAATAGTCAATAAAAACAAAAAGTGTTATATTAGATGCAGCCATACTTTCTGATCATTATTGCTGTCCGACCTTATCGACCAGTCATTGAGCTATTTGCCTCCTTATATAATTTCATCTCCATCAGGACTACTTTAACTGGAAATCCCAGCATCCTCTGCTGCGCTTATCCCAAAGTGGGCACCTGCGGAGTGATGTGGACCCTGTACCTCACAAAACCTACAGCACTAGAAAAGGCCCACTGATTCTGTACTCAGAGGACCTCGCCCTGCCGTCCTGCCAACACAGCAAGGTCAACAGGAAGGGGAGGGATTTTATGACTTCTAGCCAAGAAGAAATTCAGCTACATACTCTTCAAGACCTAACAGAAGCCATCTTGGCTTATGACAAAAAACAGGTAGAGTCTGAGATACAAAGGAATGGATTCAGGCAGAGAACATATTAACGAAATCCATGGTGCACTATACATGATAAAAGAGAGATCATTCATTCATTCATTTTCCGAACTGCTTCATCCCAAAGATCAGTTATTACTATATTATATTACTATGGATATGTGGAAATATACATAAACCAGCTAATATTGTATCATTGTGGATTAGAGCTAATGTGAGAGTTAACCTCAATATTTTCGTTGACAGATTCATGGAAAAATGCTATAAATTAGGTGCCTTTTACAATTCATTAAAAACTAGATTACTGAAAAGGATGATTGATATATATGTATTGCAGTGTCCAGCAATAAACAGGTCTTTCTCTGTCCAGTTAAGAGGTCCAGATCTGCTACAAATGATCCATTGTGCAGATCTGGCAGAGATTGTCTCCTGACGGCCGCCTGTAGAAGTGGTATATAAACTAAAGAGAGAGAGTGGGCAGGACACAGTAAATCTCCCAGCCTTTTTACTGCCCTAACCAAGTTTAAACTTAGGTTCAGGTCAGGGTGACAGCCTTCGCTGTGGTATTAGTTTTCCAAGCGTAGTTACAGAACCACAGCTCTATTCTGGTCCCGAGAGTTACCCCATCCTGAAGGCAGAGCGACACAGTGCCGTATATTCATTTTACGTCTCATTCCCTAATCTCTCACTGCAGCTACGCGGGAAAGCGCAACAGCACCTGGGCCTGGCTGATAAGCCTGGAGCCTGTGTGCTCCACACTCACTCGCTGCTCAAGGTGTCTCCAATTTCCTCACATTCCAAGCCAATCAAACTGCCAATTTAAGTATATTATCCCGATTGACCTCTGTTGGATATGAGCTGCAAATCTTAATAAACTTGTCCTAAGGGGCTTTATGTAAGCAGACAGTCCATAATCTATATAATTCCACTCCAGGACAATCTGCAAATGTGCCGCATGCCTTGGCTGTTGCTTCGTTATATGCACATTAATCTTTAGCCTCTTGTCGAGTTGGAGAGAGTTGTGTAGATGCAGCTTTTAAACAGATACGGCACACAGTCGCATAGAAAACATCCATATGTACATGTTTAACAGGAGACAAATCTTGTTTTCTGTATCTTCAATCTGAATGGCAGTTTTCCAATCCTAAATGAAGCATGATGAAAGTCCATTTACTAACGGTCAGAGTTGGGGGGCATTGTTTGCCACATGAAAGGTGTTTTGGAACACATTTTCTTGAACATATCCTCTGGAAAGTACAAGTTCAGATTCTAAATATAGAAGCACCGAAAGCAGCAGCAGTGCATGACACAAACAGACAGAGTCTCAGTCCGAAATGTGATGCGATGCAGGTGATGAGAGCTGAATGTGGTAATCAGTGTGTTTAGGGACTGGGACGGGCCCCAGCGTGGAGACGGGCTTTCAGCGTGGGTGGCCTGTGTGTGGAACTCTCTATCCGTCACGTTCTCCCTCCAGCAGAATGTAAACAGTACAGGTGTGCTCTGGACAGCAGAGACCTCTGAACGGCCACAGTCTCAGTCGTTATCACAGCACATCTGAATTCATGTAAATCGAATTCATACTTCCACAGACAGATGATGATATGCAGACAAAGGCGAAATAATCAGTACATCGTCAGAGATAATCTAGGACAAATTCTGTGCGCAAGTATAACAAAACTAAACACAAACACAATGTAAACAGAGGACTGTCTATGTAGGTCAATGTGAGGCTCCCTAACACTCCACACCAACCTCACTTTCTTTGGGTTTCCTAAGGTAAAAGCCTTCAAAATACTGAAGCCTTTGCATGCATAACTACTTTACACGCTGGAACCTGTTTTTCCCTTTAATGTTGTTAAATGTTTGACTTCAGGGATCAAAACATTTTAGTATTCTTATTCTTTTTGAAAGCATTTTAGGCAAATGTTTCTGAATTATCCTAACAGTACGTATCACTGCTATGGGCTGTGCTTGCTGTATGTTTTTTTGAAGAACAATAAGGGAGCATCTGGAGGGAAAAATATTATAGTAAACTGAAACGACAGCTCATATTTTTTTTTAAAGTTTCTTAGTTTTTAAAAGAAGTGTTTTCCTTCTTGGTTGCAGAACTGAGGAAGTCAGCAAAATATCAAAGAAGTGTGAAAAGTGAAAATATATTTTCCCTTATTGGTCTCAGGATAAGGTGGGGTGTCAGACGAGTGTTATTCAGCCTGTGCTGCCAGTTCCCAAATGGGCAATTCAGCGCTTGCTGTCACACCGCAAAATTGGGAAAGAGTTTACAGGTAAAGTATGGCTTAATCTAACACAGATCTTTTAATAAAAAGACTGGACTGTTTGGTTGTAGAGTGTCTTGTCTGGCTAATAATACTTTAATGGGGCACTTTGACTAAAAACACTGTGGTTAAAAATGCATAAACTTTAGTGAGGACTTTTATAAGTTGAGAAAACTGGGACCTTTTCAATCACTGGTAGCAACATTAGAATCTTGCTGGCTAACATCAAAAAGGCAATATCTAGATTAGGACCATAATATTCCACCTTAAGCAATAAAGGTCTCTTTAAGAAAAATCAACAATCACTGATGTATTTCTACATTTCTGTAATTTAAAGCGTATAAATCTTTTTACAGGAAAGGAACATCATGCTTTTTCCAGTCCTCAGGATATTTCTGCCTATCCCAGGCCAACACAGGAGGGATATCAGCCACGTTTTTTCTGTCTTCCTGAACTCCGCCGGCCTCCACCAGGTCCTCTCCCCACCATTCTCCAGAGCCCAGCACCAGAATGCAATGGGATCAGGCCCCATCCAGCACCAGGTATGATGTGTTTATACCAATCTCAGTATTGCTTGGGTTCAGATAAAGGTTGACTGGTATCAAAGACGCTCTTTGTTTATGAAAATGGGATTTGCTACACTGCTCTAAAGTGCTAACACACGGTAGTTCCTTCAAATGGAGTTATTTGGTTTAGACATCATTTTTATTACAGTAGCCCCCATTCAAATAGGAGATAATTACATCTTTAGAATGTGTGTACCAAACGTGCCTATGAAAGCCTTCCATTCAAAGCAGAGTAAAAGCAAAGAGGCCAGATTATTGCTTACCCTGTGCCTTTTGGAGTAGCAGCAGTAAGGAAAGCAGTGCTCCTTAAAGCTGTAAATCACTAAATATTACAAGAAGCATAAATGGAGAATATCAGCATATTAAGCTGTGATCTTGTGTGATAGACCGAGACGCTATTTTAAACCTTACATATTTTGCCAATGCTTACAACTGGACATGTGTCATATGATGCAATCCACCACATATGGTTTTAGAAGGCAGGAAAAGGCAGCTTGAGCCCTGCAACGGGGGAAACACAGGTTATAACTGCCAATCAAAGAGATGTCACAATGTTCAACAATGTTGTATGACATTTCATTCCAGGTAAGCCTGTGACCTCTAAGACAAAAGGTCCAGCAGAAGAATCAACCACCAGAAACAGAAAGACAACTTTCAGAACAGTGGTGGAAATACCCAGGGTTCAGATGAGTCCGATCCCCGAGGCAGAATCTGATGTTCACGTAGGGTGGGCTGAGGATCAGACAGTCACTGTATGTATAATGCATATATTAGCAACTATGGGCTACACTCCATTTCATTGAATCTGATTTAGATTAATTTCCTACACAAAGTACAAATGCCATTTAGAATCAAGCAGCAGAAGTGGTCTAAATGAAGTGGAGTAGGCCATGTCAGGGTCTACGTTTTATCTGCATCTACTCATCTTCTGTGATGTGGCTCTATCTGATACGCCGCACATGTGACATCTTCCTGTTTAGTTTTAATATGATTTCTAGAAGTTGTTCAATTCATTTGGTATAACCAGAAAGGTCATTTTATAACTGAAGCTATGTGAGGCACTTAGAGGGGAGGAAAAGAATGAAGAAAGAGAAACAGAATGAACAGAAAGATCTCGTATAGCGTCTATTTGAAGCTGATGATTTGGAACTTTTCAAACGGTATAACACAATGTCATTGGCTGCTGGCAAATTTCTCTTTGTACAGAATTTTACCATGACTTCAAAAAACCTAACCTTTTCCTCAATGGCTTTTATCTCCTTTACTCTGACACACTCTCACCAGGTTGCAGCACATAGGACTGGCTACCCAAAGGACATAGGCATTCAATGGAAATGCAGTGCAATAGCGAAAGGTGGGGAAGATGGGGCTTTTTGTCCAAAACTGGATTATATGAGCCCCTCTTTGGAATGCAGTCACCTTTCAGGACTGACTAACTATAGAAGATGCGTGGAAGGGGCAGGCTTGCACGATTCTGGTAAGCGATATTCATCCTATCAAAACCATAACAGGTCACTATCTTAAAATTTCTCTCAACAACCACTATGAGAATCACTTGCCAATTTTAGTCACTTTGAGAGAATTCAGTATTCACACAGAATACAAAAGTATTTTTAGGGTTTAAAGAAGACTGAGACACTTCATACCCCTTACCAACCGTGTAATATGATAAATAGATGTATGAAACATACAAACTGATCTGGTTCTGCTCTAGTTAAACAGAGTGAGTCAGAGCCACATGTGAGAAGAGTGAATACACCTCCAAATCCAAGCTTCAGCATCTGCCATCTACCTCCCATCAGCCAAGAGCTTCCCTCAGGCCCAAACAGCAAGAGCCATGCAGTAAGTCAATAAGTTCCACACATAAAAATGTTGTAGAGTCTGGTATTTCTTTTCCTCATAGTAACAGCTTGAACAGATATTCATCAGATAATGCTGCTAATCTAGCTTTTAAGGACATAATTGGAGGAAATTGCACGTCCTGGTTGTCAAAGGAGCTTTGTGTGTGTGACTTTGTAGTCTAAGTCTAATTTTATCTTTTTATTTACTAGACAAAAAGGGTCACTTTGTTCCAAAAACAGTGAATAGGCTAACATAAAATCCTACCAGCTTACTTTCACTGTTGGTCATATTAGCACTTTATACGCTGACCCTTGAAAGAGAACATGACCTACATGAATTACATGAATGTATGGTGCCTTTAAGCTCAAAGGTGGAAGCACAAGTAGAAGGAACCAGAAAGACTCGGTGCCACAGCTTCCAGACATACGTCTTCCCGAAGCCAGTACCAATCGTACAGGTCCCAAACCCCTGGAGAGGACCTTACATACAAAAGTGCTTGTGCTGCTTCCTTCACAAGTGGAACAAGGTGGGAGACCATGACCATATGGTGGTACAGTAAACACTAATCACCATTAATACTAATCAGAACAACACTCACTTTCACTCCATGTCCTGAGGTCTTCCTGCACCACACATTTTTGTGTTTTCTTTGTTGGTACACACTTCACTAATTACATTTTTGTGAATCACAGCAGGCGTTCAACAGCACAAAAAAAGACAAATGACTCTAATTGAATAAAATTCAACAGCAATATCATCTTAAGTCTTCCTCAGTGCCACATATCCTCTTTTACCTGTATCTTTGTCATGCTCTCAGATGTTTGTCTCTTGCCTGTTTCTCAGGCTGTCCTCATGGTCCAGCGGAAGGTAGTTCTCCTGAGGATAAAGCAGAGAGGGAGGACGTCCTGCGTAGTGGTGTGCAGCAAAGAGGGAAGCTTGAGACTCTTGAAGATGGCCAGAAAAGTAAAGCAGCAGCAGAACATGGTCTCCTTATCTGGTTTGAACCTGAGGAAGACAAAGGTACTGAGAATAGTCCAAGTGTAAATGTTAAAACCAAACATGCCCCATATCCAATGTTTTTATGATACCCTCCAATAGGCGACAAGGGCTTGATTTAAGGGAATTATGCTTCTGCTAGAGGGAATAAAAGAGAATAAAACAATTGCTATTCTCAATTCAACTGTTATTGTTACCTGTTATGTGAAGGGGAAATGATATGTTTAAGCTGTAAAACTATCTAAACATATGCCTAACAATTTATATACTGCTATTTAGCAATCCAAAGATTAAATAAACTACATCATGTTGTTTCTAGGTCTGGTGATGAGTGTTGCCAACTGTTAAATCAAAACATAAACATGAGAACAGGGCCAGAAAATGGTATTTGGACTTGCTATGTAAGTATCAGTGGGAGGTTAGCACACCTCCACCATTCAAGATCTAGTATAAGACAACAGGACCTTTTTGAGGTAGACCAACCATAAAGTTCTGATCTTGGTGCAAACCCCCTGAGGAAAAGGGAGAGGAAATCTGTGCTTTTATTGGCTGGTTATGCACAAATTAGTGGTCCATTCTGAGAGAGAGAGAGAGAGAGAGAGAGAGAGAGATTTCCAAATAAAAAGTAATGACGAACAGGCAAATACATCATATATGCTTACCCAGAAGGCCTTTCATATTAAGTCTCATGTCCGGTCATTTTTCACACCAATGTGTTGACAACCCATCCATCCCTTATTAGTTCACATACAGTGTTCCCGCATGGAAGCAAAACAAGCTAAACACTACAGGCCTGAAGTGGTTTCTGTACTATAACTACACTACAACAGCAGCAGCTGTAAGCGAAAAGATCGGCCTCCCTCCGAGAAGAGTGCAACAGATCAGCTCTGGCCTGACTGGAGTTAAATGGAGCTTTTACAGCAGGACGGGTAGCGGGGCGGGAAATGGGGTGAGCAGCAGGGTGAACTGACGGCGAGGTGCTGGGGAGATCTCTAGGGCTGATATGATAAATAACAGTGTGCTAGCTTAAGTTCGGGCTTCCCTCATGAGGTTTGTAGGCCAGACCACCAAGGCCAAAACATTCGCTACAAGTGTTAAGTGTACCAGACTGGCACACAGACTAAAGGAGGTAGGAAAAACAGACATAGGAGTCAATGGGTATTCACTGCACTCAAACTCTGAAGTCTAGCAAGGTCTAGTTTTCGGACATTTTTATTTTCCGAGCATTATTACATAAAAAATCAAGGACATTTTGCATTAAATTGACCAAAACAGAAGACATTGGTCAGAGATGGTTTTAAGTCTTGGTGCAACAACACCAAGTTAGAATCAGACTCAATTAAAGCACTTTTCAAAATCATGTCTTCTACCACTACAATTAACCCCTAAGGTAGGAGTTTCAGTAATCAGCAAGGGTTGTTTTTGTGTTTGGCGTTTTAGTAAACTGAGTCAAAATCAGAAGACAGACTAGTTGGTATGGATTAGAGGCATGGAAACTAGGAAAATAAAAATTTTAACTTTATTTAATATGTATTATCACTTCAGAGCACCAGAGCTGCTTAGGTCCACTGCCTCCTTTAGTAGGCTGCAGAGGTCCTGGGAAACAAAGTTCTATGGCTTTCTACAGACAAGACATCCATGATCTGGCAGATCAGACAGAGCATCGGTCTGGCGTCATTCGAGGCAGCCTCCCACAGGAGCTGAGAGGTAACCAACCCTGTCCGTTATAGTAATATTTGTGAACAAAGAGATGTTAGCTGTAAGAGAGAAATGTTTCTATTCTCTACTAGGCATTAAGTAAAGATGAAAAACTCAAAAATATTGGAATCCTATTATTGATTTTATCTTCCTAAAGTCCTTTCTTTACTCCACTGCATGTGTTTCCAGAGTGTCAAAAGGGCAAAGCACTGGGCACCCTAATAATGGGTCCTGCTGGGGAGATCATACGCTTGTCTTTCTGGGATCCCTTAACTGACACTCAAGACCTCCCACTTCTGAATGATGGCACCAGAGGAGCAGGTAATTATGGCCCTACCTGGCTTTTACCTTCCGTTCAGAGACCACAGAAATTACATCACTCCAACTTAGAACAGTCTATTATAAAGCGAGGGAGAACTCGGATTCGGTTTCACCAAAGTGGGTTTTGTCTAAATGTCAGGTTCTGAAGATATAATTCATGACGATGGCCATGTAGCGGAAAGTATAGGTCAAGAACAGTTAATCTTGAAGGGTGAAGAAGTCAACAAGACAATTAAGATAAATAGTGGAACTAAGCATAAGAGAAGGGAAAAGAACTTGCTAATGTGCATGTGTCTATAAGTTCTCAGGGTTATGAGTTCAGATGGTACTCGGGAACAGCAATGGACCATTATGGTGGAGGAGGAAAAAATTACACACACAGGTAAGAGTCTAAATCATAATTAAGTCCATTTATCTTTTTCAAAGCAGTAACTCTTCTTAACTGAACTGGGTGAAACTGTGATAGGACTTGATATCAAAATCACAATTTCTTCAAACTTTTACCTTGATTAAGGTTAATAAATGGAAGAGTGAGTGGTTATTTGTCATTGTCAACACACCACAGCACAGCACACAGTGCACCACAATGAAATGTGACCTCTGCATTTGACTCAACCGTGAAGGAGCGGTGGGCACCTAACAAGGGCAGCGCCCAGGGAGCAGTGCTTGGGGACGGTGCCTTGCTCATGAGTACCTCTTTAGTACCTCTTACCCGTCCTGGATTTGAACATGCGACCTTCTGATCACGGGGCAAACACCTTACCGTTACGCCACCAACTGCCCCGATGATTTTATAGATTATAGATTTTTAGATTTTATATATATTTTTGGAATGTGGCAGAGGCACATATCTACACCCTGTACTGTTCTTCAAATGGGGCATACAATGGGGAAAATGATCAATTAAATAATCAATATCTGCAAGATTATAAGTCTATTTTAAATGTTAATTTTGATACTTTTTCGACTGATTGCTCAGGCCTAGTTAAGTAAAGTAGCACACCATTAAACATTTTAATGACTAAGGAGCCTGTCATACTGTAACTGTGACTGTCATAATTGTGACTTGTTTGTAACTGGTTTACAAAGCAACAAAACAAATTCCTCACAGATTGACCTTTTCTAGCTGTCTATGGCTAAAGTGTGCTTGTGTGCTCCATTCCACATGACTACACCCAGGGAAAACCAAGAGAAAACTCCACACACGTACACACAGTCCCCTTCCCCCACTGCTCTTGCCTGCTCCACATCTGGTAGTGTTTTGCAGCAGTGAGGTATCCCGGCCGGAGAAACCCGATCCCCCCCCCAGGCCAGCGCCTAATCCCGGCCCTGGAGTCTGTGTGACTGACAGAGGCTGTGTTTTCTCAAGCCGACCTCTGGAGCTGTGCTGTTTCCTTTATCCTGTCACTGGTCAGAAACCCAATGCCCACCCCCACCCCACAGCCCTCCAAAACCCACTCACTCTGTGCCGACCCAACCCCCCTCTCCCCCATCACCTCCATCTACCCACGCTGTATCCTTCACCACCTCCCCCCCTTTCCCTCCCCAAGACCGTGCCTTCTTAGAAACAGACACTTTCTAAATAAAGATTCTTTAGGCAAATGGTACCATTGGCTGCATACTCTAGAGCCAAGCAGCGTATATGCAGAAAATCTGTAAATAATCCTATCTAGAAGAATTTGAACAGAAGACACATTTTTTATCCATTTCTAGAAATATATAGCCATTAAGAGGTTTGAAGAATGGGAAGGAAAACTCAAATCTAGATCAGGCTGGTTGTAGAAACAGCAGGCAAACTGCACCATGAAGTCAAATTAGTTAATCAAATATATGATTTAGCCATTAATTTAACAGTTCACAGCCACTGCTGCTGTAGACAGCTGAGGGCGTTATGTTGCACTCTGAAGGCAATATTACATTATCGGGATGGTTGGCTTGACACTGACAACTTGCTAACAAGTTAGTAACCTAAAATACCAGTCAAGTAGCTGAGTCAACACATTTTGATCTGGGGTGTATGAAGAACCAGAGCTGGATGACATGTGAAGGGAGATGTCTTACACGGAAAATGTGCCAATGGGAGAGGAGTATAAAACATGTAAGAAATAAGAAAATGTTTAACTCAAACAGACGTTTTTGTTTGATGATGGCATAATTATAGACATAAACTACTATTTCCAGAACTTCTTAGATGATCAAGGATCAATATAAGTTTGTAAAATCAAGTGGCCCATATCAGCTCAGTGGTATGCTTCTGATTTAAGAACATTTAGGGATATAAAAAACATCTTTGATCATGAAACAATTGCCAAGATGATTTGCATTACTATGCAAGACAAATTGCAGGTTTAATAACTAGGTCAGAGTCAATGGCCAACGCATTTACTGGCCTCTAGTGGACATTATTTCCTAATAAGTCAGCACCTAACACTTTAATGAGTCATTAGGGAAAAGATCATAGAGGTAGTCAAAAGCACACCATTGCAGTCATAAAATGATCAAAAGCCCAAGTTAAAATTTGGACATCAATCTGATTAATAGCAGTACATGACTCTTTTCCACTGCATATATTTCTCATAGATGGCTACACATTGAATAAAGGCTGAAGTGAATACAAAGTCTACAGTGAAGTTCACTCTGAGCATTTCAGATTTGTAACATGTGACTAATCAAATTAGGCTTGTCCCTCAAAAATATTTTACTAAAACTGCATTGGTTGTAAACAAAACAACAAACAGGCACACCAAAAAGCGTTTATTGGGACTCAATGAAAAAGAGCAGCTCTGAAAGACAGAGAATAGATAAAAGAGCTTCACTCAAGTTAACGAAAGAATTAATTTGAAATAAAAAACTGAATTAGACTGCAAATGAAAATCTTTTTAAACCCTGGTGTCCAACTTTTGGACAACACTATGTTGTGACGGTGGGTACTCTGTGATATAACACTTTCTTAATGATTTGCCACTTTATAATTCCTAAACAGTGCGTGGTTTTAAATCACTCCGGGAGGTGGAGGTGGATGGGGATTAACATTTATTCAGTCTAGCTGCTCTTTTTTTTTTGCTTGAGCCTGATTGTAGAGAAAAGGTGTGAAATAAAAGTGCCACTTCAGGTTAAAGCGATATAGAGCGGCCAACATTGCATTTTCCCCCGCACGCTAAGAGAGGGGGTCCAGCAGGGGTACTGGGGCTGAGAAAGAGAGAGACAGATAGACAGACAGACTGAAAAAGAGAGAGGCATGGAAAAAGACAGAGTAAGAGGAAACAAAGAGTAAAAAAGCAGAAATAAATAAATAAATGATACACAGGGAAAGAGGCACATTAAAAGAGACAGAGTGAGAGAAAAGGGGGGATAAAAAAAGACTGAGGGAGAACAAAACAAAGTTAAAAAAAGGGGGAAAAAACAGACAGAACAAGAGACACAGAAAATGATAAAGAAGCAGTAAAAAGCAGAATGGAAGAAAGATCATTTAAGAGGGGAATAACAAAAGACTGGGTGAGAGAGAAACAAAAAAAAGGAAAAAAGAGTGGCATAAACATAGAGAAATAGAGAGCAACATTGTGAAGAAAGAGAAATACTGCCCTTTCCACTTAATGTAACCTGTCTTTCCCCTCCAGCGCCTCAAACCCTGAGACAGAGAGTACAGTATATACTTTGATGTAAGAGAAAGGTATCGGCAAGAAACAAGACGAGAGAGAAAGACAAAGCAAGAGTGAAAGAGTGGAAGTAGAGCGAGACAGTGGAGAGATAGGGACTGAGGGAGCATGAGGGAGGAAAAAGGAGCATTTTGTTGCCATTACGTGGGATTTGAGTCATGGCTGAAGAATAATAGGGGCGGCTGACGGGGCCAGCGTGTGGGATCAGAGGGGCTGGAGGAGCGAGTGGAGCGTGGAGAGACACGGCCGCTGTTTCGCTCGCTGCGAATGCATTGCCCCAAATATGTGGAACAAAGTGCAGCCCGGCTCTCAAGAGGACAGGGTCACTGCTCCACTCAACGGAGCCTGAACGCTCGCTACGCTTCCCCCTCCTCGCTCTCTCTCTCTCTTTCTCTCTCTCTTTCAGACTATCTGCTCAACACACCCTTTTCTCCCTCCTCCTCCCCGACTTCAAAGCAGTCCTGGAACCCATTAAAACAGACAGACTAGTCGAAAAATAAACGGTGCCTCGCTGGTGTGCCGGTGGAGGGGAGCCGGCCCCTGAGCGTCTGTGTGTGTGCCTGCGTTGGGCTGCAGTCTGCTGGGCTCGACTGGGTCTGATCTACTAGCCACAGGCCTAAAGCAAACACCACATCGCCTATAGACAAACACTGAGCATGCTCACTGGGTCTCTCAGGGCTCAAGGCAAAGAGTACATAAAACAAACATCTGATATTTGAAAGTGTGTGTGTGTGTGTGAGAGAGAGAGAGAGAGAGACAGAAAGAGAGAGACACTGCAAAATTCATGGTTAGAGGAGTCGATCATTTGCCTTATAGCCACTGTTTTACTACATGCTGTTCTCTAGGAAGAAGGGAAGACAAAGTTGTGTTTATTGTGTATCGTGTTAATCTTAGAGTTCCCTCTAGTGGGTCGAGACTGTATTACTGTACGCCACTAGAATGATGCCCTGACCCTTGACACACCCAAAGAGTAAAGTATTTGCAGACATCATTACCATTTAAGCAACAGTAAAACGGAATTCTCATTGTTCCCAAACCTTGTGCTCCGATGTCTTGTGTATTGGCATTCCATCTCTCTGCTTTGACTGTTTAGGCTCTTAAAATATTTCCTAGCAAGCCATCAGCAAAGCTACAGGAATGTGCAATGTTTTGGGTTCAGTAAAGTGTGACCTCACGGGTCACAATGGGTCACGGAAGAGCTATGTTTGTTTTCAGGTTTCCACGGACAGTTCCACGGGGGCAATATGGGGATCTGTTTGAATCATTCAAACTGAAACCAGCACAGCATTGTTGCAGACAATAAATGGGTTTCTGTTTGGAATTAACCCAAGAGACAAAAGAGTGTGGGAATTACTTGGGATGTAAATCACACATTTCTTTACAAAAACATTCAATGGACAACAATTTGATCACAAACACTGCTACGATATTTCCATTTGATACAATTCAAAATCCAGTGATTGATAAGAGACAATATCATATGCCGATTTTACACGTCCACTTCCTTTCATATCAAATCACAACAAGCAATAAAATATCACTTTACATGTTTAGTCCTGAGCTCAACCAGACATTTAAATGAGAAAAATTATAAATAATAAAATTTATGATAATTTTTTAAAACATCCTGTTCAAGTGATGTTACAATATGTATGATGTATTGTCAATGTATGCACTTTGGATCAATGCTATGGGCTTGTTGATTACTGAATTGATGTATCAATGCGAACTGACGTATCGTTACACCCTTACAAATTACTAACAGTTTGCTTTACTTTACTTTGGTTGGGTTACATGTAGTTTTGGGGTGTAAAGCACAACAAAATTCTGAAAAAGCACATTTTTTTCTTCATCTGCAACTGGCAAGCTTGGAACCAAAAAATGAAATTTTATTCTAACTTTGTGAGGATTATTAGCAGACTAAAGATCAATTTGTAACTTTGTTGAAGCTTTATCTCTAGTTCAATCGTGCTAACAAAAAATTCAACCCCCTCTCACAGGAGAAATGAGTGGCAGTGAACTGAAGGCAAAATCAGGTCAAAAGAAAGAAGCTGGCTGTGAACGAGAGGTATGAACCTGAATGAAAGTCTCCCACTAAACCTGCAGGGGCCAGTTGCCTCCCTGCAGAACATCTGCTCAAAGGCTGAAGTCTCAGCACTGTAGTGATAAGAGAGTAAAATAAAACAAATACACAGAGGATCCTTTCTTAACAGAATCAACTGTAGTATTGCCAGGCAGATATGATGATCTATGAATCAACATGAAATTAGACGAAACTCTTGCCAGCAAACCTAAAAAATATGGCTTACAATTTGTTAATCTCATTATAGACCTTCACAGTATTGATGCAATCATCACACCACGTGCCTGTGTCTAAGGTTTCTGAGGACACAGCTCCTGCTGAACATACCAAAGCAGTGGAGAAAGGTGAACGGATGGCGGCTAATGGAACAGGAACTGGAGATTCACAGGTGAGCCTTCACGCGCCACCTCACATGAATATCTCTTCTTAAGCTACACACCTGGTCCCGTCTGCTTTAATGTAGTCTTATCCAATATAATCTCTCTGTTCCCCCAAGGTCTGCACGCCTGAGGAAAAACCAGGAAAGGCCAACCGCTTTACAGAAAACGAGCCCCACAGCAAAGGTGAGCAAAAGCCGAACACTGTCTGGTAAGTAAGTATTCAGCTCAGATCAGCCTTCATATCCGGGCTGATTATATAATCAAAATAGTAGCTTAAACCTGCATGAAATTCCAACTAGACAAGTAACACATAACTAAAAGAAATTCTAAGGAGCACAAAATGTTTCCTGCCTCTTTAATAATTCAATAATAACAAAAGTTCAAGTTAATATTGAACACTTAAATCTCAGAAACATATAAATATATAGTGCACAGTTTGTTCGAGTTTCAGGCAGGTGGCCCACGGTTATGCTAAGTGTTTCTGAAGATAAATTATTGATAAATATCATATATAGTCACATATATTGTGTATCATGTATTGATCAAAAATGTTTTAGGTATCAAAAGGTTTTTAGGTATAAAACACACTAAAGACCAGCCTTTTCATATCTCCAGTTCGGGAGAGAATTTACACATGTATATAAAGAGATTTCCAGAATGTTCTCATATGACAAAAATGATGTGTGTGTTCCTTCCTCACAGGGGAACATACCAAGATACAGGCCAAAGGAAGGACACAGGAACTAAGAGCTGAGGGAGGAGGAAGACAAGAATTACCAAAGTCCAAATCCCTGTCTGCTAGACACCCACAAAACACAACATCAACCACTCCCGCAGTCACAGAGCAAACACTTAATAAAGAGACACACAAAATCTACACAGAGTTGCTCAAAGACACAGCGTAAGTTCAGTTTCTCCACATAATGCATTTCACACTAATGTTTGTACTATTATATGTAGCTAATGAATTTATTTGTATCCATCTTTACACTTTATCTAAAAAAACCCATGACAATCCTCTAATGCCCTGTCGGTCCATTTATTTAACAAATTTAAACTGCTTATATAATTCTTAACTGTCTTACATTTCAACTCACATATGCAGTATATCTTTCCACAGAAGGATACAATGATTATGCATTAAAGATCTTTTTAATGCTTCATTCCCCATTTTTTCTTTTTCTTTCACTTTCTTTGTCACGCCACTATGTCAATGAACACTTCCCCCATGTATATGTTTGAAGCTGCGTTTTTAAGTACACACACACACAAGGTCATGGCATAGGGTCAGAGGTCAGGCTGAGGTCAAACAACCAGGCTCTGCAGGGTATGAGATTCATTAATATCCTGTCTAATTACTGTTTGCATTCCTCTCTCACCCATCTCGTCTCTGAGTCCGCCTCGGCCTCCATCCCACTTTGATTACGGCTCGAGTTTCGGCCTCAGCCCCCATGAGCTGTGAGAACGCTGAGATTAGAGCCCCTCTCTCCATCTGAGCGCTTTATCAGTAAATCTCTCCCACCGCCTCCCTCCGTCTTGCTGTGCTATATTTCAAGCCCGACACCCCGTTGAACCTTCATTACTGTCCACCGCGTGACTCTAACCTAATGTTTTATGGCCTGTTCTTCTCGGTTTTTGACAGCAAGACTCAGGCCAGCAAGGCAGGTGGAGAAGGAGGAGGTGAGGCAGAAGGCACTCAAGTGAAGAAAAAAAAGAAAAAAGAAGAGGTCAATGAGAAACGTACAGAAAATAAACATCAAGCGAAAAAGGCTGTGTCAACATCACAGAGTGTTACAGACACACAGCCACAGCACATCAT
Source organism: Distichodus sexfasciatus (assembly GCA_032718565.1). NCBI lineage: Eukaryota > Metazoa > Chordata > Actinopteri > Characiformes > Distichodontidae > Distichodus > Distichodus sexfasciatus. The sequence goes on from JAVGVS010000001.1 coordinate 2,869,364, forward strand.
CGCCTCTGAAAACACAGCATCTGACCCAGTACAAGTAAGTCATACCATAGTCTGGTGGACCAACAAGAATTAATTAGTTCTCATTATCAGTCCCAGTTTTCTTCCCTTGGCATGTTATGGTGTCTGTCCACAGAAGAAAAAGAAAACAAAAGCAGAGTCTGAAAAGCCAAAGGCAGATTCCTCAAAATTACCGCGTGACAATGTGAAAAAGGAGAAAAAGAGGAAAGGTCAAGCGGCATTCGTTGTGGGTACGTTTTCCGATTACTTGGTCATTTTAAATTCATTATTACAATCAAGACCAAACATTTTCCAATTGTCATGTTATGTTAGGTAAACCAAGGCAGACGCAGGGGATACGGCCGATTGAAAATGAATCACGCAGTTCAGAGAGACACACAAAGACTGCCTCCAGCTCTGAGATGAATCAGTCAGTGGGTGAACCTGCATACAACAACTGCTGTGGATTTCCTGGACACAGTCCAAGTGTTGATTCGGCCTCTAAGTCTTCAGAGGGCAACGTAGCTCCAGTCTCCCCCCAAGAAGTCTGTGTAGTTTCGGACTCCCCCAGGACGCACCACAAGGCTTCAGTCTATCCTAGAGAGGACCCCAAAGCTTCCGGCACCCCCAGAGATGGTCGTGTAGCTTCAGTCTCCCCCAGGGAGGACAACTCAACTTCAGTCTCCAACAGTACAGACCCCAGAGCATCTGTTTCTTCTGCAGAGGAACCCATAGCTTTAATCTCCCCCAGGAATGAGCACACAGCTCCAGAGTCATACAGAAGCAGGCTCATAACTTCTGTCTCCCCCAGAGAGGACCATGAAGAGTCGGACTCCTCCAGGACGAACTACGCAGCTTCAGGCTCTTCTAGGATGGACCACAGTGCTTCAGTCTCCTCCAGAGAAAGTCATGCAGCTTCAGTCTCACCCAGATCTTCCAGCAATTCAGTAACAGGCAGACAGAACTCTCAGAGAATCAGCACTGCGGCAGAGTCTGAGCGCCACAACCCTGTGACACTCGGACACAACCAGACCTCCTCCCAGTGCTCTATTCGCCATTCAACATCAACCCTCAATAAGACAGAGTCAACTGTGAGTGTGAGTCTTTTTTTAACCTCTAATTTAGTTATTTCACAATGTATTGTTCCAGGAAACTTTTTCAGTCAAAACATGTTCTGTGTTCTCATATTGACCATTGTGACTCAGAACGTGCTGAAATGTGTTTGGAAGATCTGAGGCCTATGGCTGGGATCAATTATGATGAGCTGGAACCGGCACAATCATACTATGTTATAATTCCTGCCTGTATAGTTAGAACATTCCATATCTCCTCAGATTAAAGGCACAGACGAAGCCGGGAGTCTCAAAGACAAAAAGGCCGCAGCGCTGGCCGAGAAGGCCGAACGTCGCCGGCTGGAGGTGGAGAAGAAAAGAAAGGAGAGAGAAGAGGAGCTGAAGAGGCAGCAGGAGAGAGAAGACAGAGAGGAAAAAATGAGGCTAGAGCTGGAGGAGGAGGAAAGACTGAGAGTAGAACAGGCCAGGTATGAAGTTCAGATGAAAGTCATTTGGTTTGGTTTCATAAAACACAGCAAAAGTATTTCTCGAGATCTGGGCCCCGAGAACACCATGGCCCAAGTTTCCAGACAACGATTAAGCCTAAGCCTAGACTATCTTTGAATTTCAGTGGTAAATCTCCATTGTATTTGCAATTTAGTCCAAGACTATGCTTACTACATGCTTAGGGAACCAACCCCACATGTCAAATTGGAAAAAAAACCTGCTTAAATGCTTTAATTTAAAATGTCTTTCAACAGAGACAGATTTCCAAGGTTAAAACATTTCTCTTTTGTTGACTTTCATATATTTACTTTATTGCAATTATTAGATTAGATAGTAATCACTATTCTAACGTTAGTAAGTCCAAAATGCTGCTGCACAGCTTTAGACTGAAAAAGGAAGGCCATATTAGCCCAGGCTAGTCACAGCGACAAAGTTTATTTTAGGACACAGGGTAAGATTTTATCATTTGTTTTATAGCCTTTTACATACAAGTCCCTTCCTGTATGACTTGGTTCCCTTGGTGTTTTTCAGCCCATGAACTCATGGAATTGGCTGTTCCATGGTTACAGTAAAAAGTAATTGTGCCTTCACTCTAATATCACCAAGAGTGTGGAACTGTCTTTTCAGGTTCTATCTTAATTGATTAATCAAAACACACAGGAGGTAAACTGTTACGACCTATTTGACTGATCTTCCCACTGCAGGTTAAGAAAGCTTAAAGATGAGCAGGAAAGAAAGAGACAGGCAGAGACAGAGATGGAACGACAGAGGAAGGAGCACACCATGCTGGAGAGAGAGAGGAAGGTGCAGGAGGAAAAGAGGAGACGTTTAGAGAGGCTACAGAGAGAAAAACAGGAGGAGGAGAAGCGTAGAGCAGGTATGTGACTTCCAGAAACACTTTGACCTGTTTTGTGTCAGCCGAGGTGTTGATAAGTGTATGATGGAAGGTATCTGAGATCTAACCATCATGTGTGTAGCGGAGATCAAGCGTCAGCAGCTGGAAGAGGAGGAGAGGATGGAGGAGGAGAGGCGAAAACTGCTGGAGATGGAGGAGAGTGAAAGAGCGGAGTACCTGACCAGGAAGCGAGAGGAGGAGGAAAAGAGGCAAAAGGCTGCGGAGGAGAGGAGAAGAGCAGATGAGGAAGCAGCAATTCAGGCAGAAGCGGAAGCCAGGATGCTGGCTGAACTGTTTGCCAGGTATTTCACTTGTTATATTCCTAAATTCTCTATTCCTTTTTCTTTTCAGGCCCTGTCTAGCACTAACACTAAAATGTCCAAAGACTGTCTGACCATACAGTCAGTAAGATCAAGATGGAAAGGTCTATGATGGCTGACCTCATAAATATGCTGCATTACTTTTGCTCACAGGCAGAGGGCAGTGCTGGAGCAGCAACTCCATTTCCATAGAGGCCTTTTTGTGGAGGCAGAGGGCCTGGAGCAGGCACAGGATGTCTCTAGGCCCTGGGTTTTCTCCTACTTCCATCTACTGAAGCTCCTAGGTATGGAGGAGTCTGCTTCAGACCGCATGGTGAAGGAAGTGCTGTGACTTTTTAATGGAGATCAATCACAAATAAATTTGTATTGAAGCACTGTTCACTGATGGACAGGAGATGAACAGTTCAGCCATAAAGATACCCAAGTTTAGCTTTTTTGAGCATTTCTGGTGCTTTAGTGATAGATCAAACAGTACAGTGTATTAAGTTCTGTTTCCTTGGAACTCCAGAAATCCCTAGGTTTGTGTTGGGTTTGTAATAAATCGAAACAAAACCTTCATAATAAAACTATGTGTAAAATAATAACATTTCAAACTCACACCAAATATCTTACCTGTCTTGACCTTTTAGGCATAGCCTAAATGTGTTCTCTACTGCAATCAAACCTAAAGATCTGTCAAAAGAACCAGAGAATACAGTACAATAAGCAAGAGCAAGAGACATGACACCAATTTAAAGGATAAAACCTCACCTTTCCACTGTTTGAATCCTTTTATGCCTTTTGAACTGTTCTCAATTAACAGACCTCTCATGACGTGGACAGAGTAATCCTGAAGTGATTTCAACTGCAGTATTTGTTTTACAAATTATATAAACATAATTAAATTAATAACACATGAAACATCTAATATAACTGGCATTACTATCTAATTAGTTAAAGCTGCAATGGATTAAGCCTCACATTTTAAGCCTGTTCAAAGGAAAATTGTAGACAAATAGAAAATTGTTAATTTAGGGAACAGTTTATCAGTAATTATTGAAATGTTTGGTGACTATTATACATAACGCGAAAAATCTGAAATCACAGTTTACGGATAAAACAGTACAGTCCTCTCAGTATCGCCTCAAATTGATTAAAAAGATACACAACTTATCACATTTCATTTCTGCATTTAATGCATGATTCACAGTCTCCTACTTAATAAATTAATACATTACTCAAATGTAAAAACAATGAACAGGGCATCATGTTTGGTCAGTTTTGCTCCTTCAGTCCTCTTTGCACAGTATCACTGTATTTAAAAAAAAAAACAGCAGGACGATAATCTTCACAGTTTTCATAGTTGGTTTAGCCTTGGTCTCTGGGTGGTTCTGATGAAATAACAGTAGGTTGAACTTCACTGTCCTCTTTCTCCACCACATCCTCCACTGATGAATTTAACACTAAATAAAGACACAAGAACAGCTCTTTAGATACAACCCAACAGTATGTTGTACTACAGTACAGTGTCAATATACTGTGCAAAAGATGTGATGAAGTGTGAACCAAAACTGTAGAGTACTGGAAACATGAGCGCTTGAATCGAATGCAACTGGACTTTTTTAAGGTCCTTTCACCTCTCATCTGAAACATTTCTTCATTGGCGGGTGAAACGTCTTTAAGAACCTACTAGAATCCAGTTACTTTTCTAATTTTCACTTTCTTGTTCTTATTGTATCACTTTTTTATTGTTCCGCACACAAACACATCTGCAGTATTACTCTATGACTCACCTATACTTGATGGGTCAACGATCTGTACTGGAATTGTCTTTCCGTCTTCCAAAACGATCTGTGTCATGCCACCTTCAGTCCCCTCAGCCTCCACGGTGGAGACGCTGACCAGCGGACTCATCCCCAGAAAGCTGGGGGGCTCAGGTAGTGCTACAGGTTCCCTGTCAGTAGGGCTGGGCTGCAGAAAGGGCGATGTGCTGAGCAACAGGGTGTGTGTGTGTGAGGGGCTGGAGGGGTCCAAAGGCTCTGCTGCTGAAAGCGCCGGCTGCACAAGAGAGCCCTCTGCTGGACACGTGGCAGACTGCAGCTGAATATATTGAAAAATCCATAGTAACCATAATAATGTTTAATATCTCTAAATATAAATGACATTCATACAGAATGACATCAGATAATTAAGTACTGATATTAACACTTTAAATACGATTCGAATATTAAAGTGGTAGTGGTCATGCTGACTCTACTGGCACATTTTCATGTATATTCAGAAGCCGTGCTGTACCTAAACTATACTGCAATGCCACGGAAGTTGCAGCTTGCTTGGATTTTTCGTTGTATAAGGTTTAGCCAGTCAGCGGTGTTGCTGATGTCCTTGTGGTGTGACAGTTATATAAAACAAAAAAAACTTTTTCCCTGTGTTTTTCTATATTTTTATACGCTTGTTTCATTCAATCCATTTTTGGCATTGTTCAGTCGTACAACGTATAAAACGTATACAACGTTAACTTCTTAGCAATGTCCTGATACACAAGTTTTAATAAACTCATAAATAGCACAGACAGTTCTGTCTATTCTTATGTCCACATTTTGGCTAATCAAAAGGAGGTGACATTCAGCATGGGAGTAACGCAGGTACATGTCGCTTTATTTTTCAATGGAAAAGCATTTGTTCGTGGAATTGCACAGCACGGTTCTGGCACCATTTCGAAGGCCAGTGAAAAAGCTCCACAAGAGTCTAAAACCACAGGTTCGGTTCCTGAGGGAAGACCCTTAACCCCCAGTTGCTACAAGGAGACTGTCTCTATTACTAAGAAATGAGAGCGTCTGCTAAATGAAATATATGTGAACACAATAAAATGTTTTCCTTATTGTGAGACAAATTTTCATCACTGAAATAATATCACATGAGACATCTGACCTCATGCTTACCTGTAATTGTGCAAAGATCTTTGGCTGTAAAGAGGACAGAGAACTAAAGAGCTGAACAGCCTCAGGAGAAAGAGTGTCACTTCCTTCTAAGTGTCCTTCATTCTGAGAGTTGACTGGGAAAAGAAGAATGTTAAATGTGAATGAAGTCTGATGAAAGTGCAGACATATTCTGAAGACTGTTTAAAATCTATTTGGACAAGATACATTTTCCACAAGACGTCTCACAGTTGATTTCGTCACTATGACCCTTCACAATCACTTTTATATCATTCCCACAGACTTGCTATGACATTTTACCATTAATAGCAGCAGGGGTCAGAGTCAGGGTCACAGTCTCAGTAAGGAGGTTTTCACTCTCTGACTTCCACTGTGAGGGAGAGATCAACACAGGATTAAAAATGGAGCTGTTACAAGCCTCTGACGTCTTTGAAGAAAAAGTCATATATGGAAAAATGTCCAAACCTCTCTGCTGGGTGAGGCCAGGGCTCTGTCTGCTATCTGCAGGGTCTTCTGGGCCTCGTGGATGTGGTTCTTAATGTCATTGATGGTGGGGAAGTAGCACAGGTTGTGTCTCTCTGGTACAGAGTCTGACTTAAACATCTCTCGCTCCACAAACTTCCTGATGTAACACAAGTGTAAAGATTGCAGAAGCATTCAAAATAGTTTCACCACCCAGTGAGTCACAGCACTGCACATTTGAGTGTTTCTAAAGTGTGACTGAAGTGTTGTATAAATCCAAGTTTGACAGGATGTTTACCACTATAAATTAATGACTTGTTAATATTTATTGCAATATTTTCAGTAATGATCTTGCTACAAGGTTTAAATAAATACTGTGACATGTAAGCACAATGATCAGTCTAAGATGTTCCAGATGTGTGCTGACGGTGTTTTGATGAATGGAGGCGTTCATGTTATTCCGAAAAAGTTCTAAATAATTTACTTAAAAATATTCAAAACGACGAACACAGATACACCAGAAGCAGTACTGCTGGTGGTCCTACCTGAGTTGTTTGCGGATGGTATAGACCTGGTTAAACCCATGTGCCACCAACTCACGAATCTTCTCTGCCACTAGAGGGTGCAGTCGAGACGGGGCAGGACCTCCATCCTCCACCTCTCCACTCTCCTCCCATTCCTCTTCCTCAGCTTTCATCTCCTCCTGTTCCTCATCCTCCATCTCCGCCTCCACAAGGTCAGGGTGATCGGGCAGAGGCGGAAGGAGCTCAGGGTCTACATCATGATACAAGTGGGCTTTCTGAGTAGGAAGCTGAATATAATACCTGTTTGGTGACAAATAGTCAAAGTAAACTTTGTCATCTCTTCTATTTACAAAGATACAGAGAGACAAGACAACATTACGCAAAGATAGGAGTATACCTTAAGACACCGCCTGTATCCCACAATTTTTTCTTGAGGTTGAAGAAGGCTTTCTCCTGCTCTTGTCGAACAAACTTCTTGTCCACTTTGGGATCTACTGGAACCCTGTACTCTGGAAATTTCCGTACTTTCTTGATATAGATTCTGAAGAAGTTGAAGTTTTATGTAAAACAAAATGTCAGATATAAATACTAAACATATCCAAAAACTGGCTTAATTGTGCACATTAGTTACATTTAATGGACATCATTCATTAATATTTTCTTATGTTTTTTTCTTAAGTTTTTTTAAAAGTTAAATTTAAGAGTGTAAATCGTATATTATACAAGCACCATACTAAAGAAAGCAGAAATGTGTTCTTACATAAGAACATATCTCTAATTGGGAAGGGTATTGATAAGATTTTATCAATATCAATGCTATTGTAATATGCGCGTTTACATCGCGAAACATTTATGTCATGATTCCTTGTAATTGAAGGTCAAGTCGCAGAGAGTGTGATGTACCGCGACACAAAAAACGTTGTGCTGGGAAATGAGATAATCGTTAAGAAGAATCAATAACATTGGAGGTGTATAATTGCAATGGAATTGATCAATTGGAACTGGTCCTGAGTCTGGACCGGTTTTCAATTCCCACCCCTAATCTCAAACAAGAAATACGTACCTGGCAGGACAGGTAGCTTTGTAACTAACATTTTGATTAACTTCTTGTGAAAGTGTAGTGCCTTTTTTGGGCTGGCCACCTTTCCTCCGTGGTCCAAACTGACACTCCATCACAATGGCCCTACTTCCTAAAAATATTTTTAAAATAAAGCCACATTAACAAAGTATAGATGGGTGGCCTAAGGCAGCCTATTAATAGGAGAATGTGACTTAAATGCTCAAAATCAGAGGTGCACTCGCCTGCATTAACGAAAGGAATGCCATCATAGGGCACGTACTGAGATTTCCACATGAGACGAGAGGCAGGCTTGGCTGGCGAAGGCGACTGTCTGGTGCCGAATACAGAATGAGTCTGCTGTTTGTGCAGAAGCAAGACAGCCTCGAGCTCTGCCTCGGTGTTACAGTAACCGCGGTAGGAGTCTCCAATCTTCTGCTCCATGCAAGACAAATATCACGAGTCAAGGTACTAAGACGGACTCATATCAAAGTGTTTATGCAAAAAAAATCACAGGTGGCCGATACTTGTTTGATTTATGGTTTTTGTTCATCTGTACAGACCTCACAGCTGCGCAGTCTCTTAGCCCAGTCTGGCACAGCAGCAGGCAAAGCCTTCAGTGGTGGCACAAGCACATCTGGAGAACTTACAGGAGGCACAAAACATACACCCACAACCCACAAGTACCCCAAGATGAAAGAGACACTCAATTGAAAATATCCTATTTTCATCTTCTACTCAACCATCAAAAATTATACATTTAGTGCTCTTTGAAAGAGAATGAAGATTCCATAAACACAATGAAATGTGGCTGTGTGGCATTAACACAGTTTAGCAGTCACATGTGTAGCATAGTAGACTATTCATTTCACATTTTTGCACAGGTAACAAGATTATTGTTTTTGGAAAGTTGTAAAGGTTTGTCTCAAAAATCCTATCCCAAACATTATTTTTCAAGTTTTAAAGTTTGTTTATAACCAGAGGTGGGCAAAGTAGCTAACTTAATTACTTAAGTGAAAGTACAGATACCACTAGTCAAATGTTACTCCATTACAAGTGAAAGTTGTACAGTCAAATTTTACTTAAGTTAAAGTACTGAAGTACTTGTTTTAAAAAATACTTAAGTATTAAAAGTACATCATCTTCCACCGTATTGTTGCATTATTGCCACAACACTTATAATACCTAATGCCTCTAACTAGCTTGGAGAAACTGTAGAATAAGAAATTGGTAGAATGTTACAGAATGAAACACAACCTGAACTAATAAATGTACTTAAATGTACTTAGTTACTGTCCACCTCTGTTTATAACCCAAGCTATTTAACAAAATTCATATTAAAATGGACTGCGATTTCTCCCTTACATACGTGAAGTAAATTTGGGATGAAGAACAGGAAAATAAAGGATTTTTTATATAGAACATTCCTTAACTGCATGCATTTTGCCTTCTTGGTTAGATCCAGTCCAGTACCGTGGCAGCGTAATGTTATGAATTCCAAGCCTACCTTCTTGTGTGAGACTTGGCAGTTGTAAAGCTCTGAGGTGCCACAGTGGTTAATGTGTTAGTGCTACTGTCACTGGCGTTTAATGTAAGAGTTGGCTGGTCTTCTTGGCTGGGTTCCCCTAAAAAGAGTAGAATCTTTAATGGCTATTTAACTTTGTCAAAAGATTCATTCTGGCACAAAATTTTGGTTCTACATTCAGATCCAAAAGCATGTGCAGTCTTTGCAAAGTCACATAACATTAGCAATCAGTAAATTTAACTTACGCAGTACTGCAGCAGGGAATTTGATTGCCCTACCTGAGGATTCTGTGTTGTCTAAGAGCTGACCGCTGGGCAATAACACCTGTGTTCCTTTGAGATGGGTAGACGGAATAACATACAACTGTCCGTTCTCTGACTGGCGAATCAGCTGTGTAGAATAGTGGAAAATTCATATATACAAAAATCAAGTCTACAATAACATGGAAAAATACAGCTGATTACTGTATATTAAAACAGATCCAACAAAAACTATCCTTAGATAAATTTGGATTCTACAAACTTCTTGAAATGTTTTGGGGTGCTGTACTGCTCTGACTTTCATATTAGACACTATCTTTTTTCTGTTCTCACCATGTGCTCACACTGAAGCTTCTGCCCGTCTGTATCAAGTATGCCCACTTTCTCTGTCTGCAGTGGTCCTGTGCATGAATTCTCAACAGATGCAGAATTCGGAGACACTAGCAGCTTCTCTCTAACATTCCCTTCTGTGCTTTCCTCCAGCTCCTATAACAGAAAAAACATGCTGGAACACAGACCTACACAACAAGCACAAGGCCATTTCCTTAAGGATCCAAAACGTTCTGTCTTTCATGGAACAGCTTGATTTAGACTTCAGACTAAACCAAGCAGGTAGAAAAATAGCTCCATACTTGGGAGTTATAAACTACATTATGAAGATCTGACCATCATGCATTGTAGGGGTGTAAAAATGCACTGAGGCTTGAAATCAATGGGCCTTATTCATAAATAATTGTCTTAAATTTATTCTTAAGAAATTTACTGAGAAATGTTTGTCAGATTCCTTATTTATATATGCTCTTAACCTGCCACAATGTCCGCAAGTTTGTTCTTATAATGTTAAATCCCTCTGTCCTTGTAAACTGAAGAGCAAAGAACAAATCTCAAATAACATAATACTGCTAAATGTTATAATCTGTCCTGAAAATTGAAGTGGATTCTAAGAACAAATTTCTGTTTAATAGCAGTTGGTAAGTGGGGCCCACTGGGTGTATTTTAAAGTACAGTTTAACTTTAACTTGCAGAATAAGGTAACAGTACAAGAAAAGGGTATTTTGTAAATCTGCGTGTCTAGGAAGGATTAAATGAAAACTTCTGTTAACAGTTAAACTTTGTTGAATAGTGCATAAAACCATGAGCTCTGAATCATCTATCATATCAAATCATAAACTGGTTGTTCTTTGTCAGATGGTCCAGTAGTAATCGGCTGACTCACCATCTCTCCTTCATTACCAGAGGACTTTGCACTGCCACTTTTTGCTGAGCTGGGGTCAGTCTGCTGTAATTCACATGATTTCTGCCTGTTTCTCTCTCGCTCCTCCATCTCGTACTTGATTCTAAATAAGTGTAACAAAGTTAGTGCTAAAAGATATGTTTCAGCAGCACTGATAAGCCATCGAAGCTATAAAAACTGAATGAGCAGACAGAAACTTGTGAAAGGATACCTTGCTGTATGATGGTGTGTTTCAAGTTCTTTATCTATTCCTTGCTATAAAGGCATTGTTATTCACCATCGTCATCGTAATGGGCACATGAGCAATGATTTGATTACAGGATTCACTCTGTCAGATAAGACAAATTAAATCAAATACTGTGCATCATGCTACTAGTTTTTGATGCTTGATACACAGGAGAAGCTTGCCCAGTTCTCATTTCATGACTAGTTTACAATAGAGGTCTTGTCTGATATAATTTATTCAGATTTAAGGTAGGAATCACACAAAAATGTCTTCAGAACAAGTCTTTTTCCATGCACTCCTACATATCCCTGCATCCCCATTTGATGCACTTTCCTACATAATATCAATCAATTCTAAAATGACTGTGTCTTCTCAAATACAGTCTTTCGTGCCATTTAGTGAAAAACATCATTAAAAATTTTGCATTTTCTTAGATCGCAGAAAAAGAAAACAAAAAGAAATGAGTGCGTCCCAAATCATTTCGACCCCAAAAACTAACGGTAATTTATAAAATGTATTAAGTGCTGGGTTATTTAGGACAAATTCATTTCTTGTACAATGAAATCTGATCCATGAACGCCATCATGCTTAGATAAATATAACATCATTTCATATTCCTGTTAGTTCAGCGTGGACACTATTTTCACCTGCTATTAGCCTACTAGCTAATTTACTGATGTTTTTTCTACACTTTAAAATCTTTTCATTTTTTCTCGTTAGTGAAATTGAGTACAGGAAGGAAGCTAAGGCTTTAGGCACCTGATATCACTGCGCGAAGAGAGCGCCGTTAACGTTACACAGTCGTTTATAGGACGTGCCAAAAAAAGGCTAATTTATAAAATGATGCCAGTGACACCGCGCTCATTTTCTGCCTTAACGCCATGTTAGCCCGAAGAAAGCTAAGGCGATCCCGCTGTTTAGAAACTGAGCAGAGAAGCGGGAGAGAAGCCGAGAGCAGCCCGACGTTCAGCGCCGACTGCAGCGCAACTCCAGAGCGAGGCTGCGGGACGCGTTTAAACAGAGCAAGCGCTGAAACTCACAACGAGTCTACTCAACCTCGTCTTCGTCCAGCTCTCTTCCGCTCCACAGCGTGCGGAAACGTGACGCGCTTCAAATGGACACATGCTCCCTAGCTAGTGCACTACATGCTGCCTGAAACGACCATTTTTACACGGAAAAGTAGGCGAGGAGAACGACGACTTTTGACGCTGTGTTGTGTTATACATTTAAAATGCCCACAATCGGATACACCGTTTACCAATAATAACTATTTGTGTTTAAAATGAACATTCAGTCATCATCATATAAATGCACTACATAGGCAGGAGGAAGATATTCGGAACGCTAAAAAAACGTTTTCACGTTTGCACTGTGCGTATGCATTTTGGTGGTTGGTATAATTTTAGTGCGTCATGCATATTTTGTATTTTGGCATTGTAATCATCTATTTGTCTGTCTGTCTATAGACACACACATACACACGATACATAAACGGATGGATGATTGGCGATCGATCAGTCGATCTAGCCATTCATCCATCCATTCATCCATTCGTCCATCCATCTATCTATGCATCTGTCTCTCTGTCTATCCATCCATCTATCCATCCATCCAAGCACACCCCCCACCCCCCCAACATACAGGCAGCCAGACAGATAGGTAGGTAGATAGATAGATTCATTATTTGATTTATTGATCATTCAAAATGTTGAGAGTTCAGTAAATCTCTTTGTTTCTTATATTTTGTCCTTTGGTTTTTTTTTTATTACAAATGCACAGACCAGAAGAAATGTTTGATGACTTTTCACTGCTATTGTTATTTTAAGTTAGATTTGCCTGAGAAACATGATCTGTGGTTAGTGTGGGAGATTCTTCGTTTACAGTGACTGGACATGATTACCAACCTGTATGGATATACACAGTTTATACTTGCTGCCGGAAACCTCTGTCTGAGCATTCCACCAGCAAAAACAGGAAAAGACTGGTGGAGGCACTGGACCTGGAGAAGTGAGTCCATGGATGACTGTGTTGAACCAGCTGATCCTTTGTCAGGTCTAAACTAACAGCACTGTGTCTGAGCTGAGCCTGTAACAATGAGGGTTGCATGCTCAGGGTGAAGAGAAAATATGAGGAATCTGGGCCTGTAATCCCAGGCTGGGAGTGAGGCCTGTCCTGGTCTGACCCACAAGCAGAAAGATTAAAGAATGAACAGCTCAAAGGCCCTGGAAAGGAAGGAGATTGTCAGCAAAAGTCATGTGCTCTCTGAAGTAGAATGGCACTAGCATGTTTTTCAAGAATGAAAGCGAGAGAAAAATACAGGGATCTGCAAGAGACCGAGATGGGGGCATGTGTGAGTGTGTGTGAGGAAGAGAGAGACGTGTGAGTGTGAGAATCTATGAGGAGAGAGGTTTTGCAATTATGTGAATGAACAGGGAACTAGGACGGATGTAGTTATAAAAGCAGATTTAATAATGTCTCGCCCCAACAATGTACTGTATATCAAAATATGAGAGGCATCTTGGTCCATTGAAAGAAGCCCCTTGCTGTGCTAAGTACATGCCAGGTCCAATTATGTGAGCTGGTGTTAAACTGCTTACCATTTGCTCCCCTCCCTGCACATTTCTTATAGGCAGACCAGAGAGGCCAGGTCTGGGACACATGCATGAATGAAGTCTGGTTCACAAATGCCATTGAGTTCAGTCCATCAGTCTGTAGATCTAAGCACAAATTGTATTCACCCGTTAAAAAAGCCTTTCATTTTTTAAAGATACATATTAAATATGTTTTAGGTGATCAGTTTAACTTCTAATCACAGATTCACAATAAAACACTAAGGGAAAAATAACTCTTCGGTGCATATTTCTCACTTCATTTCATTACACTAACAGATTTTTCAGAAACTGATTTGGTTGAAACGTTAACTGAAATGTAGACAATTAAGATTGAGGGCAAAAACAGAACTCATTATTGTATTAAGCAACTAAAGGCTCAGCTGCTTGTTTTACAACTTACTGAACCAGGATGAATCTATGCCCTTAATTGCTGTGAAGTTGAGGGTTAGAGTTGTAAAAATCAATAGAATATAAACAGTGAAAGGAGAGGAATAGTGTATTTACAAGATGAGAATGTATACAGCACATGAAATGTTTTTTCTTCTGGTAAATGAGGTGATTGTTAAATTGTTTTCCAACCACAAGTTCAAGTCTTTATCTGACCCTGTAATGGAACTCTGTAGAACACCTGCTGCATGTGACTGATGGGCTGATGGATTAGGATTTGGTGGTTGACTTTGTTGTTTTGACTGTGATGTTTAAATTTGCATCAAATTGTAATATTTATCCCTGACCCAAAATATAAATATAAGGTGTCATGAATACAGGCAGTCGGGCCTCATGTTATTTGAACGCTACTAAAGCAAAATTCATAATTGTAGACAGACAGACAGAATTGAAGAAATAATGCATGAGCATAGGACCTTTAACATAATATGGCTTCTCATTATATAGTTGTTGCACAAATAGAAATATCTGTCTCAGATTGTATGAGTAAAAATGCATGCCCAAGCATGTTGCATAACTAGTTGTAAACTCGTGCTGAGGTGTGATGCCTGTGTGATGAAGCTTGTTCCTGGCTTTTGTAACAGAGCCATGTGTAAAGTCCCCTACTGTAGAGAGCTGCTGTAAGGGGAACCATGAGCCTGGGGAATCACTGGGGAAAAAGGGCCCTGTTTGGACAAGGCCTCTACACTGTCCTCCGTGTGAACATTTTTGACCCTACATTCACAAAAGCCTTCACAAAAGGGAGGGGGGTCAGCTACTGGACATAGACTGAAAAGTTTGCATGACTGCACCATTTCAAACACCTTTCACTCGGACCCATCTAACACCCTCACACAAGCGCAAGGCCTCACTCCAACAACAGCAACCCCAACCTGTTACTGTGGTCCTGTGGGTCTTCACTTGTACAAATCTGTAACACTGTAGACAAAAGATCTCCACACTAATTACAGCACACAGTGCAAACATATGAGTTTAATCATTTAATTTCAAATGAGTCAGCATGCTGTACAATGGCTTTAAAGCTCTGTTAAAAGGGCTGAAGAAAAACAAGATAAAAATACATCATTCACAGATCCATCCACTTTCCATTGCTTATCCTAGTCCTGGTCACAGTTACAGCAATATACATTATGAGGTACTTTCATTATATTTTTTACTTTACATTTACAGCATTTATCAGACGCTCTTATCCAGAGTGCCTTACAACAGTGCTTTGTAGTCCACAACTGTTCTTCACTCTGTAAAGCTAGACTTAAAATCAACAACTAAAAAAAGTTACTGCCGACTAAGTTGTATACTTTAATCAAAAATCATGCTAGAGAAAAGGGGAAGTTAGTGCACAGCTACACGTTAGTGGGTTAGTGTTTTTTAAAACTATTTTTTAAATGGAGAAATAGTACGTATGAGGGGTAGTTAGTCCCCTTTATAGAACTATTTTCTGTGCTTTGGTTAAATTCAATTGAAAATAATACTTCACATAACCACAATTGTGAACATGCACATCCTTAATTCAGTTTCTTTTACAAAAGTCATCAAATTCCAAATTATTTATTTTTGGTTGTTTTAGCTGTTGAAAATGTCTGATCTTCATTATATATAATGTATAAAAACTATTACAGTATGCTTTAGATGTTAATGCACATTACTAGACACTGTAACATAACTAATATTTAAGTGAGCTACAACTAAACTGAGCTTCCTCCGTGGAAACTTGCTGGTTGTAACCACTAGGTGGCATGTGTGAGCTCCCCGTGTGGAAGCACGTTTTAAGTTTTGTCTTCATTTGCCAAGAGAAAAATGTTTTCATTACTTCAGATTTCTGCTCTCAGCAGGGGTTCAACTACATCTCTAATGATCCTTGGGGTTAAAAGTTTGTGTTAAGCATTTTTTTGTTTTCTTTGGACTTTGTATATTAGCCCCTTGTCATGCAATCACGTTTCGTACAATAAGACCTGACATATGGTCTCGTGTTTGGCAAAACACTTCTCAACTCCACCCAGGCGGGATAAAATACACGACCTCTGAGACCTCAATTGGAGCAACTGTGACTTTATTTATTTTCTTCCAATTACACACAGCCACAGGAACATTTTGGAGAAGGCTACATGAACTGTAAGAAACAAGGGAAAACAGACACCTTATTACAATGTTTCACCTGGATCGAAGCAGATCTAAATGTGTAAGGATCATATTTGTACAGTGCACTTTTAGTCCAGCCCTGTGACAACATTATTGCATCCAGTATCTCCAAATGCACACCAAGCATCGAACCGTGATGCAACTATGTGACAGCAAATGTTGCTTCTCACTCACTGAATTTCAGTCTCATTCTTAACTAAACTAAACAGCACATTAATGGAAAAAGGGAGAAAATGACGTCCTTCTCGAAACGTCATAAAACTGGACCTACACTTAAAAGTACTCTCTACTTAAATACAGGCCGACTTACTAATGAGATACAAAATGTAGTCAACTAAACAAAATCTGCTTTAAAAGAGAGGAATGATAAGATCTGTTTATAACTGCAGGGGAGAGCTTGAATTGTGTGCATTCCTGAGTACAGATCTAGAGCTGTAGTCATTAGTTTGGCCAGAATGTGGATTTTTAGACATTTAAGAGCTTTTTGAGCTAATGATGGCAAACTTGGAAACCTCCCAACTGGGTCTAATTATTCTGCAAACAAAAACAGGCAAACCAAAAAAATAAAACTGACAATTTTTCAAATGGATGATTTATTATTTTAAAGCACAAAATACCCCAACAACATCGAGGGAAAGCAGGAACTCAGCAGAATTCATCCCAGATTGGGTAGGGACTGCTCCTGAAACCCTGAGACCAAACACAGGCCCTGCTCACCAAACAAACGTGTGAGTGAATGTTCAAAAAAACAAATAAAAACCCCCTAAGCACTTCACTCCACACCTTCAGCCTTCATGTAACGTCTTAACAGATGTTAGAGCCTGAAGACAGTTTTTATTCATCCTACACTTAGGGGAGGGAAATGAGGAGCAGTTGACAAAAGTCTGTTTTGCATTTTGACTCCTAATCACTTTGTTATGTCTGTCTCTCTTTCCTCCCGGTATTCAGAGCACCGCTGACTGCAAATGTGCATGACGGCAGCCATTTTCTTTGGACAGGTCTGCTGCGATCACAACGGTCTCCTTTATTGCCTCTGAGACAACTTTCGATTATTACAACTATTGTGTTACCAAGAGGATAAACAACAATAACAACACACATACAACGCACAAATAAACTACAGAATATAACATTATTGAAAGACTTCAACCACTTGGCAAGGAGCATTTATTATTACTGTGAACTCTGTGACACTGAGGAAGAGATTTGGATCAAAAGCAGCCCACTCACTGGGAACAACTGCAGCTCTTCACCTCAGTGTTTGTTTCTTATTGTCTTTTTCTATCCTATCTGAAAGAAAGAATCAATTGAAATATCCTAAATTGCACTGTGATAAAAGTATGGTGTATAAACTTAAGATACATCTATTACCTTTCTATACACCGGTGATAAAGTTGGGCTCTAAAGTTGTGATGGATTTAGCCACAGAGGAAGCAAATATAAACGCCAACTTCCTAAAACAGAACAAGCTCAGTCTTGGACTAAATTACAGGGTTAATGGTGATACTGCAGTAAAAATCATAAGCAACCCAGGCCTAAGCTTAATTATAGTAGAATTACTCACTAAGTACAGTTTAAAGCTCCCTTGCATTTCATTAAAACATTCGCTTGATGAAATTTGAACCGTTTCTCTCTCAGTGTCACAGCTCCCTCAATTCAACAGTCTCAGCCTTATCAGTCGGTGAGAGAAAGGAGAAAACACACACACACGATTCATCTAGCTCAAGGCTTCCACTCATTCACTCCGCTCACACATTCACTCTCTCTCTTTGTTCCCTGACGTGTTTGAAGTTTGGCATTTGGAGCCAAACGCATTTCAAATGCATTTTACGGCCATGCAAACAAAAGCATCTCATTTGTAGAGCACTTGTTCGCAGAGGATCACTCTAAGCATGAAACTCTCTCTCTCTCTTGCTTTTCATCTCCTCACCCTCCATTCCCCACACTAGCCAGGGAGCGAGAGGTGGGGTGGGGTGAATACGGCCAGCGGGGGTTAAACCTGTCCGACAGTCCTGCTCTTCTTCGGTTCTCCGAGGTCGGCCCAGGCCACAGGCACACACGGAGGAAAAACAGTCCGAGAACTCATTCACTACGACAAAGGCCTTCATCAACCCAGCTACCACACACCAGGTCTCTTGGTCTCGTCAGAAAATCCAAAATATTAAGACTGTAGCATTGATGCATTCAATGATGCGCTGGTCCAACTCCAAGAAGAAAAAGAAATCTTCCAAAAAGAGATACACTGCAAGCTAAAAGAAACGACACAGTCTTTCTCAGTCTCTCTAGCCTGGTGCTTAAGCATGTGTTTGGAAGAAAAGGCTAAGCAGAAGCAGAAGCTCCATGTGTGAGTGCACGCATGTGGATGTGTGTGTTTCTGTGCTTTGTGGGAGCATATGAGAACTTCATCCACGCATCTCCACTCTCATTCATCTATCAAAGGTAGAGGAACAGTAAAAATATATCATTGCTTATCACAAACCTCCAGACAAAAAGGGGGGCCTTTTATTAGGACAAGTACAAATCTAGAAAGCTGCATAGCAAAGAGCATCTTCTCATCAAATAGAAGCTGGCAATACCAAAATAAAGCCATACATGTTCATCTTTTGGGTGTGTTTGACTCATTTATGATTGATTTAAAATGTGTGTTGCCGGGAACACGGCCGCTGGAGACTCGTTAAGGTTTTCATATCTAACTCTCTTGGTCTTCTAAGTGCCGTGGGAGACACGAGGAAGAGGAGGAGGAAGACGAAGGCTGTGTGGAGAGGGTGCTGGTGCCTCGTGAGACTCTCTGCTCGGGCTCCGAGCCGCTCTGGTTCTTCAGGGAGAGCTCCTGGGTGGGCAGCAGGGGCAGTACCAGACAGAAGGCTGAGCCGCTCTTGGGGATGAAGTTGACCTTGTTCTTGTCCGGGCACAGGAACTGCAGGATCTCCCTTGGAGGTCTGGCCCTGAGGAGCACACCAGGAGGGAGAGGGGGAGGAGAGAGAGATAGAGAGAAAAGGCAGTGAGAGAGAGATAGAGAGAAGGGTGGGAAGGCGGGGATGGAGGTGAGAAGTGAAAAATAATGTGAAAATCTGAGCTCTTCAAGGTCCAAGAGACAGCAAGTGTGAGTAAATAAATAAAAGATAGCATATGTGAGAGCAAGTGAGTGTAAGACAGCAAGTGTGAGTGAACGAATATAAGAGAGCAAATGTGAGTGAGTGAGCGAGCGAGTGAGCGAGTGTGTGTAAGGGAATGAGTGAGTAACAGAGCAAGGTGTGAGTGAGGGAGTGCATGAGAGTAAGTCAGCAAGTGCAAGGGAGTGTAGTGAGTGAGTGAGTGATTGTAAGAGAGAGAGTGTGAGTGAGTGAGTGAGTGAGTGTGTGTAAGAGAGCAAGTGTGAGTGAGTGAGTGTGTGTAAGAGAGCAAGTGTAAGTGTGAGGGAGTGTAAGAGAGTAAGTGTAAGTGAGTGAATAAGTGAGTGACAGAAAGAGAGAGAGAGAGAGCAAGTGTAAGTGTTTTGAGTGAATGAGTGAGTGAGCGAGCGAGCAAGCAGAAGTGTGACTGAGCAAGTGAAAGAGAGGAAGCCTGTGTGAGTGTGAGAAAAAGAGAAATAGTGAGAGAAAATTACTTAGTAAGGGAGAGTGTGCACGTGTGAGAGAGAGGGAGAGCAATGGAGCATAAGCAGGTGGAGAGAATGGGCAGGGAAACTAACTGGGACTCCTCTGTGAAGACTTTGACCCTCTCGCAGCCCTCGGGTGGCTCGCGTTTAAACATGTAGCTATTGTTGGGTTTGGGAGAGGAGGCGTATTTGGGCAGCGGCGAGCCAGGAGCCAGATCTGTCAGCAGAACAAGCAATAGTGTTAGACTCCCTGTGAAAAAGTGCAACTGGTAAAGAATTAATTGCCAGCACCTGTGTTTACCTTTGTCTCTTCCATCTCCGAGCGTTTCCTCGTTTGGGGAGGTGCTGCTGCTGCAGGCCTCGCTGGGCACACTCAGGAAGGCTGGCGACACCGAGTGGGACCTGCTGCTGCTGTTGCTATGACTACTGCCAGCTGTGATGGCCGAGGGCGTCTGTGTGTCAATGCTGCGGGAGCTGGCACTGCGCTGGCAGAGCGGAGGAGGTGCCCGGTGCCCATCAGGGGCATCCTGAGGCTACAGAGACAGACAAATCTTGTTTAGTCAAAAAAAGCTAAAGAAAGTAAAGATGTACACTTTCAGTTAAAAGTGCAGATTTTTAACATTGTTAGGCCTTGGGAAGTGGTTAAATGAACAACTATTGTAGCGTTGCATGTCTGATGTCCTATTAATTGGTTGTGTGGTGAAGGACTCAGGGCTGTTCTTTAATTTTAATAAAGCTGGAAATCTGCAAAGTCACCAGACTTTGGAATTAGAAAATCTAATAGCCTAATTAGCCTAATTAGTTAGTCAAACATTATGCAACAGAACCAAGATGTGGCATTTTTTTCATAAAAAAGATACTCAAATGGTCAACATACTGTAAATGTATTTGTAAGCCAAGACTACTGAATGTATTTTATAGTAAATATTGTATAAGATGCAAATGTACAACATCTCAAAGTGTGTACAATGAATTTTAGACTGGTAAACCCTCCACCTCTGGCTAGTTTTTGACCATATGACGTACTAGTGAAAAAGTGAAAGCGAGTGATTTTCGTTGTACACCACAGCACCGCACTGCAACACATGTGACGTCTGTGTTTGACCCATCTGTGAAGGAGCAATGACAGCTGATGTGCAGCGTCCAGGGAGCAATGCTTGGGGACAGTACCTTGCTCGTAAGTACCTCAGTGGTACCTTTACCAATCTGGGATTCGAACCGGCGACCTTCTGATCACTGAGCGAAAACCCTAACTGTGACACTACCAACTGTCCCAAAACATTGGAGCCGACCTGGTTTTCTTAAGACTGTAGGTTGCTCTTAACACAGCAGCATGTGCTGATGACTTAGTAGTAGGACACATCCAGACCAGGGTTTAAATCCAGTTCTATCTTACAGCTACAACTACCATCATTGAGAAATAAGAAGACGGAAGTTGCTTTGGATATGCGAGAGAAATACTGTTAAATGTAAAGGCAAAATGCTGCTAGATTTAAGGCAATAACCAATTGCCGTGGTCAAACACTGGATGGACGACAGGCTAGTTGAGAGCTAACTTGGCTATACGTGGTCGCAGACTATGACTGGCCAGTCTGGGTGTACTGAACCATGCATTTTTTTACTGATACTCACAATAAGCTGTTCGTCTTTGTCTCCTGAGTCTCGGATGATGATGCGCTCGATCTCCTGGTTGAGCCCCTCGACGCTGTTGCGGAAGCGTGAGAGGGAGGATTTGGAGATGGGGATGGGGATGAGGGAGCTCTTTGGGATGGGAGCCTGCGGCGCGTGCGCACACACACACACACACACACACACACACACACACACACACACAGGAGGTGTGTCATGTATCTGTAGTGTAACACAAAAAGCTTACAAAATAATCTGTGAGTGCAGACTTCAGGATGTAAGCGAGCGTGTGTGTGTGCTTTAAATATGTATAATTTTGAGGTTTTTTGTCTCTGTGGGTGTGTGTGGTCTGGGTGACAACATGATAAGAAATAAAGTGGTTTCCTCTAAATGAGCAGATAATGAGATGCATGCTGTGGAAACATATAGAGAACAGAAAATAAACACACACAGAGCACAGCCTTAATCTGGCTACTACCCTACATTAGCGTTCATCATCATAACAAGCAGTCCAACAGTGGTGTACACAAACAAACAAATACACACCCACACACACACACACACTGCAGGCTAATGTGACAGTGCAGTGTGCTGCTTTCTCTGCAGATGTGAGTTATGTAACACAGTCTCCCTGGCAGATTTCTCATCCTCGCTTCTGATTCGCTGAGCCACAGACTGCCCAACTATACTGAGACACATATAGAGACCAGGGCATAACTTAGAAGCACACAATCTCTCTCTCTCACACACATATACACACATTACACAATTCAACATCTCCATTCTAACCGAGCACAACCTCTGACTTTGGGCATCTCCAATAACGACCGATGTTAAATCTGATAAAAAGAAAAGTGGCAGTTTCACCTTTCCTGAGATGCCGCTTCCAGTCATCCTGAAAGCGGTACACGGTTCTCCTCCTCTTCCTCCAGCTTCTATCTTTCCTCTCCTCTCCTCTGCTCTTTGTAGTACTCAGCTCATGCTCAGTAGCAGCCTTCCTGTCTTCCTCACTCACAAGCCTCTCTCTCACACTCTCTCTCTCCCTTCCTCCCTCCCTCTCTTACCATCTCACTCTCTCTCTGTCTGTTTCTGCACCCCTCCTCATCTTTCAAACTCTTCTCCTCTCTCTCAATTTCTCCCATTTCCCACATTCCACACCCTTGCTTTTTCGTCCTCCCCCTTTCTGCTCTCCCTGTCCACCCCCCGTGCTGTTACCCACCTCCCCTCTCTCGCTCTCTCTCTCTCTCTCGGCTGTCTCAGGCCTGGGAAGGAGGGGGAAGAGAGGAACAATGTGGGGGCGTTAGGAGGATGTGGCTGAGCTGTGTGGCCCTGCCGTGACACTCTCTTTAAGCACGCCAGATCAGCCGGCGCCCGGCACCCTCATTAACATCTCTATAGCGCCAAGACCTCTTTAAACTCCACACACCACGCCACGCCACGCCACGCCAAGCACAGCACACCCTCACCCCAACCCCAACCCCGACCCCAAGACCTCTGCGCTCTGTGTGTGAGTGAGAGTGAGACTAGAAAGAAGACATCACTTAAACTTGATAAATCTGTAACTACTTTCAATGCTCTCGTTTAAATCTAAATTCTAGAAGACCTCTAAAACAACAAACTGATTTGGGAACAATAACTCAAACCCGAGGTCACATGAAAACAATAAACTGGTTAAGTGATGCCACCTTATTTCCTAGCAACTTCCCAGCGACCGGTCTCTAGGAGACAAATATTTGTTTACGTGTCAAATTTCCAGTGGCGTGCTGAGACATCAGGCCTGGCACCGGGCGCCTACACCAACTTGAGGGGCCAGACAACGTGGTGGTGGCGGGCCGCCAGGTCATTCCCACACCGCCTGTGAGCTTTGATGTGGTGCGTCCGGTGCGTTGCCGTTGCCCCCGCTGGCGGACGCGTAGGTCAGCACTTTACAGTGACGCCCAGCACCATCCCTGCCGCTGCGCCAAAGACGCCACCACTGTCAGCTCCCGTCCCGTCAGAGGTGCTCTGCCCGTCTGTGTGGGGTTCGGGGTTCCTCTGGACGCAAGAAAGAATAGCAGACGAGGCGGCTGCCTTGTGTTTGTATATTGCGGGAGGTCAGAGGTTGAAGTGGGGGAGCGGGTTTGCTGGGATAATACTCCCCCACCCAAATTTCGATGGGGAAAATGGCTGTTCTGCCCCTGTGGCTGCCACTTTGGGGGTCTTAGTGGGGTTAAGCTGGATGAGAGAACTACCCACGAGTGTCAGAGTTAAAGAAGTGAAAATGAGAGATAGATATGCACCGACTAAGAAAAAGGGACTTTTGTACCAAAATATTTTCTTGCTAATGATATGACAGCTTAAGAGTGAACGATAAAATGTCAACTTGTGACTCAAATTCAACAGCAAGCTTGTTTCTGTAATTAGTAGTTACAAAGAATGTTCAACAAAGGCAAGAAGTCACAAATGCCGCTAGTCAATCATGTTGCTTTGGTTCAGACTATTTCTAACATTTGTTTTTAGCGTTAAAGGTATTATAGCTACACATTTAAGGTGTCCTAGGCAATATAATTACGTTTTGTAAACTTAATTTTCAATGCACGAGCAACATAATTTGGAAAGTTATGCACAAAGGTATAGAAGTTACACCTTTCTTGACTCAGAGTGTAGTTTGAGTGGATTCGAAATGTCCTCTTAGTTGCTAATACCAAAAATGTGAGAAATCAATATTGAAAAAGTCAATATTTCAGATATTTCAAAAGTCAGATTTTCCCTCCACCATTTAAATGACCAGGGGAACCAATTATTCAATGCAACGTCGAGTGGATTTTTATGATGACGCCAGGACTTTGTCTTGGTGAATGTGGACGTCACTACCCCAGTTTTGTTCTGCAGGTTGCTACAAGAAAGCCTTCTGCTGTGTAGTAGGCAATGAAAACTTGACAATTACGGGTCAATTAGAATTCACAAATATTTTTATTGCCGAGTCAGAGAGAGTTAAGAGTGCTTCACATTTTCTAAGAGACTGTAAAATCAAACTGAGTTTATAAAAGGGATGTGACATTCAGGTTCTTATAGTCAAGGTTCTGGCCAGAGTTTTGTCCTCATCATTTAAAACCGACCTCGGATTGGGACTAATAAATGCTTCACCTTCAACTCCGTTGGTAGAAAGAAGACCTGTCTAAATGTCTTGCTAAAGTCTGAGTTTCACACTTTGGGCCAACACAAACTTATAGACAGAAATTAAAATCAGCAAAGGTTTGGGAAACTTGTAACTCCACAGAATAGAGGCATGGGAGTGTCTCCTGGCTTAGTTTGGCTTTTGTGAGATTCTTACTGGCAGTAAGTAAGTGGCCTTTCTTCACTGGGTTTGAGCTGGTTACCACAGCCTGTCTCTAAAAGCGGAGGTCAGACAGAAGAATCCCTTTGAAAGGGCCGCAGCCTCTGATAGCTGCCATGGGCACATTCACACGCGGCCTCCGCTGACCACCGTGGCATTTATAAAAGCAGGAGATTCACGAGGCTTGGGCTGTTGACCAGGGCTGAACTAAAGGTCTGTGGAACGCCTCAAAAAACACAAAGACTTGACCACACACACACACACACACACACATACACACACACACATACACTCACTCACTTCCTCCGTCTCCCTTCAGAGACGAGTAACACGTTCATGGGGAGTACAAAATCAGCCATGCATTCCCACCATCCCTTCAGCACAGATTAAACCCGGTTTGAATGCGCTTCCTTTGTTGCGGTCTGCCATCTGAATAATATGCACGATACAAATCACCAGTCATCAAATGACCAAATCCCCCCATGGATGTGGCAGTCCAGGAAAAACACATGTGAAACCACAAGCTGACCACAGATTGGGGCACCGACAGAGAGAAGTTCATTCCTCGCTCAGAAATCTGATCAAATTGGAGCGGAACGGGGCAGAAAGCTTCAGGATTCGCCCTCAGCAAGCCAAAAACAGCATGAGCACGGCCTGGTGCCTTCTCATTACAAACACTAGTGGGAGCTGCTGCGACCAAGTCCACAAAGCAACACAGGAAATCATTTGGCTTAGTCTGCATAGTCCAAGATGCACTGGTCTGACGCGCACACACACACACACACGTGAAATCGAAGGCATCTATGATGAGTCTTTTTTTCTTTTAAATACTTTTATATAAACTTTTTGTATATACACTTTTATGGAAACTTTTATATATAAGGTTTTATATACGCATAAAAGAAGAGCTTCATTAAGACCCAAAATCTGTCAACTTAGGTTTTTCTTTTTGGGTACCTTCCAAATACCTAAAAACCTAATCTCCCTCTCTTTCTCACACACACATACACTGAATATTTGTCTGTCAGCTGTGTCAGAAAATCAATCATTAATGTGTGTGTGTTTGGACTGCTATGAACAAAAATGCTGATGATTTTATGTTATTTTATGATCACTGCAGGTGAAGTCCAGTCTACAGAAATCAACTGAGTACAAATCATAGCACTCTAATCTGCAACTTCTCCATCTTCAATCACACAATACAATATTGTGGCAACATTTAATGTATTTCTTAAAGCAATTTGCAGCACACTTCTTACTGCAATTTCATCCTGCTGTATATTTGCATTCATTTCTCTCTTGTGTTAGTGACATCTCAACAACCCAGATTTTCTACAAAGCATTTCACTGAAATGAGCTAACCAAAAGTGTGAATCTATCTTTACTGCGCACCGAATATAGACGTAAGAGGTTGAAATGACAGACAATATTGTATTAATATAGTGAAAATGTATTACTAATGACACTACATTATCCATCACCTTTTTTGCTGTCCTTTTTATGGTCTTGCCAGCATGGTCACACAGACGCATACACCAAGGCCATTCACACAACTCAGTGTTCCTTCTTACCACGTTCTCTTCAAGTTCAAGGATAGGTTCACTCAAGGCTCACTTACAGTTTTGTTATCGTGTCTCGTGACGACCATGTCCTGGATTTCCACATCATCTTTAACTGCTTTCAAAAGGAATATGGTAAGTCACTCCTCCTAAGATCAACCGTCAAGCAACCCAACCCCCTCTTCTCTCGCACTCTCTTGCTCACACTCACACATATCCATGCAGCCCCCTACACCTCCCAGGGGTCACGCTGTGTGTTCTTTCAGACCTCTGTTCCTTTACATCAGTGTGTCCAACAACTCCTCCCACAGGAAGTCACGGGGGAGAGACACACTATTATAATAGTATGATTTGGTGATGCAAAGACAACTTTAGTCAGTGCAACGACACTCTGAAGATTATTACAGAGCTTCTTTCCTGAAATAAGCATTTTGTGGCAGCTATTGTGTAACATCAATTATCAGGTCTTTTTAAAGTGGAGGAGGATAACATGGAATGTGTGTGTGTGTGTGTGTGAGTGTTTGTGTGTGCATAAGATTGAGAGGGCACACTAATGAGAGTGAGAGAAAGAGAAAGCATTAGTAAGATACAAAGAGTGAGACAGTGCCACAGTAAGTGCGTGAATGAGTGAGTGAGTGAATTAGAGAAAGAGCGAGATAGCAAGTGAGAGAGCACAAGAATAAAAATAGTCTAATCCGGTGAAAGACGCAATAAGAACACTCCACAACACCCCCCTCTGGCACCAAATAAACTTTGTGCTGTTATTATTAGCAAGCCTGGGAATACAGGCAGAGTTGTGGTCTGCTCACTCTTTGTCCCCCTCTCTCTCTCATTCACTCTCACCTGCTTCCCATTAGGCCTAACACAAAGCAGTGAACAGCCTGCAAGAGGGAACACCGCCTCCCCAGAAAATAAACCTGATTGAGGCAAATAAAAAGCTCCCTATAGGAAAACTACACTCCTGCCTGAAGTGTAGCTGCGATGGCAAAAATGAGTCACTAGATAAAATAGTGGACGATTCCATAGTAAAAATCCAGTCAAGTGTAATATTTATATCACCGATAAAGATGCCAGCGGTCTTTTTACTACAAGTTACATGATTAAGGTGTAGGTGTGTATGTGTTTGTTTTTGTGGCAAATCAGGTTAACATTAGGATGTGTCTTGGAAAGTCTGAACGTGTTACAATTTGTCCAGTTAAGGAGTGAAACTGCAGAATGTGGGGCAAGAGTTTACCCTGGTTAGTGCTTGCTTTAAGGCAATTTTAAGCAAAAACCATGAAACTGTTTTTCTAGTTAGGGTTTATTATGCAGAGCAATGACTAGGTTACAGTATAGTCTCATTAGAAGTCCTAGACATTTCACGAGTGGTATGTGTGTGTGTGTGTGTGTGTGTGTGTGTGGTGGGGGGCGGTTGGTCTTCTGGGACGAAAGATGATGTCACCTTTTGCTTTATACGAAGATATCCTTTTGTATTAAGAGAAGTGAAAGGTGATCACTACTGAGGTTATGGTTAGATTAAGGTTTAATGGCAGCCATAGGTCTGTTTAGCAGCAGTAATCATTCTGTATGTGGAAAGTACAGTGTAAAACTAAACACGTGTTAGAATGGCTAAGGGTCAAGCTGTAAGAATGACTAAACCTGGTGGTGGTCTAGTGGTTAGGACACTCGTCGCTGGACCAAGAGGTTGTGGGTTCAAATCCTACCTCTGGAGTTACCACCACTGGGTCCCTGAGCAAGACCCTTAACACTAAGCTGCTCTCAGTAATTAGGAACTGGAAGTCGCTCTGGATAAGAGAGTCTGCTAAATGGCATGAATACAAATGGAAATCTCAAAATTATACAGGTACAACATGCAGTGAAATGTATCCCGATCCGCTCTTTTAACTGTGCAATTAGGCAAAAAAATAACAAAATAGACATACAAACACAAACTTAAATAAGGAGGTCAGGGAGATTTGTGAGATATTCCGTGCACAAAAACAGCAGTAAATGAATAAAACCTCATAAATGACATTTTTCGTGACGTAAACGTGCTGTGTTTGTGAGCGCGTGCGAGTGAGCGCCATCACTCTTCAAAACATGACAGTTCAGAAATAGAAATATAGAACATTTATTTGTTTTTTATTTATATATTCTAATGGATTCCAAATTGATGGTGTTTTGGACTGGCACTAACCTTATTTTTCTTCACAGTACTATGCCATAGAATACATAATATTAACTCTGCAAGCCAATAAAATGGACACTGTTCTGTTCACAATATCTAATAGTTATATCTACAGTTTCATCACTTTTATACTGCATAAAGCTAAAAAACTAACATTTCTACAGGCACAGGCCAGTTTACATCAGAAATATGCTGATTCCAAGACTGTCAGCATTTACACATCAAACGATGACAAATCTGAGTAGTGCAGGACGTCCTGAACACAACAACATAAGGCATATATGGAGAACTTCTACACACAAACACTAGAATAAGCCTAAAAACAAAGATATAGAAAAATTTAAATTCTTTCAGGGCTGTAAGGGTTTAATGTTTTTTTTAAGGGAACATTCAGAAATAAAAGACTTGTGTTTTTTCTGTTTAAAAAAAAAATAATTTATCTGATTACAAAAAGAATCGATAGCTGCAGCTCTACATCTAATAATAGGAGGGTCAGTGGAACTACCTCACAAAGATAGCAAGAAACAATTCTGTGTGTGTTTCGCTCCCTCTCTCTCTGCTAGGGAATTACCCACATCAGAACTGGTTCTTGAAACTGCAGGTCCCCTTTCCATGTGTTTTCTCACACTGTGAACACTGTTGAAAAATAAAAGCCTGAAGCAAATACAACTATAGCCTAGAGCTCAGCTCCAACAACCCAAAATTCCTCCCTCTCCGCAGGACGCTGGACCCTGCCTAATGACGCGCGGCGGCTCCTTGCTCCCAGAGCAAAAGGATTTCACATATAGCACACGGGCCCTCAAAACGGGCCTAAAGCTGCATTAGCGTCTCTGAAGAAAAATCTACGTTGTGGGCGAGCGGAGGGGTAAACACACAATCCAGCGGGCCAGATTAATACAGTAGAGCGACAGATGGTGCCCGAGTCTGCCACGGGCGCTCAGACAAAAACCTACAGGCACACGACGAGCCCCTCCGTCCTGCCCACAACACAAAGACAGAGTCCCCGAGAGGGGCGGCTGGACGGATGGAGGGAGGGTGGCGTTTCGGTCACTGGCTGGCAGATTGGTACAGTACAGAGCAGGCGTGCGGCAGGACACTCGCCACATGCACCACTAATTTATGAGCAAACACAAAACAGAGAGAATGAGTGGGAGAGAGAAAGAGAGAGGAGAAAGAAAGAGAGTAGAGCTCGAGAGAGAGCTCAATGCGTTTGCAGTAATTTATTCACAAATTGCCTCCTCATGAAGGGAGGCCTTTCACATTCTAAAAGGCCTTCACGCTTGCACCTGGCCTTGCCGATTAACACACACACACACACACACACACCAAAATTCACATACTGTTCACATAGTCCTTTTCAGTCTAACCAATACTTTGGTGTCTCTTTGTGTGTACATGTGTGTGTTGTGTGCATCTGTGGTGTGTATTACGCCAAGTGGTGGAGTAATTAACACGGCCATTAAGCATTTTGGCAGTTCATTAAGGATGCCGCTTTTATAAACGGTCCTGTCGGAGAAACTCCAGTCTTATCTAAGCTCTTGTTTATTACCAGTGTCACCATATCCCATCATGCACTATCCATCACAGCCTTCCACAGGCGGCACTCAGACCCATGGCTGCTTATGAGGTACTTTCAGAAACGTTCATAACACCAGAGTGATTTATGATTCATCTTTTAAACAAATGTGGATTTGCAGCTGCTCTGCCTCACTGCTACGACCGCTTTGTGAGTGTGTGTGTTTATGCGCAAGGGAGAATGTCTGAGATAGTGTGAGAAAGTGAACAACAGAGAAAAAAGGAAGAAAGGCAGGCAGAAACCCAGACAGAAACAGGGGCAAACATTACACTGAGCAATAGGTACTGTAAGTGTAACAGAGGCCAAAGAAGCAGCCCGGTGTAATCTGTCTGTGTGTAAAGTCGCAGAGTGTGAGAGAAAGAAGAGAGACAGCGAGGGAGAGGAGAACAGCAAACTGGGGGAGAAGGAGAGAGAGAGACTCACCTGTGATTGGTTGATGGCAGCATGGCTGCCATTGAAGGGGGATTTGCGCTCCTTATCACGATGGTGCCGACTGATGTGCTTACTGCGTTGGAGCTGCTGCCTCAGCTTTGCAATCTGAAAAAGAACGAGAAAGAGAGAGAGGTAGTATCGTTAGTATACCAATGACCTATGGTTCCAAGCAGCTTTTTAGATTCTCAACGTCTGTCCCTCAAACAGACCTATAGTGGTAAAGGCACCAGAGAGATACAGAGACTGTGCAGGTGAGCAGACCTGGGCTTCTTTACACACACACACACACACACAGACTTGAGAGGGCAGATAGATAGGAATGAGACCCCACACAGCCTAAACACGCTCCCATACATTCTTCTGTGATAACCCCCCCTCCCGGTTCTGTTGCTATGCTTCTCTCACACGTACCTGCTCACATACTTTACTCCAAAACACACAAGCATCTCTTTCTCTCTCCATCTGTCTGCTGCCATTTACCATCTTTTTCATGTTTATACACAGAGACACTCCGACATACAGCATTTGGGGCCTGTGAAGGACAGTGTGCTGAAAGATGGAGGGATCGGATGTCCAGCTGAAAAGAAGCGCCTGACTCTTTAATCAATAAATGAGTAATGGAGGGAGCAGAGATGCTAATCACATGTTAGCATTAGCTATCGCTCAGGTCCAGTACAACAGCCTGCAGTAGTTTTAGTTCACAGGTATCTATACGTGTCTGTGTGTCTACACGTGTGTGTAAGGGAAGGAGGCAGAGAGAAACTGAAATAGAAAACACACACACATAGCAAACAGGAGAATAATGATTAACTGAACATTTTAACCTTGATTAATGAACAATTATTTTTTGGTTTTTATGATGATGGTTTTCTAATTGTTGCCCCTCCCCACTGCCAGGCCAGGAACCCAAACCTGGACCCAAAATCAAGCCCTGGTCAGGGCATGGACCTCAGAACCAGCAGCCTGGCCTGAGTAGAGGAGAAAGAGAGGGGGGGGGGCAGGGAGAGGGGAAGGAGAAACACGTGCTGACCTCTTTAAGCTGGTCAGTGCTGCCCCAGGATGCCGAGCGCTGGTGAGAACTTCGTCTCTTCTCCTCACTTTCATCTACCCACGCACTTGGGGTCTGAGAGAGAGAGGGATAGACAGAGAAGAAGAGAGAGAGAGAGAAGGCATTATTAACAGCTTATTTGAACCTATCTCCTTCCCACGTATACATCCTGAAAGCGATCTATGAACCATATCAACACACGGTCATATAAAATACATACAACATATATAGCTTAATCACAAGACTTTTCTTGGCACAAACACACACACTCACACGCATCCTTGTACTTATATAGTAGTGAGGACCTCCACTGACTTCTATATTACTGTATCTAAATAATACTACACCTAACCCTAAGCATAACCCTAATGATAGCCTCAGAAACCAAAAGCTAATCTTTCTACACTTTTAGTTTTGCAAATAAACTTGTATTTTTTTGTAAAAGCAGTTTAAAGAAGTGAGGACCACTAAAAAAGTCCTCAGTTCCCAAAAATGTCCTCACTCTGCTGGTTAAAAACTCATTTTGGTTCTCACTAGTACAAGAACATACACACACACACACAATTCATTCCCTTCGGTTTCAGATTTGTAGGCCCTAATTTAAGGAACATATTTCTGACCTAAACATACAGTGCATGAAGCTACAACATCCAAATGGAATTTTGCACAATTAAGCCGAGGTAGTAGTAACTGCATCAAAAGTATGGTGTTAAAGACTTAAACTTCGCTCTTGTTGAGAGCAAGTTCCATTTTCTGATTACAAGGACAGTCTCTCTGGGTTAACTTGGGGTTAAGGGGCTTGCTCAGGGGCCCAACAATGGTTCTTAGGATTTGAACCCCTGGTAAAAACCTTCCTTTTTTCCTAGTAAAACAAAGTGTGCTCCAGATGGGAAAAGAACAGTGCACCGGCTTCAAACTAGCAAAAATGCTTCTAACGTGTAAGATAGAGTTCTAGGCATCAATGGGCTGTCCAGCTCATCCATACACACACACACACACACACTTCTCACAAAGATAATAGAGTCAAGAAGCTCCAAGAAAGCAAGCTCTGGGGGATGGGGCATCTACAGACCCCTCCTGCGTCTTCAGTGTACAGCTCAGTTTGTCGGCTTGCTGTTACGCTTGTGGTTATTCTCTTTAAAAGCATAAGGCCACTGTCTCTATGTTTGTCTCGAGCTGGGCCACTGGGATCTTGACACTGGACATGAGGAGCTGAACAACGTCAACATTCAACGTCTCCAAACTACGCTCCTGCAAGACACTCGGTCCCTAAGACTGACACTGCAGAACAACTAAATTCCCTGCGGCCTCTGAATACACAAGGGCAGGTCTGCAGGCACACACACACATACAAGTTGCACTCAGGCATCATATCAGCTTACCGCTCGATTTGACGACTCAAATGGCAGGGCTGCACTACTGAACTGAAAGAGAGGTGTGACTTTTTCACCCCAAACAATAAAACGAACACTGACGACCAGCCTGAGCCTGCAGAACCAGCCACACACACACACACACAGTCTCTATATTACTATCTTTGTGAGGTCTTTCCATAGGCTCCCATAATGACTAGATGTACATAATTTTACACCTACACCTAATCCTAACCCTAATCTCAGTAACCAAATGCAAATCTTTTACCTCTTTTAGTTTCTCAAATAAAACAAGCACATTTTCTATAAAGTTCTTTTTCCTCTTGGGGACCTCTCAAATGCCCCCACAAAACCCAAAAAAACAGATAAAAGTGATTTTAGGGAACAATGCGATAAATACATGGACACACACACACACACACCTGTTTAACATGCAAGATGCCCCGCTCTTTCACTGTTAAACCTCAATCCTGCAAAACCTAATAACAGGCAGCAAAGGCCAGGGCCCACAGGCCGATGTGATGCCTGCAGATATGCTGGAGGAGGAACAGAATGTATGTAAAGGCATGAGACACATAGAAAGCTGCTCTCACGTGAGGATAAAAAGCCCTGCGAGCAGAACACATACCGCATACCACACGCTTTCCCTGTCTGCCCTATGTTTAAACTGTACTGAAGAATGTAATCCTGAAATGTGACCCTCCATGGCAAAACCAGTCGCTTTTCGCAAATTTTCAAAATTGAGTTATTGAGTTTTCATGAAAGGGCATAAATCAAGCTTCAAAACAATACCTATATCGAATGAATCGGACGACATATGACTGAGATATCAACACTCAAATAAGTGGGGTTTCTCCTGTCACGCCAAGTGAGAAACGGAGAAATCTGCCTTTGAAGTTGACTATCGCCATAGCACTCACAGACGCTTGCTGCGGTCTTGGGAAGACGAAGATGGACTTCGGAGAAATATCTTCACACTAGTCAACCAGTGGATTTACCGTAAATATTGAAGTAGAACGGTCCAAACAGAAACTTTTAACATTCTGCCGGAATTGAATTCCTCACCTCAAGAAAGTCACGTTTTTAGGATGGAAAGGCTAAGTTTTTCAGCGAAATTTATTCACAACAGTACAGTATAGACCTTCCACTGTTTCAAAACACTAAAAACAAAAAATCCTAAATATTACCCCATACAACATAAACAGTAATTTTTCTCGGAAACCTCCATTGCAACAAGCGACTGGTTTTGCCGTGGAGAGTCACAAATGTGTTGTTCTTGAACTGCAAGCACATGGGAACATCATGAAAAACTCATACACAAATGTGGTATGGGGAGGGAGCCATTCATTTTGAAATAAACAGCTTCGCTGCTCTTCTCAAAGTGAGGAAATCATATTTATGTAGGCAGTATCCCAACATCCTTCGTGAATCAGATTCTTGCGTCACTGAACAGAAACAACAACCCAAATTGCCTTTTCTCCCCATAAAGGCGTAATTACAGCTTCTCCCCTTCTTTCCCACGAATGACACACCAACACAGATAATCATGCAGCAAACTCTTCGTCAGGTTTCTGCTAGGGCTGCACGGTCAGCATCAACATCACATCAGAAAACGTGCAACGTCAAAAAAAGGCAAAGATGTCATCTTTTCGTGATGTGCATAAAAGAAACTTCCTGTTTCTATGTCACATACCTAATCTACATGCAAAGTTCGAAAGTTAGATTTCAAGAAAAGGTTTCAAGAAAATGCAAGAAGGTTTTCCCTTTTATTAAAAAAAATGCAGAACACCTCCTCTACAAGACCACCCCAAGATTAAAAAAATGAGACATTCTTTCCATGTATATTTGGTAAAAAAAAAAATCCTGTTTTTTTTTTAAACATGACTATAATCGCAAGGGGGAAAAAAACATGCCTGGTGATTTTTCCTGCATTTTTCAACCCTAGTGTCTACATTTTTGCAAGCATGGCAGAGACCTCTCTTCTCTAACAGGTCACCACTTTTGCCAAAGCCTTGTGCATTTACACAGTAAAGCACCCACAATCCAACTTGGACTACACACTGCATCCTGAACCGACTGAGCCCTGCTGACCCACATGCTTCTCTGATGCATGCTGGTCCTGGCATGTCCATACAGAGATTTCCACAGATCTGATTACGTTGGTTATAATACACGAATACAAGACCTCATGTTTTTTCCTTAAGACATTTGAAGAGTATAATGTTGTACAACCGTAGAACTGAAGAAAACACGATAACCTAATGTTTTGCACAAGCACGCATCAATAAAATGTATGTAAGAGTGCTCTTCAGCAGTCGTAAATTGTATTCTTACCTGAGGGTAAATTTTAATAAGAAAACATGTCAGAATCCTGGTGAAAACTTCATAAGTGGGATTAAGAAGATGTTTCTTTCTTAAAGGCGGTTGGTGAATGAGGCCCATACTTATTATTTATATGGGATACTGCTGTAAGTAGCTAGCTCCAGCTCTATACAGCGACACAGGAAGCCACGGACCACATTTCTCCTTCTGCACTGCACATTAAGCGAACAATATGTGCATGTTGGTAGGCAGAGGGGGGAACTACTGCAGATGAGATGAGAGTTGGACTTAAGAAAGTATGAAAATAGCTGCACTCTCCCCTCCTCCACCGACGCGTGCATGCATACACATGAGCACACCGTTCATTTCCTCTCTCCATTCCAACTCTCTCAACTCAGTGAATCACACTTCTGACCCTTGAATTTTTGTATGTGCCTCTGTGTGTATCCATAAACACTCACACACACAAATTTGGTTTAAATACAGTATGTCAAAAGTTTAACCTAGTCATTTTGCCATTACTACCTTTAAAACGTTTGTTAAAATGATCCTCATGGAGGGTCATATTGAAGCTTCCCAAAAAATTAATTTATGACTCTTTTTCTACATATTGCAGAGTGCCTGGTACGGCTAGAGTGTCTGTTTCAGGCTAAGCAGTACGCTGGAGCAGCTGGAATAGGGCTGTAACCAATACAAGCCTTTACTCGAGAAACACACCCTATCCAAAACACTTTTATGAGAGGAACAGTCATCGCTCCAAACCCTGCAGCCCAGAGGAAGACCCGGCACAAGGCTCTCTCTCTCACTCCGCTGTACATGTAATACATTAATAGCTCCCTCGCTGATCTATGCAAAGATTGTACTAATGTTTAACCAAAGCATGAACTGAAAGCCATTCTCATGAAAACTGTATCTTGGATGTCACACTGCCTGCATGTCTAACCCGGCCACGCCCATGCTACACTAACCGATCAGTGAACTCATTCATCAGCGAGACATGTTGACACACTTTCCTTTGGCCTCGGTTGTTAAAAATCACGACAGACACGCTGTGAGGTTCATCCTGTCCTCCCTAGTCGCTGTGTTTCTCAATGCTGGGCCCTGCAACAAGCCCGAATGCGTCTCTGCTCACTCCTCATCCAAGTGCATTGAAAACAGGACTGGCCGGCTATGACAGAGTATATTGCGAGGAATGTGTACATACATATACACATACAACCCTACTGTCTTTGCAATAAATCAACAAGCAAAACGTAAAGCTCTTCACTTGTTGATTATGATCCATGTTATGAACCACATTACATTTACATTTTATAGTTTCAAATGATCTGGCTCCTGGTGGTGGTGTAGAGGTAGAATACCTGTGTAATCGGTGAAGACATTTGGGGTCAGATTTGGCTCTGCCCATTCTCCAGAACTACCACTATACCACCTCTGAGCACATCCTTTAACCCCAAATTGCTCCAGGGAGACTGTTAGAATAACAAATGTATGTCACTAAGTTTTACACCTTTACACACCCTACCCAATGTAACCAATTAACAAAGCAGAACTGTCTGTGTTGGTACCAATATGCAGGGTTCCACAATGGCCCAGGTTGGGACATATATAGTGCCTACTCTAACTGACCACTTACTAAAATCTACCACTTCTGCAGTCTTTGTATTTTTACTCTCAAAAACAGACCATCTATGCTGCTCCCAGGTGACTGTCCCTGTAAAGGGTCTACAAAAGCTGCTTTGGATAAGAGCTGCAAATATGTTGCCATGCACAACCTGTCTGCGGCCCTTCACCCTATTGACCACTATTTGGTTTTTGACCGCAAGATCTCTTTTGACCAGGTTTTCTTAAGTGGTTAATTTTAATACAGCAGTGGCTGACCTCGCAGTGTCATGGTAGTGTGTGTTGGGCGAGTGGTATGAGTGTATATTTGTTGGTGGTTATATACATGTCAGAGTTGAGGGTGGTGGCAGTGGTGTAGTGGTCTCAGAAACCCTGTGTTGCTGACCATGAGAATGTGGGTTAGTATTGCAGAAGATCCTAAAACATTGTTGCACTCCTGAACAAAACCCTTAACCTCAAGTTGCTCCATAGAGACAGTCAGTGGACACAGGAATTTGCAAAATACCATCACCATGTTAACATCAACAACATTAGCATAAATGATGTAGAAGGACTAACAAAAAATCTCATCCAAAGATCAACGGTTTTAAATTGACTAATATATTGGCCTGCATACCGGCATCTCATAAAAAGCGTTAACCATGAACCCTCGTTCTTCCCATAAACTTTCATCATGTGTTTCTCTCATGCTTTATTCTCTGTTTGGGTTTCATGGCTGTCTTCACACACTTCTCTGTCCCAGTGACCTTGTCTGCTGTGCTTTCTGCTTTCCTCTCCATACACCCCCACCCCGACTTGTTCTCCATCCCCTTCTATTCTACTCCTCCTACTTCTGTTTTTCCACCCCACCACCCTGTCTTACTCTCTGTGGACTTCCTCTGACTGCAAGAGCTATTTCACCCTTTTCCTGATTGTGCATGAGTGGGTGTATTAACCCTAACTCTGTTTTAACCCTCTTTGTGGGAATCAAACACACATTTTAAACCGTAGAAACATTTGAGTGTGGCCTGTAGCAGGTGTTAACCATGTGTGGGTTAACAGCTGACTGGCATTATTTAAGGTAGTATGATTTTCATCTAGCTGAATTCATTGCTACCTTAAGACGATGACCACCAATGTTTCACATTTTTTTATTTGCAAAAAACAAAAATGTGCATTTGGCTGTTGAGCCTGTTTGTTAAATCCCCTGAAAGGAAGTAATACAAGAGCTTGCGTGTGTTGTATTTTGGGAAGATTATGACCCAGTGAAGTGCTCTGCACATTCTGCCTCAGTTCCAGTTCAAAGAAACTGCAGACTTCACTCACTTCCTCTATATGCCAACAGCAGACAAACCATGACAAAATCTGAAACAAACTGCATTACGATATATGGCTAAACATCAGCTGAACACGGTGCCACCTGTGCACTGTAGAAACATAGGATTTTTAGGTGATGTGGGAGAGAGCACAATCTGTCATTCATAGCCACTATATCTCTGTTAATGTTCTGTTAATGTTTCCCTTCTTCATCCCATGACTTCAATTTTCACCTCATGAGAGTTCAAACGTTGCCTGAGACATGCCTGTCTGCCCACACCACTGACCGCTGATAATGAACTCTCTCTTTTTTCTCCGCAACTGCCTCTGTGGCCTGGGGTGTGTGCACATGGGGGTGTGTGTGTGTATGCACACACACTCCGGGTTCCTCTTTCAGCAGTGTAAGTCGGCAGCGGCGAAGGCTCCATGACTGGGCCCCGTTGTGTGGGGGGCATAAGGCCGGGCTGGGCGCGCTCCCGAGCCTCTCTCAGAGCTCTCCGAGTCCAGGCCGAATGCCAGGGATCACTTCCTCCTTCCCACCAGTTTAAGATTTCCAGCGCGGCTGCCTGGCCAAGCGCACAAGCGTCACTCTGTTCAGCAGCTGTGGGGACGATGCAGCGACACACACTGCACAGAACAGGAGGGAGCATCTGGCAGCTAGACCTGCCAGGACCACGACTGATGGGAGGACAGGGTTACATACAGTCTCTCTCTCTCATTCGACCTCTCTCTCTCTCTCTCTCTCTCTCTCTCTCACTCACACACACAGAAAGAGAAATCGCTGTCACTTGTTTTTTGCAGCTGTGCCACGCTTTGTGGTGTGCCCCTCTAACACAGGCTCTGTACACTCAGTGGGCATTCCTCCAAAGTTAATCTGCTGCCCAAATTTTATTGCAGTCAGTCAGAGAGCAAACTACAAAATATGTATGTTAACACAGTCATCTCTCTATCCATACATTAGTCCGGATCCTGGATCAGGCTACAGGACAGAAGGTGTGTGTGTGTGTGTGTGTAAGTCTGAGCACTTGCGCATGCAGGGTGAAGTTACAGTTGGGCTGTTCTCGGAGTAGATTATTGAAGAGACAAAGAGGCCTTTATACGTGTGTGTGTGTGTGCGCGGCGCTGGGTTTAGGCCCGCTTTGAACACCAGGTCATGGGGACAAGCCTGGTCTCTGTGATGTAACGCCTGTCTGCCAGTGGAAACTCAAGAGAAAGTCGCAAAAATTTGCAAGAAAGAAAGGGAGAGAAGAGAGTTCAACTGTAAGTCAACAGTCCCATGACTATCTCACCAAAGTTGATACGACAGAACCACCAGAAGCCTGGGACGTTCTAACGTCTACACACTGAGGAACTGAGAGATCCCCGATTCCAGTATGCAAACTGCACTATTTGCATTTCCTGCCATTTGACTCCTCTTACGTCTTTACGAGTTCATAACGGCGACCAAACGGTTATAAAAACACTAAAAGATCAGTATAGTTGCACTGGCAAACCTTCTGAGGTTACATGTCTGTAAGCCACACACAAATGAGCAGAATGTTCTAGATCTTTGAAAATATGATGGGGCGCTTTAGAGCAGAGTTTCCATACTTCTTGTATTTGGCCTTACGCGAGAAAGACTTGAGCAACAGCTGTTGTGTATAAGGGAGCTTGAAGGCTGAGACGAAAACACTGCACAGAATTCCAGCCTTAAACCTGTCTGCAGCTCAGCAATGGCCAGCTCCGACCTTGTGGATGAATCTCTCTCTGTAGAGCTGTAATTCGCATGTAATTCACTTTCTACAAGTCTGGCACGTAGACATGGTGTGAATTTAGCAGTCATTTTGAGACATGTTTGCTATGAAAAGTTGCAAGTGGCTTAGCAGGACAATGTTTTAACTTGGTAAAAAGCAACACCACCGACAGCACAACAGACATTACAGAAAACAAAGTGGGTCTTGGGAAGTCTTGCAGAATGACTGATTTTTGACACTCCCCGCAGGAACATGCCATTGTTCACTTTGTAACAGGAGAATTTGACAGAAAATCATATGATCATAGTTTGGTGTGGTGGCAAAGTAGAAGAAATTCCAGTCTTCTGAGTGCATATTTGACCTCAAAACGTCTTGTGGTTAAAAGCAGGAAAACTGAGTCGACTGACAGGCTGACTCTGAGCTGTGTTCCCTTCAGGTACACATACTGCACACATGCAAAACTCATTTTAAAACAATCATTTGTTTTCGTCTTGGCCAAATTCAGCAGAACAACATTTGTTGTTTCATTACTAACGATTTGGAGTGCATGTCTACTACTCTGGATAAAAACCAGGTGAGTCTCCCTCTCTCTCACACACAAACCTCGTTACTCAGATAGAGCCTTTTGTGCCATGCAGAAGTTTCCCAGTGAAGACATCCCCCAAAAATTGTGCCTGTTTTCGAGGGATCTGGGCTCTTCCCCAAGGGCGAGAGCTGATGTAATTTCAGCACACTCATTTCTCCAAAACTAGTACAGTTTTAAGGCCTGTTTTCCTGGGCCTATTCTTAAGTCTTCAGTGCAAAGTCTGATCAGGTTTCTGTATTATGGTAATTATGGCTCTCTCTGTGGCAAAGGGGGCTCATGTCAAACTCATCTCAACTTTCCTCTGCTCCACTTTCTCAGGACTGCTGACAAAAAACGGCGACAAAGCATGAAAAAAACCCAACAACTGAGACACATAGTCTGGAGCTACATAGTCTAACCAACACCCAAATAGGTTCCCCAAGCCAAAATACAAGCCACCTATCTGTTTTACTGGACTCTATGACACTGGCCACACTGCTGGAGTCCAAACTTGGGCCCTGGTGCCCTATTCCTCTTTTCGGCATAGCAGACAGACAGGGAGGCAAAGACTCCATTCTGTGTTGTTGTTTGGTCACTAGGTGTGAGCTTAGCTCCATGGCAACTCACACCGCCATACCGATCCAAGATCTGGTTATTCAGGCATGAACTTCCAAGCCAGAGGGTGAGAGACAGCGGTCTGCAAATTCCGTCCAAACTCTGCATTCTTCCCTGGCTAGTGCACCCGGTTCCTGTGTTCGTCTGCGCTTATTGTGAGACGGGC
Organism: Distichodus sexfasciatus; assembly: GCA_032718565.1. Taxonomy (NCBI): domain Eukaryota; kingdom Metazoa; phylum Chordata; class Actinopteri; order Characiformes; family Distichodontidae; genus Distichodus; species Distichodus sexfasciatus. Next base: position 2,910,557 of record JAVGVS010000001.1, read on the forward strand.
TGCTAGGAGAGCGAGCAGGGCGGAGGTCTGGGACATCCAGAGGAAACAAAGACCACAGACACACAAACACTTCGGACAATAAGAGAGGGCCCTCGAGACCCGGAGGCTGTAATCAGCGGCAGTGTGACAAGCTTGCCATGGTTACAATCATGTGGATGTCTGATGAAAAATAGGGCTGTGGCATCATTTCCTGTTCATTTTCAACACCTCAGACAACACTGGACATAATGTGTTAGTGAAAAGCCACTTATGCCTATATCAGTGCATGTCTTGTAAGCAACATTCATAACGCTAAGTGTCCTAAATTAACAGAAAGTGTAAAATGAACCCCTGGAAAACTACTGGAAAACAGCTATAGGAAAGAATGAGGCAGTGATGGCAGCCAGTCTCTGCCTTCACCAGAAATATGCTTCAGTTTCCTCTCATCTCTCAGTAAGCCAGGGAGAGGCTTCCTCCCTTCATTCTCCAAATGCGCACACACACACACTTATTTCTGTAACTATCTATTGGTCTCACTGGTCAATGCTCTTCTTATTTCTCTTAAAGTATTTATAATTCAATATAACATCAAAATAACAGGCAAGTATGTATAACATTATGACATAACTTAAAAGCTTAATGAAATTAGAGAAACAAAAGTTTCTTTCATAAGTTCCTTCCTCATGTACAAACCCAAATGTGTTCTGGATCACCATCAGAATCCTGGAAACACAGCTTTTGAAAGCAAGGCTTCCATTGATTGTAAGTGACATTAGTGTTTTTGGGTGGAGAATTCCTTTAAGAGAGTCATAGCAACTCAGCTGAGAGATGTGGAGGAAATCCACATTAAAAGGCTACAGTAACCGGTGAGAGTGAAAAAACGGAATGTTTACACCTGTGTGGTCCAATGGAGAAAGAGAGTGAGATGGGAGAGGTTCAGAAATGTATACAGTGGTGTCCAAAGAATTTTAAATAAAACTTCTTATTTAAAAATCAATGGTGACCAACTAACCTAGGTCCAAACTTTCATTCTTTGCCAAACTAACTGATGCTTTAGTCTCCAGATAGAAGAATGTTGGGAGAGAGAGAGGCTGGGGAGTGGACAGATATCGGCCTCACCTGGGTGGCCTTGTCTCTCATGCAGGGTGCACAGGGGGCGTGGGTGGGGTCGCGGGGCCAGTGGCCCAACAGGTAGGGCCCAGTGAGGGCGTCCAGGGAGGACGTGCGGTGGATGCTGCCACTGCTGATCACTGGTCCAGCCAGCGGGAGTCTGGGCTTGTCTATAAATGAAACAGAAAGAGAGAGAGGAAAAAAAAGAAGGGAGAAAGAAAGAGGCAGAAGGAAAGACATTGGGGGGGTGAAAGACGACCAACAGCACAGGATGAAAAAAGGACAGATGGAAAGCGGAGGGGAGAGAGAGAGAAGGGAAAAAAACCAAGTGTTAGGAGTTTAACATTTGAAAACATGGCCAGTTCATTAACGCTGACCATGATCTGTATTGTGTGCTTAGTAAGTATACAGTGCAGAAGCGTGTGTGCGTGTGTGTGTGTGTGTGAGCTGATTTGGAGCTACTTGTGAGGACTTGATTGTCCACTAAAAAACAGTGACTTGTCTCAAAACCCGTGATTTATCAGATTTGTATGGCGTTGTGATGGTTTTATGAAAAGTTTCATGTTCTTTTTAAAAAACAAAGATTTGATAATAGTTGCTGAGGTTAAGGACAAGGTTATGTATAGCTGTAATGTTAGTGTTGTCTAGTGATTTTGGGAGTCAGTACAACTACCTCTCAAAGATAGTAAGACATCACTGTGTGTGTGTCTGTTGTTCAGTATAAGCAGTGTAAATAGCTGGCAGGCTCGGTGGTGATAAGACGTCGGGCTCAGCAGATTGAGACTGCATTAGCCCAATGGCCAGCAGCCCTTTTAATGAAGGCAAAGCTGATTAGCCGGCGATCGGCCGCCGGGCAGCAGTGTGGCGTGGAGGAAGCGGCCCTCGCGCCTTGACCTACATTCACACAAACTCCACGCGTAATTGCCCCCTTCTCCTCCTCCCCTCTCTGCTCACTCGCTCGCTCATTCTTTCCACCGCACAATCAACAGGCTCCCTTTCTCCCACAGACACAATCTCCCTCTATCCCCCTTCTTCTCGCTCGCACACTCACTCACTCTTCCCCCCTCTTCTTTTTCTGGACTATTCTTTCACATAAATCTGCTCCACTGAATGCACTTGAGAAGGGTGAGGCATACAGTAAGGCCGAAGCCGCAGCACCTGCCGTTTTGTGGTATGGAGGGGTGTCTGGAGTGTTTGGGCTTGGCCAGCATAGGAAACACAGCATATGGGCCTTTCAGAGCTGCTTTTACAGCATTATTAAGCTATCTGTCGATACTAAGTCTTTATCAAACAACTTTAAACTTTATAAAGTACGTCATTCAATATGTGAGCATATGTGTGTGTGTGTGTGTGTGTGTGTGTGTGTGTGTGTATATATGTGTCTCTTTAGGTTTCTCTGCCACTCCCAGGAAAACAAATCAGAGGGGAATCATTAAACTTGTTTGCCTTTATGACTTTAATGAGAACTCACACATGCACACACACACACACACAAACTCTACTGACAAACAAGAAGCCCAATAACTTCTTGCTGTCAGCTTGTTATTTTCATTCTAAGGTGGCAACAGACACGTCAAAGCACAGTAAAGCAGAAGTTTATTTTAGCACGTTTTGAAACACAGCTGAGTGCAAGTGCATTTGTGTGTGTTTGTGTGTGTGTGTGTGTGTGTGTGTGGTGGGGGAGTAAGAATAGCAGAAACTTTCTGAAGAGGAGGAACCTGTTAGGAATTCAAAGGAAGGCATGTTCTCTATCTCCAGCTGTGTTAGTGCATAATGAGAGAAGTTATCATCTAAAGCGACATGCCCAGTGTAGGGGTGTACGCGTGTGTGTTTACGTGAGTGAGCATGTTTATTAATACAGTCATATGAGAGCTGAACTATGCCTGCAAGGCACTTGGTGTTTTGCAACAGCGATTCAACAATCTCACTGGTAAACGATGAGAAAATAATTGCATACATAAACTAGGGATCTAATTCTGATGAAATATCAGTCCGGTCTTTCATACTGGAATTTTAAATGGAGTTTTCTTTAAACTAAAAACTCAGTAAGTTTATTTATTGTTATTGTTTATTTTCCCTGATAAAAGTGAAAGTGAGTGATTATTTGTCATTGCGAACACACCACAGCACAGCACACAGTGCACCACAACCAAAAATGATCGCATTTGACCCATCCATGAAGTGGACAGCTGACATGGGCAGCGCCCAGGAAGCAGTGCTTGGGGACAGTACCTTGCTCATGGGTACCTCAGTGGTACCTTTACCGGCCCTGGGATTCCAACTGGCGACCTTCTGATCACGGGGCGAACACCCTAACCGTTACAGTACCAACTGCCTGTGCTAGAAACTGCCCCTGATGCTGCTTTACCACAAAGAATAATTCAAGTCGTTTCTATACACAGGGACATACAGATTACCAATGAAACACTGGCACTAGATCACCACACAGTATCATTTTATAACCAAAGCCCAGGAGTTTGTATCGGTATTGGGTCTGAAAAGTCGGACTGGTGCATCTGTAATAGAGACTTGACTCTAGGCAATAGTCTTCATTAAAAAATAGTTCTCACATCACATTCATGCACATAAACACACAGATATGTAAGAGCAATGTTCACAACACACTAACTCTTATATCCAGAGAAAGGCATGATATTAGCTGTGGTGCTACATGAGCTCGTGAGAAATCTGGATATACTAAAGCCATATATCAGCTCAGCACCCATTCACATTGTGTCTCTCACACACTCCACCCAGGCAGCTCTGTGCAGTCAATCACAGATAAGAGCAGACCAAACAGAGAGGCCAGAAAATTCCATTGGGCAGCAGGATTATGCTGCTGAACGGATACTAAATGTGTTAGACACTGAGCATATAAAGTGACTAATGCTGAAACAAAGAGGGCAGTGTTCTATGTCTGTTTTATACAGCTCAGGTCATCTCACATAGCTCTAGCACTTAGTATTCCATGCAGCTCTTCACACTCAAAACATAGACTGAGGTTATTCTATACATGAGTAAAGAGTAACCAGTCAGAACACCGTTAATACACTTAAGTCCTCATAAGCTCAGGCAAGTTAAGATCATTTATCCTGCTGGGACTGCGGCTTCGTTCTGCACAGAATTTAACTATATCAACAGATGCTTGTGTAGCACAGAGCAAACACTCACTCAGCTCACTACTGTCAGAGGAATGCCAGAGCCTGTTTGGGCTCGAGAGAGTAAATAAATTTCTAACTAGACTCAATTCAGTTTGTACCTGAGAACAAAAAGGCGGTGAGAGGGAACCTGACGGAGGTGAGCAAAGTGGGCGTAACAGTGGCTCAACCCCTTTGTGAAGGATCAAGTGTGATCTCGTTCCGGCCTGCCCTCGCCACCCCAGTGTGCAGAATCAGAGGAGGGAGTGCCCTGTTCTGCCCCAATCTAACCCCTCTGACTCCCCTTGGCACTGGAAGAATGAGGCACTGTGTGGCTCCATTCACATATGAGTGACAGTTTTAGGGGCATGAGAAGGGAAGGGGTTAATGTGGAGTGGTGTGAACTGGTTAACAAAGAAATATTTGAAACTTTCAGGACATGCACAATGAAAACTGATTTCATATTTGGAAAAAGGTCCTTCCTTCCTCTGGTCTATTCTGTTCTCCTTTCGCTGTCTATGACTCAGGCAGAACTCAGTTTCCAAATGGTCTTGGGCAAGTCTATTGATCTGGAAAATTACTAGACTTCCCTGGCACAGGAGCAGCGTGTGAGGACTGATGGAGGAAGTGAGAAGGTATTTAAAAGGGTGGAGACTCTGTACCTTTACACTACATCAAGGGCTTTCCCCAGAGAAAGAGCGAGAGACCAAGAGAGAAACAGAAATGTTCTGAGCTGTTTGGATTCTAAACTCTGCTTAGCATCTTCCCCCGCTTATAGGTTCTTTATCTTGTTAATAAATATTCAACAATTTTCCACTATGACTATTTAAAATAAAGCAAATATCTATATTACTGCTGTACTGTAAGGCATATTACAGCATTATTTGCATGTTTGGTATACTTTGCATCTTTCCCTCTGTGTTATGGAACTTGCACATAAGAATTTAACTTTTTTCAAGAGATGCAACAATAAACCTGACTTTATTTGATTATTGGGGACAGAGAGAGGGAGAGAGAGAGAGAGAGAGAGAGAGAGAGAGAGAGAGAAAGGCAGATGGCCACAGGTACAGATAGAGGGGTACAGGGAGTGAATGAGAATGATAGAGAAACAGGGAGAGAAGTGAATCCAGGGAGCTGGGAGTCAGCAATGTTTCTCCAGCTAAAACGACCTCATGATCAACCACGTCTGCTTACATTTCAGGCCCCAATTACCCCAAACTCCATGTGCTGGTATTAAAATAATCCCCAGCATGCTGAACTCTCCCATTTTCACACAGCAGCTTGGAGATCCAGATTCTGCATGCGTTCTCTGGGCTTAGTCTTGTATTCCTTGACTATTTGGAAAAGTATGCTTCTCACACGCTCACATTCAGCAACATATGGATTACCTCAAAGTGAAAATGGCCTAAATGATGCGTGGCAGTTTTGGAAAGGAAGGCCTAAATGTTAGCCTAGCCTAGAAACAATCAGGAACATATGAAATCTCTGTCAACAGTATGGTATATTTAGACATGGATTTCGTGGCAAATATGTTCATTGTCCCCATACCAACCTAATATTGAGACCCTCTAGAAATGTTCCACCTCAATAACGCATAAAAGTAAGAGCATCCTAATTTCTTCCCAGATCAATGCCAGTTCTTCACCAACTACCTACTCATTACTTTCACAAAAAATCCCCTAGTCTGGTATGAAACGTCAGTATCATTTATAGATAAAATAAAGAGCTGTGGAGGTTGAAGTTAGTGTGTGCCTGCATTTGCTGCCCCTGTTTTAAAAGCTGCTCTTCCTCCCCTCCTCCCCATGTGGACCCTGAGACCAGATGGGGGTTTTCAGACCTAATCGCTTTGTGCCCACTGCAAAGAGAATACAAGTTATAAACATGACATGGGGCACAGTGACAGGTCTGCCCGTGGGGGAGGATGGCAAATCCACACAGCCAAGTGGGGGTTTGTGGAGCATCTCCAGACTAAATGAATGGAAATGACAATGGCCCTGTCCATTAAACTCATGCCTTGATGGTCATGGTAATGCAGTGCATGACAATAAAGAGGCCCAACAATCCTTGAAGTTGTCCAGAGAGATGTAGGTGAACCTACATGTAGGTACATAAAGAAATCATAATAGATTCATATCTTACATTAATAACAGCTAATTGAGCATCGGATTCAGCAACACTTAATGGACTATGCTCCCTAGATGAGCCACTGGGTTTTGTAAGCAACACATTTTGGAACATATTTTCAAGCAATATATCTCAAATGCATTATGAAGAGAAAAAAACTCATTTATCAGCTGTGTTCAACTAATTTAAAATTTAACTGCATGCAAAGGGACTTATTTCAGCTATGATATTGTAACCTACACCATTCCATGCTGCACAATATAATAAAAGTTTACAGTGCAAAATATGAATTACGGCCACTTTCACATAGACATCCATTGTGGCCAGATGCTCTAATATCTCAATTGTGGGCTAAAGGTGTCCAGGCCTTGCTACTGCTACTGACCCCTACTGATTCAGAGAACACCCTTTTTTCAATTTAAGCCAAAGATAAAAAAAAAAAACTTATTTATTGCCAGATATCTAGTTCATTTTAAAGACTATTAATCCATTTAAGTGACATCTTAGTTTGCCCTGTTTCATCCTATATTCTCTTTTATGACTTTCTATGTAAATACATGTGATAGCTCATTTGAGGTTTGTTTTAAACTACTTACAGACCTTATTCCTCAGAGTTTAACAATCCAAAGGTTTGTTTAAAATGTTGGTACTTTTTAGTTAACTTAACTGTGCAGATTTGAAGCTTCTGACTTATAGACAACATTATATTAACATATGTGAACATTAATATGTATTAACATTTCATCACAACTAATGCTCACACAATTTTGTATATTAAATGTTGAATACATTGTGATACTAAAATGAACTGGCATAAATGTGTGCTGCATAATTACACTATAATAACTCCAAAGACTCCACCTAAAGTTTAATTATGTACTCTGCCATAAGCCTTTAAAGGAAAACCAACAGTAAAGAATAAACTAAACTCTTCTGACAGACGGACAGTTTACCTTTACACAAGGGTGAGCTGGGGCTTATTCTCTCGGGGGACACCCTGTCATTTTCCGGGGAGCAGCGCTGTGGAGGGGGCAGAAATTTACCCCGGTGCCCGCAGGACGATAATGAAGAGGAGGATGAAGAGGAGGAGGATGAAGACGAAGACGGGAAGGAGGTCGAGAATGCCAGATGAAGGCCGGTACTGTCCACAAGGCAGTTTAAGTGCTGAGGGGGGGAGTAGGACCCTCCGGAGTTGGTTTGGGCATTGGCACTGGGGTAAGCTGATGCCACTGTTACCTGTGGGCAAGCGGGCTGTGGCAGGGGCGCTTTGGGTTGCGAATTTGACGGAGCAATGGTAGGACTGCTTCTCAGCGTAGAAGAAGAGGAGGAGGAAGATGAGGAGGAGGAGGAGGAGGTTGCCATGGCGCTGAGGAGAACTGTACACGTAGGAGAGGCGGACGGGCTCAAAGCGGCCGGCATGATGGAGCTGCCGGCCCGGGTTGGGCTCCGGCTGTTGGCCGCCGTCCCCCCGGTTCCGGCCGCATCGCATCTGCCGGCGCCGCTGTTGTGCGTGGGGCTGCTTCCTCCACCGACAGCAGAGAGCACCGTCCTCGCCGGTAGGGGGTGCTGTGTCTGTGCTTTGAGCTGGAACGGAACGGTGGCTTTCATTGGCAAGAGGCGACTCAGTAAACTCACTCCGGCACTGAGACCCGAGGCTCCGGCCGAACTTCCCCCAACTCCGCTGCTTATCGAGGACAGAGCACTACAGTTCGACGTCGGAGACCCGTTTTTACGAACTCTTTGGGACATGGTGGTCGCTGTCCGAGCACGCAAACTATCAAAACCGGAGCTTACAAAGTGTAAACATGTTAAAAGGGGGAAGTCTAAGGTCGTGAATCTTCTTTGGTCTTCGTCGTCGTGTCACTCCATATGGCGGCTCTCTCGCCGTCCTGCTGCGCTCTGCTCCGACCCGTTTACGACCTAAAGTAAACTAGAGAAAATTCTCAGCCACGCACCGTCAACTCTTGCCAAGGCCCCGCCTCCGGCGCGTCTTATTGGTCGAAGCCCCACTCATGGTAACTTTTCATTGGCCAGATCGTGGATCCTTTCAATTCCTTAAAGTTACACAGACCGACTGGAGACCTATTTCCTAAAACACATGACAAAGTTATATTGTTGCGTGTGTGGATGTATATTTTGTTTAATAGTATGTTTCATTCTGTTTGTAGTAATATATTCTGCTTATTTTTTATATCACCATCAACCTGTTCACACCAAATTGCAACAAAACTTAACCAATGTAGCCTTTATTAGTATGAAACTTGTTTGTGGCTCATAACATGTTTCTGACTCAGTATTATGAACACATATGTATAAGGAGGTTTATGTCAGGCATTAAGAGTTTCTCTTTTATTACTAAATGTCGAAGTTGGCTTTGTTGTGGTGAACACGTGCTTGTGGGACTGCTACTGTGGCTTCAACACCCTCATGTGGTCAGTTAATAAAGTGAACATTAAGGCATTTAATTTGCTTATGTGTAAGGAATTTGCACCATTACACGACACATCAATTATTGAACTCGCTTCTGATTTATTCTTTTCAGAATCAATGATGAAGCATGTTATTCAAGGGAAGTCTGAGGCTTAAGGACAAGTATTGTTTGGCTGTGTTCCAAAACCTGTCTGCCCTTATGGAGCTGAGCAGGACTTTAATCTGTATATTACACAGATAAAGACTGCAGTTACAAGAAGGCAACCAGAGACACAATTTCATTAATATAATCTTTAATCAACTGAGTAATGCAGGGTTGTACAGCAAGCTTTATTTCTAAATTGCATTTAAACATATATCTTTTTTGAGTAGGCTAAACTGAGTAATTATCATTTGTTCTTTTCTCAAAGCGCTTACTTTACAAGCGGTAATAGAAAACATTTCAGTGGCTTTTTGAGCAACCATCTATGCGGTTCTGAAAGGAGACTTCAGGGTAAATATGGCGTCGGTGGATTAAAAGAAAGATAATAGCAGCCCATCATGAACAAACGTCTTTCATTCATACAGACACACAAATAAAATTTCTAGATATTTTCAGATGACATAGTGCTTGCCCAGTTAAAATCAGCTTCAACTTTGGCATTTGTTTCGTCAATATTTTTAAAAAGGGGAATTAGTTGTTAGTTGAATGAATAATCTTGCATTTCCTTTTATTTGAGTGGCTGTGCCACATTTGATGCTTCCTCATTTGGGTTGAATTATGCACCCAGATTCACATTCATATATGACATGGTATAGTTAAAAGGCTAGATATATTTATCTTGCAACCAGTCAGACGGTCTACTTTCATCTTCTCCAACTTTTATAACTAAGAAGAGCTCATCATATGACAGAACCAAAAAGATGATGACATTACTTTTAGGTACAGCATAAACATATTGGACAAGTCAGAACTTTGAACCTTTGTGAGAAGACAAAAACATTCAAATGTTGTCTTACAAATGTTTAAAGAACAAATGTATGTTAAAATTCCTTATTATTTTTCATTCACTGTTACTCACATTAGCAGAGGTTGTCTACATCATATTGGTGATTCAACTTTTACACTAGGAGCAATATCTCCTCCAGCAATGTTTTTTTCTATTTTTACCCACTTCTGCTTGGTTTTTAGAGAACTTGAGTATGTAACATACACAGATCGGAGCTTTCTGGTATAACTGTGCTATTTTATCTAGAGATAAATATCACAGTGTTGTAGCATTTTTTCTTGGTCCCACAGCAACAATTGGGGCTTCTGTATACGTGCAGGAAACCACACTATATACAAATATATTTACACCACATCGGTGAGGCTATATTACATACATACAAACAAATAAAAGTACGATTTTACCAGGAACAAATTGCAGATGGGGAAATGCAACATGTCTTCTTGAAACCTAAATCTATACACTATAACTTCCCCCCCTTACTTTGAGAGGGTTTTGTTTTAAGAGGGCAGTGAAATGAGTACTTCGTCATTAACAACAGCAGAAATTCACCAAGCATAAAAGATTTGTGTGTGTGAACTTTAAGCTAATCTCCATTAAGAGGAATTGAAGTTTTCCAGAAACTGAGCCTCAATGTATAATAATTTGAATGGTTCAGGTCTGGATTTCTGCAGCATGGAAAGCTTTTGCATAAGGCAAACCCTGGGTAATAACTGAGGGACTGAAAAATGTAGCTGGTATACTCATCAACTGCCCTCAAATTCCATTTAGGAAGAAGAATTAAAACGCAATAATTATTATGCCTTGAATTTGAGTAGCACTCGTAAATTTTGTTGAGTTTGTGGGCATAATAGCAACCTTTGTTCAAACCGATCTGACACATGAAGGATAAGGGGACAGACAATGCAGCAGGACGAGAGAAATCAACATGATGAATAACATTGCAGTGCTTAAACTGCCAATCAACAGACAGGACATCACATAAAAAAATGAAAGTGTGACAATTTTACAGAGTTATAAACAGCTTACAGATTGATTTCATTAGAACAGTAAAAAGAATTGCTTCAGAAATAATTCAAAGGAACAATCTGGACAGACAGTTGAGGTTTGGCCCTTGGCACTACATAAAAAAGAAGGGGGAAGAAACTGTAGTAATAGCTAAGATTGATGTCAAGACGCATATGCATCAAGCTAAAAGCCTAAGAAGGCTTAACTAGAACTGGATTCCGTCCGTAAGTGTGATTGTACTGAAAAGTAAAAATAACTGACATTAGATAAGCACTCAACCTATGAAATCTGATACACATAACCATAATCACAACTTCTCTTTTTACATGACATTTTTTCCATTTCATTACAGTTTTCATGGACAGAAGTTGCAAAGAACTGAAGTAGCTTTCAAATGTAATATGCACAGTTCTGTATACATATAGTTCCAAGTTGTATGTAATGTAACGTCTGAAGTACACAGTCGGTAATGGCGGCGGTGGTGATACTGTTGTAGACAGCGGAATGCAGAGAGCAGCACTTGACCTAAGCCACTTGACCTGTCCTCTCTTACACATCTGTGCTCCACAGAGCTCACGGAGACAGCGGCGTTTCTGCAGCAGTGCAAAGTTGTCTGCTAGGCACTCTCACTCAGATTTATGCATATAAAGACAAAGAGAGAAATGCATTAGACGGTTACCAGACACACACTCCCTCCCCACATGGACATGTGTAGATCCACCTTGAATACAGAGGAGACAAGTCCACCACTTTTGCAAGGCTAGCCATTAGAAAGAATGTACTTCAGTAACTGCCGAGAGAAGAGAACATTATTCCAGAGATAAGAGGGAGCTAGAGCTTGACCGGAACTGTACCAGAACTGAAAATCCTTTAAGTTTGCACGCTTTGAACTGTCTTCCACCGTTGTGCAAGTCCAACACTCAACACCCCCAAAACACTCTTGAATTTCCTTCTCACCTCTGATGAGACAGGTAAGAAGGTAAAGGATTGTCATTCATTAGACGGTGCTCAGATGCAAACGGGGTGGCCGACTCGACTCAAGGTTGCTGGTAAGTGCACCATCAAAAAAAAAAAAAAAAAAAAAAGCAAAAATATACAACATAATTAAAAGTCTTAAAAGAGCACCTCAAAGCTAAAGCCTATTGCACATTTCAATGTAATACAAAAATGGGGGGTACATAGATATTACATACAAAAAAACAAACATGAATGTACTATGCAAAAAACTTAACAGATGTGATTGCAGTCAACTGTGTCTTAGAGACCTCTGCTTTTCTTTTCTATCAACTTTTTATATGGACTAGATTTCATTAGCGTCCATAAGAGCAGTCTAGCGTGATTGTTAAATCAAAACATTGTCGTCTTTTTTCTTTCCATTTTAAATACCAGCATAAAACCTGGTCAGAAAAAACTGGGTGATTAATATTAGGAAACAATAAAAAGTGCAACAAATAAAACAATTATCAGACAGCCGTACAATCTTACGTTGATTTAAAATAGAAAACAACAAAAATAATGGAAGCATTTTAAGCTAATGTTGCTGCATAGCTGGGTTCGGTTTAAAGCAATTTCTTCAAAGAAAGTTCAAGAAACATCATGATGTTAAGTGCTTGCAAATGACGTCTCCGAGTCTTGCATTCCTGTTTCTCTTTCTCTCCACCCCCACACACTCTCGTATTCTCTTTTACTGGATTTCGTATAAGCTCGTGGGGACAGTAACATGCTGCCAAGTCCTCCAGTATTGACAAGCTGACCTTGGCCCTTCCTCAGCAGGGTTCAAAAGTTAAAGTTCACAGGTAGGTCATGCCAGGTGGGTCAGAGGGGAGAGTGGCTGTGGCAGTTCCTCCTCCTCCTCCCACCAGGAACACGGCAGTGCTGGATTTGGAGCGTGTTGCTCCTGATGATCCTGGCCCTCCGCCTGCCCCGTTGTTGTTGACCTCTCCGTCCAGCGTATCCGTGGAGATGACCCACGTGGACGGGCGCCACCGCTTCAACGAGTAAGGCGTCTTCACGCGTCGCTTTATTTTCTCGCCCGATCCGGCTTTGCCCTCCTGAGACGAGGCCTCACCTGCAGAGGAGAGCAGACAGGGAAAGAGAACAGAAGGGAAATAGGTTAAAAAACTATGGCATTGAACTGTCGCCTGCTGACAAAGGAATGAAGATTCTACAAAGATATGATGGCCCCCAGTGGCAGGTCATCGTAACTGCATACTATTAAGCTGAGACAGAGCTACAAAGGCGACTCCCAGTTGTAAGAAGTAATAAATATACACGACTACTTCAGTGTGAGCTACATGAGGGATACAATGCCACAGTATCTCTTCCTTTTAGGCTCACAGATAAAGAGAGACCAACTCGAACCACTGTCACCAGGCCACTAAGTGAAGTTCAATTTGCTGCAATGGTCTGAGTGACTGAATCAGTGTTGATCACAAAAAAAAGGTTTGAATCCAAGTAGAGCCATAGTTAGGCCTCTGGGCAAAACGCTTAATCTAAAGTTGCTGCAGGGAGACTGTCCCTGATTAGTATTGTAAATGTAATTTGGTTAGCGAATGGTTTAGCGGGGAGAAGCTATTGAAGGGGGCAATGTAGCAAGGCAAATAAAATATATGCTCTAGGGCCTTGCTCCAAGTTCCTTGGATTCAAATCTCATGATCACAAACACATGATTTCAGTATCTGAAACCAGTGCACCACCACTGCCTGGGGATAACACTGAAAATGTCACAACTGAAAAACTGCAACCCCAATTTGACAAGATCTGCAGCACGAAGCAAGCCTGTGCCACTCACTGAAAAGATGAAGGGATTACAGGTGTAGTTTCTGCAGAGCAGATGTTCAGGCTTTAGTCTATTCTCTGAGACAACTGGTTAAGTTTTAAAGCCATTTTTGTGCAGAGAGGGACCTTTAAGGAAATGTACTGAAAGCAATGAATAGTGTTACACAGTTAAGATAACATATTACATACAGTATATGATGCACATCAGTCATAAGTTTGTAAGAGCTACAATGTTTGAAATCCAAGACATTACTCTCTACTAAATGGGGATGCTGCAAAAAAAAATTGGGAACACCTGTGCCAGAGATTGAGGATAACATGGCACACTATGATTTCCACAGGCATCCTTGTGGAAATTAACATTACCTAGTAAACCAAATTGTTTTAGTTTGTTTTAGATGTTGTAACATGGAACATAATATGCTCAAATTTTCAAGGCGTAATTTCAAGATGACATTTTTTGACCTCCACTTAAAAACCCACAAGATGCTGAAGAATCACTCCTTATGGTTCTAATCTGTAGCACAAGGATGCATGTCCTGTAAATATTTCAGTGAGTCGTTAATTCATTTTTCCAGTGTTGTTTCCGTTCCATAACAGGAGCGAACCCGCTGCAGCCCTCCCAGCTCTCTACATTCATCACTATCACTGTCTCCAACTCAGGCAGAACATTCTCTGGATCCTTATCAACCCTGAGGAATTTCCTTCCCGCTTCGCATCGAAACACAAGAGGAAAGAACAGAGGGCCACTCTCTCTCCATCCCTCCCTCTACCTCACTATCTATCTTACGACAGCAAAGTGGCAGTACTAATTGCCTGGATGGACGCCGTGCAGATACAAACAGACGGTGTTCCTCTCGAGAGGCTCTAGTTTGTAAAGATGCTGACACGCACACACAAGGACCTCCGCCCTGCTCCAGGGGCCCGAGATCTTCAGGGTGCGCCTCAACCTGTCTACACTGATAAAAGGGCAAATCTGACAATGGGAAACATTCACACACAAGTGCGCAAACACACACACCAGGATAAGAGATGTGGAGGTGTCAGAGGAGTCCGAGAAAGTGATAAAAATAACGAGAAAGACCAGCAGATACACCACTTTGTAGTTTTCTGAGACCAGATTAAGATAATATCTGCTTTTTTTAATCAAGAGGTGAAATATAAAGGGAACACAATCCTTAAGTGAGACAAATGATTTTAGGAGTGCATACGTGTAGTATGTGCCGAAAGAAATGGGGATGTTTAAACATGAAAATGCTCAATCAGTTTTATGGTTCAATTAGATCCAAAATGAATTATGAAAGAATTCCAAAAGAAATGAAATTTCTTTTTTGAGACACTTAAACCAGCTAAAATGTTGTTGGAATGCAGCTGCAGCTTTGTGTGGATAATATTAGATCTGTGTAATGACAATCCTCGACACGCAATTTTACTAGCAATGTCAAATATTCTGGACCAAGTCAATAAACATCGACTAATTTATGACGGCTGCTGTCACAGGATAAAGAAGTTGATGATATATTAAGAAGAAAGACTGGCCACCAACAAAATAACAACTTTGTCTGTTTTTCAATCATGAACAGTGTAGTGTTAAGTAACTCCCAACTAATTTTAAATCATCACTTGTGGTGGTGGTAGCCTCATGTAAGGGTGCTCACTTACAAACCAAGAGATTCTATAACCCATTTCTGTCCAACAGCTAGAACCACCACCATTGGGCCCCCGGTGCATGACCCTTGTGTTTGAAAAATGGCATCACTTTTAAATGCTTGTTTTGTTTACTATAGCCAACAAAAACAATCAATAACCTCTTTAAGAAGTAGAATTAAGGATAGTAGATATTAGGTATTTTGCTGATTACCGGTATCAGTGTTTAATTTTGACCATCACTGATATTAAGGAATTACAAAGTGCGCTACTGTGGCTCCACTGTAGTCTCTTCTCTCTGTGTTGTTTGCTCTCAACTCCCTGCTTCATTTAATGTCCTACACACAACAGTCTCTGACTGACTATATGCCAGATGAGTGGTAGCCAATCAACGCTTTCAGCGCCAATCAGAGACTGTTGTCACTCATCCATGAGCGCAGTGTGGAGCTCCAAGAAGAAGATGAGGAGAGTTTCAGCTGAGCTTGGTGTTTATAAAATGAAAAATTTTGACAGAAAATGTTTCCTTTTTTGCATATCGGTTCTAAATATCAGTTATCAACACCGTTAACTAGCAATAATCGGTATCGATATCGGTCCTGAAATACCCATATCGTTCGACCTCTAGTGGAATCTCAGCCTCTTCAATAATGGCCCTCTGAGCTGAGTATTTCATTTAGGTTTGGAAAATAACAGAACAAACTAAAAGACTAAAATTTTCATCTCAAACTACCACTTCAGTCACTGTAACTCACTCACCGAAATAGATCAGAACTAAAGAACAATCGATTAAGCAGCTCTAGTCCAGACACATTCAAACTGTATTCAAACCCACAGTCAGCCACATCAACACATATTTTACTGCAAGACACAAACAGAAGTGATAAAAGAGCTCAAATTTCACTCGCAAAGACGCGTCTTAAGAATGAACATGTGCTAACTGGCAGCTGTAACTTACAATATAACTTGCCTGAAGTCAAATGACAAACTAAGGTCAAAACACTTCACAGCCAGGACGTGCCACCACACCTTTTAACCTGGTTATTATAACACAAACCCTCTTCCTGCCTGCCACCAACCTGCCATTTAAGATGTATGCTTATATGTCCATTTCACAACATAAGGCAGACTGCACTTTACATGTATAGTTTTACCACAATATGCATATGTACAGTTACACTTACATATAGACAATGTTATGTTATGACCACTGAAATAATGTGTCCATGCGGGTGAATCTACCGTTAGTTTTAGCATAATCTGTAAATGACTAATTGAAAAATAATCAGAGTACATTTCCTTACTTGTATATCTATTAGGGATGCACCGATTGCAATTTTCTTGGCCGATTCCGATTACCGATTTTTTTGTAAGTGTGATCGGTCGATACCGATTTTTCCAATACCGATTTTTTTCCCAGGTAACAGAAAATTAGAGCTGCTGCGTGTAGTCGACGGCATCGACACAAAAAATGGGTTTCAACTTGTTTAATGTAACGCGGTAGTTACTTTCCCTGTTTACTAGTTACTTTTATAATAGTGACATATAATAGTGGCAGCTCTACAGCAAATACAAACAAAAATCTAATCTTCTTTAATATAATGCTTTATTTTCGTAACAAATTTTCTTTACAAATTCAAATAAATAAAATGTAACTCGTAAAATGTATCAACTCCGGTAACTCGACGTCCGAAAAGTAACGCCTACTTGGCATTGTGTATTTTGGGCAGAGGTGATTTATCAGATTTCTGAAGCCTGTATCCTCAACTATGGAAAACGGCTGATCATCTAGTGATCGTCTTGTGATTGACTTGTGCATCTGTGTTTATGTTGAATTGGGGACAGACAAGTGGGCAAGGGGAGCCATTGATTGCGTGCTTATTAAACGTGTAAGACCTAACTATTATAAGGTTGGTAAACTATAACTTGTGTTTAATCTACCTGTCGCCGTCCCTCTTTCTACGTCATCTTTGGTTTTTCTGTAAAAACTGTCTGTAGTGTGCAGTCAATCACAAGACCAGGAGCCATCGGCCAATAGGATTCGCAGGCAGAAGAAACCCCGCCCTTAAACTGCCAAAACCCGCCCCCTTTCAAACCGTGCGCGCAGAAATCTCACTCAAGCAAAAAAGCCGCTCATCGGTAATCTACTTCGCACGCGAGGACATTTAACACATTGAGAGGAAAAAAGACATTTGCGAGAGGAAAAATACAGTTCGCGCGCAATATTATCACAACCGCGCACTCGATTCTTAATTTTGTGCTCTCGAGTTTCACATTTGCGCGTACAACTTTGAAATTTACGCCCGCGAATTTTTTGCGGCAAGCGATTTTGCGCGCTCTAGTTTTGGCATTGATGTGACGCCATACTCACGCACCCAAAATTCATTTCGTCGCCGCACGATGTCACCCCATTCAAAGTGAATGAGAAACGCCTCCGTTGAGCGTACATGTGAACGCTGCCGGAAAGCGCGCGTGGCTGTGCTGCAAGTAATGCACATGTGCAAGATCGGTTTGAAATCGGCAATACGCGCGAGTGATCGGCCGATCACCGATCAGGCCAAAAATCGGCTGATTCCGATCGCTGGCCGATCGATCGGTGCATCCCTAATATCTATGTATATGTCAAATAAAGAATCTTGAAATTCTTTATCAAATAAAGAATAAGGAGAACAAAGACATTGGGATAAAAAAACCCACCACCTGACACCAAGGAGTCCTGTGAGGTGGACGACAGGTCCAGTGAGTTGGGTCTCTCCGGTCTCCTGGTCTTGGACTGCCTCAGAGTAGCTTCCTCCTTTCCCTGCGGTACTGGGCGAGGGTGGGCGGGGGGTTGTACAGGGGGCGCCACTTCCACCGCAGCGCATTCATGGGCAGGCAGGGATGGACAAACTGGTGCCTCGATGCGTATGTTGCTGTTGTTGTTGTTGGAGTTGGTGCGGCCGGTGTGATCTCTGGCAGCTGGCTGCTCTCTTCGCAACAGCGGTTCGTGCTCGTCAGGGCTTGAGTTGATATTGATGTTGAGGCGGCTGTCCTCTCCACTCAGCTGGCTGTGGAGCAACGGGGGGCCTCCCTCGCCCTGCGGCCCTGCCGGGTTGGTGTTCCCGAATGGCCCCGAAGAGCCAGCGGCAGCGGCATTGGCGTAGCCGTTGACCACCACCACACTGACTCCACTGCGCACCACCGGCCCGTTGTTGGTGAGAGTAACTGGATGGGGCTCGACAGCAGCCACTGTGTTCATCTTGGCCACGCCTGTCTCTACATGCTTGAGGTTGGACTTGTGCTTGCCAAATTTAAGGCGCGAGGACGATGACTCCTTGCTGGAGTTTTTGGTGTTGAGTGGCAGGCTGGTGGGCCGTTTGGGAAGGTTCTGCTGCTTGGGAAGTGGAAACATAGCCGGAGGAGCATCGCCCATGCCGCTGCTGCCAGCTCCAAATTCGGCCTGAGGGCCGACGCCGGCCCCTCCGGTCACTTCTGCGGCCAGCTTTATGAAGGGGTAGAGCAGGCTTGAGCTGCCTGAGCTGAGAGGGTCGGGGGCACTGAACTGCTTTTGCGAATGTTCCATCAAATTCTCATCAGAGCTCTCCTTTAGGTTCTTGTCCACCTCTTTAGGGTCCAGCTTTGTGGTCTCCAGGTCTTCCTCCGTCAGGTGCAGACAAACTGGTACGCCATCGCCAATGCCAGTCTCTTCAGAGTGGCCCGACTCGGAGATGGTGGTCATGACGGTGCTGGGTGTGAGGCCTGCTGTGGTTGTGGTTACAGAAAGGCTTGTCCCGCTGGTCTCCGGGCTCGGGAGCCGGGCCTGGGCTTGGGCCTGCTGCCTCTCATAGTTTATGGAGTTCCTGTTCTTCTCTCCCACTCCTCCCGTGCCCGTGCTGATGCCACTCACGCACATGCCGCTCACCGAGGACGTGCCCGAGGTGGACATGTCTCCAGGGAGGTTCTTCACCATGCCTTCATGGTCCTCGATGTAGGAGGATGAGGAGTAGTCTGGGTAAGGGCCCATCTTTGGAACCCTGCGGCTGTGGGTAAGATTCCTGAAACAAAAACAGGTGAACAAGAGAACAGGTTACTTACATGTGTCTGTAATACATTTATTATTCTTTAACTAAGCAAATTTATCGTGATTTATTCACAGTAACTCCAGATATACTAAGGGTACAAATAAAGTTTCATCATGATTTAATTAAATTCAGGAGCCAGGGATGAGACAATATGTTATGCTAATTTCATAATCACTTATATTCAAATCAAATCACAAAAAAGGAACAACAATATCATTTGACATTTTAATTTCTATGTTACAGGCACACAGAAAGTGTTGACATCTCTGCGCTTGCTTAGCTGATTATTGCTTTTACTCTGGATTAAAGCTATGGGCTTGTTGATCACTGAATATATCGTTACATCCCTACCTAAAAGACCAATTAAACTGTACAATTAATCAGCTAAAATATGAAAAATGTAAGAGCAATAAAAAGGGAGCATTAAAAAAATCCCCAAAGATTATGTTAACAGCAACATTTACGCATTCACGTAAGATGCATCATTAGAGATGTTCTGATCCGATGACTGTGAGAAGGCAAATTTCTGATGAGAGAGTGTATCTGTGTGTGGGTGAGGTATATGAGGTATACTAGGTATAAAACGACAAAGAACAGGTTCCTTTGGTCGTCTATAAAGCTCGGATGTACATGAATTTGGATAAGAGTATCAGTTAAATGCTGACCTCTCATTCTGAAGTGCTGTGCTCATTGGGTTGACTGTGGGGCTGACAGACTTGTTCCTGTCCCAGATGAGGAGCAGCTCCGCCATGCGCTCCTCTGCACACTGTGCCGTCAGTCGAGCCTCTGCATCCTGATCCCAACAGTCCTCCATTGTCTCTTTAAGGGATCGCACCGCCTGTGTGAAGATGAAAAATGCATATAGTCATTCTACGTTAAATAGCATCAAACCTCAAATGTATGCATACCACAGTGCATACATACTAACAACTTTATATGAGGTAAAACAACATTTCTGAAGACGTGTTTGCAGATTGTTACGATGCATCCCCCGTTCAGATAGGAATATCCTTGAACTCTCAGCTGAGAGCATTGTAAACTCTGTATTGTTGTGCTAAAATGAATCAATTAGCTATCACTTCTCACGCTGGGATGCTGCAGCCACCTGCAACGCAGCAGGGTGCCAGAAATTAGGTTGACCGTCCCTGTTACAGAACCAGAACACGAGCACATATGTGCCTCTCACCAGGCTGTTCTCCTTCCAGGCCTCGGGGAACTTTGGTCTCTGTTTCTCTCGGGACACCAGCACCTGCATATCCTCGAAGGATGGGTGGTTCCCTGCCTCCGCCTGGAAAGCCATCTGGTACTCCGGCACGGTCTCTCCTGTGAACAAACCAACAAACACTTGCATTCAGAAGCTGTCATAGCTTGTTGTGTCTCCTAGGATTGGAAAACAAATCAGATTTACAATATAAAGCTGAAATACTAACAGCAGCACAGGGCTATCCTTACACTCACTGCCATGAAGGTTCATGCTTGTTCTGCATAACCACCAATAGAGAATCACCTCATTCATTCATTCACCTCAGTCATGTCTTTCCCTACCAGAGTCAAAGCGTAACTCATAAATGTAAGAAGAGCTCTACAACTGGGTCATATAAGATGCTTTGAGCCATTGTGCTTAGCCAGCAGCCCTCTCAGGCTCGAGATGCATGTTCTGTGTGTAACATATAGAGTCCTAGTTCTCACCTGGAAAGAGGTCTGTGCAGCGCATGAAGGTCTCCCAGTAGATAAGGCCAACGGCGTACATATCCACCTGCTTAAGAGCAGACTCACAGTCTCGCAGGTTCACAGCACCTTCAAGCACCTCTGGGGCCATGTAGCGGATTGTTCCCACCTGGAGAGGGAAGCGGCACAGGTGTGAGGAGGGATGATCCAATGTGAGTATCTTAGTTCAGCATATTCAGACATCAAATCAAAAATTCAGACTGAACCAAATAAGTCGAGAAAATGGTTCCCCCAAATTTGCCAAGAAGAGGCTCAATGTAAGTATCTAAACATCTGGACGCCCTGCCCTTCTGTGGATCCTCGTGCTCAACACAAAGCGCCGGCATCATCAGAAACCCTGTGTCTACTGAACAAACTATCTGGACTCATCTGGAGGAGAACGGGGTCTCCTTCTACAGTACATCTTGGTTCCTTTCAAGGTTTATTTCTGTGTACTACAGAGGGAGTTTTTCCTTGTCACTGTCACCATAAATCTGCTAACCCTAAACCTAACCTGAACTGCTTAATCCCAAATGGGGTCGCGGGGGGACCACAGCCTATCCCAGGAACTTACTGGCGCAAGGCAGGGAGCAACCCTGAGCAGGCGCCAACTCATCGCAGGGCACACACACACTCACACAATCACACTCACGTTCTCACATTACAGGGCCAATTTAGAATCGCCAATTAACCTATATAGCATGCTTTTGGACTGTGTGAGCAAACCAGAGCACCAGGAGGAAAACCAGGCGAACATGGGGAGAGCATGCAAACTCCACACCACGACCGAACTGGGCCTCGAACTCAGGACCTTCTCGCTGTAAGGCGGTGGCGCTAACTGTAAAGCTGTTTTGTGACAATGTCTGTTGTATAAACCAGTTCTAAAAATTAAAATACATTTATTTATGAAAGTGGCACACCTCACTGATGGCAGCATTCTCCTCCTCTCCAGGTCGGACAAGTCGGTTTCCCGTCAGTTTCATGGATAGGCCGAAATCACTGATCACACACGTTCCGTCATTCTTAACCAGAACATTTCGGCTGTTTAAGTCCCGATGTGACACTGCGGGTTTGTAGATATCTGACAAAGGAATAAATAAAATAAAATTGTTAAAGAGTATTAGCATTTTAAGGCAACTGCAGTCTACATTTTAGTTGCATTTAAAGCAGCACTGCAAGTATCCTTCTTAGCAAACGCACTACATTTATACTGCACACGACAGACAGAAATGGTGATCTAATTTTAGCTCACAAGACAGACATCCAATGAGATGCCAGCATCAGTTAACTGGGTTCTGTTTATTACTACAATATTTACATTTATATCTGGAGTGAATTACATTTCCTAATTACTAGATAAAGTCTCCCTGGAGCAACTCCAGTGGCCCAACAGTGGTAGTGCTGGATGCAGAATAGAGTCAGACTCTAACCCACAACTTCCATCACTGAGTATCCTACCTCAAAGCCCCTTCCACCAGTGAAATAATATCTCACAATTGCCTATTGGAAAAGGCACCACCCACATGTCTAGAATGGAAAATTATGCTGTAAATGGTGCTAAACTTTCCATAGGTCCGATGGCAGACATTCATGAAAACAAACCACAAGTTTCACATAACAGCCACATGGTGGCACTGCAGCAAGCTCACAATGTAAGAGTACTGGCAATAGGACACGTGCCCTATGTGCCATTCCTCCCCCACACGCCGCTCCAAGCTCTGTGTGTCTGGCTCCGAACTTCAGGCTATAATGAAGTCGAGACAGAGAGCAGAGGGAGGAGAGGAGAAGGGGGAGCAGAGAAAGAGGGAGAGGCAGTGCCAGGCAGAGGCCCGGCAGGCAGAAGATCCTGCCGCAGCTCGCTGGCACTGTGCCATCAGCAGAGAAACAAGAGAAGCCAAACACACAAATTAGCCCTATCTTATCTGCACTGCTCCTGCCGCTGGCTTTTTAAGGAGGAGCTCATTTAGCCCAGAGCCTGGGCTCTGACGAATTCACGTTTTTCCCTCTGTAGTTGAAAACAAACAACTCTTCTTTCTAGACATGTTATATGCTATTCTCACTCTGTCTGCGTTTTAGTCCTTTTATCTCCACCCATTTTGTGCCTGTTTGTACTTCTGTCCGCATACGTTATCTCACTCGCTCTCTCTCTCTCATTTCCACTGACAAAATTCCTGGTAAGCAGAACAGAACTGAACAGATTTAACACTGGTTTTATGTTGTGGCTAAACTGTGCACATGGATTTCCACGAGCCTCAGTGCACACACACACACACACTCCTTGTACTGAGCTGCTAAGTGTTACTACCAGGACCCGACGGCTGCAGACTGCTGTTCTGTCAAACACAGCGGTGCAGCATAAAAAATGAATCAACGTCTGATTTATGTCAGAAAATGTGGTTTGACCCAGATGTGCACATCAAAAGACACATCAGAGATGGCCAAGGCGGTGTGCCACTGCATCGGCTGCATTCAGACCGACCAGAGACGGCCGGCCCACGGGTGGATTCACACTGCTTTTTTTAACCAGTGTGGTTAGAGGCGCATTCCGGCTGGGCCACAGACACAGCTTCACAGCACGGAGAGTTGGGCTTTTATGTATACCTCCGTCACACCAGAGGGGAATAGTAAAGGCTATAGTGAGGGCCTGTTGCCGAGCGTATGCCTGCGCAGAGGGGCCGAGAGATATTTCGGCATAAACATGGTCCTCATTTAAAAGCAACATATGCAGGCTATAAAAGGATTCCAAATGCTGGGATGCAGGCAGATTTCTCTCCTTAATGTATGCCATTAAATTTGGACAAATCAAATTTGGACTTTGGTTTCTGTGTTGCTGTTTATATTTGGGTGATGGTGGTCTAGAGGTATGATACTCTATTACAGACGAAGAAGTTGTGGGTTTGAGTCTGGCTCTATCCTACGCCAGAATCAGAATCGGAACTGGTAAATCGCCAACTACATTCATGCATACAAGGAATTAGCTTTGGTGCCAAGTAAGATAAAGGATAAAAATATACAAGATAATAATATACATAATCCAACACTATAATCAAGGAGACTGTGGAACATCTGCTAAATGTCATAAACCTAAATGTACAGTACATTCACACGGTACGTCTCCGGGTAGAGGCTCATTGTGGGTGTGGCTCGGTCTGTAAATCAGATAAAGGTGACCCTTACCTCCTCTCAGAAGTTCCGTATGCAGGTAGGCCAAACCTCTGGTCACCGAGTGGGCGAGACGGCAGCAGCTGACCCAGTCAAGTGTGTGCAGACTTAGGTATCGGCACAGAGAACCCTAAACACATAAACACACACATATACACACACACACCAATTAGACTGAAACATATCACTTCCTCCTTATTAACAATGTACCATGTAGATTACAGCAACTTTAATGATTGCTAATATAGCAGCAATACTGCTAAACATTGTAGTACTTAATGTACAACTGTGAGGGCTCTTACCTTGAGGGTCCAATCAACATCACACACAAGCACACACAATTATCAGTACTGTGAGGCTATTCACATTAATAAATAACGCAGGATTAGGCATAGTGCTGCCAAACTGTCATTGCATTAATTGGATCGTGGCACAGACATGTACACATCTTATAGCAAGTCAAAGTAAAAAATGTCACGGCAATGAGTCTTAAACAGATCACCAGCTAACTATGAGAAAGGAAACGCAAAATGCATTACTGTCTCAACAAGCAATTAGTTGTTCTTCTAACATCATTAGAGTCAATAGCGTTTGTTCAGTCAAGCACAGTTAAATGCATTTCTTAACCTCCACATTCTCATGCCACTGTTCATTCAAAACAATTTTCAATTCACAATACCAGTATAAATCACAGACGAGCCACATGCCTGTGTCAGACATACAATGCTCTAATTCGTATTCTTGTATTTCACAAGATTTCATCTGCATGTCTTATCTGTTGTAGTGATAGCCTCAGGCAATATTCCAGGTCTTTAGAGCTTTGGCAGATCTATGATTGTAAAGGGAAAAAGCAATCTGGGATTCTACGCCAGGATACAGTTATTCACCTGTAATTGAGGATCAAAGTCTCAATCTCAGCCCCTGTTTGAAAGTCTCGAATGCTATAAGAATGTGCATGATGATACTTGATTCTGAATTACCACAACGGTTCATTAAGAGGAACAAACCAACAAAGATCAAGAATCCACACGACACGGATAATCTTCCATCCAACAAAAAGCCTTGAGAATCTCAAGGCAGTGTTTTTTTTGCCTGAAAATGCAAACATTTGTCTATATGTACTCCTCTCCCCCTCCCCCAACACACAAACACACTTGCTTAAAGCAGCTAATGTATTTCCACCCAGGGTAAATAATTAGCAGTGGAGTGGAACAAGAACAAACGAGGCAGTGTGTGAACAGTGTAATGCCTGTCTGTTCAGAGACACAACAAACGAGGCGTTCATTCCTCTGTGTCACGCTCACACACACATGCTAGACAGGTGTGCCTGTTCTAACATGTTACAATGGCACTGGCAAGAATGTGGTGCTTTCTAGATCAGAGGAGTCAAGTGACAGACAGTTATTGTCTCTGTAGAGGCACAAGATTTATCTTATCTAACCTGCTCAAGCTACGCAAGCTACACGCGAGCCACTGACCAGACAGGCAGATTCTAAGATTCTAGAGCTAGACTCATGCAGAGTGATAGCAAGAGAGAATAAAACCGAAGTATGGAGACTGTGAACTAGACCTAGAGAATGAATAAATAAATGAATGTATGAATGCACATAAGAACAATAAGCTCCATCCCACTCATCTCCCACTGCAGGCTGAAAACCCTTCTGAATCATCGATAAAAATATCTGCCCAGATAGCAGCGTACCGGCAGGACATTCGACTCCGCTCCCGTCTTTGACAAAAATAGCACAAGAGGCCGATATAAAGGAAAGCAGAGAGATAAGGGCACATGAAGGTAACCTAGGGAATTCTACACTGGTCAACAGGGTCCAGGCTGAGCAGAGCAACTCGTTTGGGTGAATGTTGCCCATTTTGCGGATTTAAGTTTAATTTGTTAAAGTTAAGTTAAAAGTCAGGATCAGGGACATAGAAGCTACTGTTGCCGGTTCAGCACTCACATGTGGATAGTACTCCATCACCAGCAGATACTCCATTCTCCCGTCTGTTGTCAAACGCTCGTCTCCCACGATGAAGCGAGCTACGTTGTCATGCTCCATCAGGGGGATGCGATATATTGCACGCTCATTTACAAAGTTCTGGCGATTGGCATAGCTGAAGACTTTCACTGCGACTGGTCGCTCGTCCAAAGAGCCCTTATACACTGAGCCGTATCGTCCTCGGCCAATGAGCTGTGATGGAAAGAAGGACAAACTAGGCATTAGGTACCACCGTGACCACCACAGCATTATTTTATCTAAAAAAGTCATTTTCCATTTTGCTACCATAATAGTGCATGAAAACAGGCTGAGCAATTAATTGGAAATTTATCAAAACTCACATTTGTGGCCTAATCCTGCCCATGTCATTTATTTTGATTATATTTATACCAAACCCAGTGTGTGTTAATCTACTGTCACCTTAAAAATATACTACCACTTATCCCACATGACTCATCCAGTCCGCAATCTGCAACTACACCCCTACTACCCCCAAAAAACTATATACTTGTTCATTAAAGGCAATCGAGGCAAAACGTTCAATTAACTGTGATATTAATTTGAGGTCATATCACCTGAAAGAATATGAAAGCTACAGCTACAATCAGCTACAAAATACAATAGTGAGGTGTAGAGCAGATGCAGGGCTGTAAGCTGCTCAGGTATTAGATGAAGCCAAACTCACCTCCAGCAGCTTCAGACTGTCCAAATCAAGAGAGGGCTCGGATGCTGCCGCCTCCATCATGTCCATGTTATGAAGGCCCTGCTTACGGTCTCCTGCAAAGACCAAAAACACAAGGGTCAAATCACAATATGAACAACCTCTATTTCTGTCTTATAGGTTCCCTCACTCACCCGTCAGCATGCGGTAGCCAAAGAAGAGTGCCACGATGAGCACGGCTACTATGGAGACCGATGCCAGGGCAATGAAAATTGCTTCCTCCCGGTACAGAGGCCTCGGGTCCACTAAGGAGAGAAAGGGAGAGAGAGAACAGGGTCAGTAGTTGAATCTTTACCTGTAAAAGAATTAATCTGGCACAGGGGATATGCGTTCCGTTAAATGTTTAGAACAGCATTTTTTGTGTAAACGTTTGTGTTTGGATTAAGGGTCGGCCGATATTAGGCATTTTGCCGATTATTGGTATCATGGTTTAATTTTGACCATTTTTTGACCGATATTATGCAATTACAAGGCGTGCTACTGTGACTCCACTGCCGTCTCTTCTCTCTGTGCCGTTTGGTCTCGATTCACTGCTTCATTTAATGTCCCACCCACAACAATTTCTGATTTTCTTTAAAAACTTTACAATTGCCACATGAGCTATAAAATAACAGTGTAATGACATGACAAGCATTATCCTGGCAAATCTTAAAATGCAACATCCTAAGCAACTATGGAAATATCTTAGTATGAGGTATGTGGCATGTAAATGAATGTATTAACTGTATCACCACATGCACACAGGGAAAATTCTTTGCCCTTTTCTCTGCAAATAAAAAGTCCCTGCTATTGCCAGAGTGAAAGTGGACCTGCAGTGCTGTCATCTCATAATGCATGGACAGGTTTAAAGTTCCTGCTGCTGATCAATACATATGTGATTTCAAGCCCACCACTGCATCAGGTCTGCTTAGCAATGTTCAGAAACACACACTGAAAAGAGAAAAGGAACATTTTAATACTCCCACTTTCCCCTCGCTATTTTCACTCACAACCATTTACACACAAGCACGCAAAACACCCAAAGTGTAAAAACATTCTTGTTTAAATTAGATTTGTATACATACTCAACCATAATCAATTTTGCAATCTGGTATGAGTACAATCTCACTGTCCCTCTCTCTCTCACACATACTCTCACACACACACACTCTGTTTACACGTCCTGGAGCCAGCAGTGTTTGGCCTGGAGGCTGAATGTCTGCCTGCCCTTCCCTGTCTCCCTCCCATACATTCCCTCCCTTTCCACCCCCTACACCTCTCCCATCATCACTCCATCCATTATGTGCTCTCTGCTCACTTCCTCCTCTCTGCTTACTTAAGCGCTCAACCCCCTCCATCCTCCCCAGTCTCTACTGCTGTCCCAGATCCCTCTTCTGCCTCATCCATATTCCGTCACTCTCTCCCCTATACTTCTGTCTTTCACACAATGGTGCGATTCAGACAGATAATATACTAGCCCACTGAGGAATGCAGGAAATGATTAGGTGTAGTGTTATCTATCAGGGAAAGAGTGAGCGCTTAACAGCCAAAGACCTCATACATTCATCCTTATATTCAGTTCATAGTCTTCCGTCTGTCCTTGACTGCATTTATTAAGATTCATCTCCAAATGGCTAGTTTCCCTCCTTCTGCTGTTGACTACAAGTCACATACCAGTAAGAGAGTTCTGGATCGATGCAACTGATCAATATTTTAGTGTCTTCATCTGACAGCATATACACTATAGATTTATTTAACGTCAGCTACCCCTTTTGCCAACACAAAAATGTTTCTTACTGAGATGGAACAGAGGATAATTAATGCACTGTATCTGCACTTAACATTGATCGAGTGCCAATACTTGAGCTACAGGGCAGACTATAGGGCCTCAGCCAATGCGTGAGGGGCCCGTATGCTTTTATTATCCTGCATCCTTCCCCCGCTTCCTCGTTTCCTGTCTAATCTGCTTTCCTCTCTTCTGTCTGCAGCATCACAGGGACAGCAGCAGTCTCCATGGGTTACCAGCATCACACTCTTACTCAGCCTGCATAGCAACCGCAGGCCTGCCCCCGCATCCCGCCCCGCATCACTGTCAATCACGTTCCTCCCTTTCTCACACCAAAAGAGGTTTTAATGGAACCCTGGCTTATATGAAGTGCCTCCCCATAAGAGTAGAGCCCCTAAAGGCCAGGGATCTGAGGGAGTTGCAGACAGTTAAACAGGATCCAGAGTTTTCCCCTGGAAAAGTTAACCCATGTGTCAGGTGGCTCCAAGTGGGAGCGGAGCTTTTTGATGTCAATCATGGACATTTTTGCAAAAATAACAACAGTAATATTATTGACAATATAATAATGGAACATTAAACAACCATTCTGACACAAGGTGAGGTCGGGGAATTATAGAGAGCCGAGTGTCTCACCTGAGAGGGTCTCTGGGGAATGGGGTTGCTGGCACAGACACCAGAAAGCCCGTAATGGGGTAATTTAGCTGGCTGCTCCAGTCTTTCATCCAGCCAAGAGCGCCACATTACCCCCATAAACCCAAAGCATCACTACCTGCCTGTGGCTCCTAAATGCTGAACAAAACAAAACGGCGCTCAATGGGAATTCCTTGGCCTACATTCCACTTCTTTTGAGTCAGATGCAGTGGGGGTTGGGTGGAGAACTGGTTAGGAGCTAGCAGAGTCTCAAAAGGCACAGAAATACAGTGGGGAAAATAAGTATTTGATACACAGCCTATTTTTCAACTTTTCCCACTTACAATGAATGGAGAGATCTGTCATTTTCAACGTAGGTACAGTTCAACTGTAAGAGACAGAATCTTTAAAAAGAATCCAGAAAATCACATTGTATAATTTTTTTATAATTAATTTGCTTTTTATTGCATGAAATAAGTATTTGATACAATAGAAAAACAGAACTTAATATTTGGTACAGAAACCTTTGTTTACAAATTACAGAGGTCAGACTTTTCTTGCAGTCCTTGATCCGGTTTGCACACACTGCAGCAGGGATTTTGGCCCACTCTTCCATACAGATCTTCTCCAGATCTTTCAGGTTTCCGGGCTGTCGCTGGGCAACACGGAGCTTCAGATCCCTCCATAGATTTTCAATTGGTTAGGCCACTCCAGGACCTTGAAATGCTTCGTACGGAGCCACTCCTTAGTTGCCCTGGCTGTGTGTTTCAGGTCATTATCATGCTGGAAGACCCATCCACAACCCATCTTCAATACTCTTAATGAGGGAAGGAGGTTGTTGCCCAAAATCTTGCGGTACATGGCCCCATCCATCCACTCCTCAATACGGTGCAGTTGTCATGTCCCCTTTGCAGAAAAGCACCCTCAAAGTATGATGTTTCTACCCCCATGCTTCATGGTTGGGATGGTGTTCTTGGGATTGTACTCATCCTTCTTCTTCCTCCAAACATGGCAAGTGGAGTTTATACCAAAAATTTCTATTTTGGTCTCATCTGACCACATGATCTTCTCCCTTGCATCCTCTGGATCATTCAGATGGTCTTTGGCAAACTTCAGACGGGCCTAGACATGTGCTGGCTTGAGCAGGGGGAGCTTGCGTGCACTGCAGGATTCTAATCCATGACGGCGTAGTGTGTTGTTAATGGTAACCTTTGAGACTGTGGTCCCAGCTCTCTTCAGGTCATTGACCAGGTCCTCCTGTGTAGTTCTGGGCTGATCCCTCACCTTTCTCATGATCACTGATACTCCATGAGGCGAGATCTTGCATGGAGCCCCAGTCCGAGGGAGATTGACAGTCATCTTGAGTTTCTTCCATTTTCTAGTAATTGGGCCAACAGTTGTTGCCTTCTCACCAAGCTGTTTGCCTATTGTCCTGTAGCCCATCCCAGCCTTGTGCAGGTCTACAATTTTGTCCCTGGTGTCCTTAGACAGCTCTTTGGTCTTGCCCATAGTGGAGAGGTTGGAGTCTGATTGATTGAGTGTGTGAACAGGTGTCTTTTATACAGGTAACGACTTCAAACAGGTGCAATTAATACAGGTAATGGGTGGAGGATACGAGGGCTTCTTAAAGACGAACTAACAGGTCTGTGAGAGCCAGAATTCATGCTGGTTGGTAGGTGATCAGATACTTATTTCATGCAATAAAATGCAAGTTAACTATTTAAAAATTATACAATGTGATTTTCTGGATTTTTTTTAAAAGATTCTGTCTCTCACAGTTGAGTCGTACCTACAATGAAAATGACAGATCCCTCCATTCTTTGTAAGTGGGAAAACTTGAAAAATCGGCTGTGTATCAAATACTTACTTTCCCCACTGTATTTCATCTATTTGAGCTTAGCCACAGCTGACGAGTTCTCCTCTCCTGTCATGTGATTCGCATATGACACTCTGGATGATGGTCAAAACAGGAATTATGTTGCATTCTTATAGATATTCTTTAGTTCATTTTTCCTATGTGTGAAAATAAAGGTCTTTTCCAACTTGCAATCTAACAACACTAAGAACTTAATTAGATCATAATTAACAACATAATTGCTTAGCTTTTTACATTAATTCTTGCTTGGACACAAAATTGAAACAAAACTAAAATATACATAATATACAAAAACATAAATAATACACAGATTTTCTCAAAAAAATTATTTAGTACATCCTAAACCCAAAGTGACAACATGTAGAGCAGAAACAGTATAAACATCATGATAATCTTCGACCCAAATAACAGCTACTCTCTCCCTTTCTTACTCATTTATCTTTTCTCTGCCTGCCTGCCTCAGTCACTCCCTCCCTCTCTCCAGCACAAACTGTCAGTTTCTAGGCCTCT
Source organism: Distichodus sexfasciatus (assembly GCA_032718565.1). Lineage (NCBI taxonomy): Eukaryota > Metazoa > Chordata > Actinopteri > Characiformes > Distichodontidae > Distichodus > Distichodus sexfasciatus. The sequence goes on from JAVGVS010000001.1 coordinate 2,942,182, forward strand.
ATCAGTTACAGCACAAAGAGTGGATCCAAGCAGCAGAGCAAGTAAGACTGCAAATCTCTGCGATACACAGAGGCCAACATGCCAGTTGAAGGTGGAAAAGGCAAGCAGGGTAATATAATTTTCAGACTCTCTGTATAAATGGAATCTTGCTAAAGACCTTCAAAGCTAAGCTACTCTTTTACTGCTTGCCATCAGCAACTCCCACCTACACCAACCAACCCACAGACACACTACAGAGTGAAACACAGTCAGTCAGCAGCGTCCTTCTCTGATCTCTCAAACTAACATTTCACGATCTGGATCCAGCACAATACATAATACTCATCAGTGCTTCCTATCAGTAATGTGCTTTAACAACCATGATTGGCCTAATTGCTTTGGGAGAACAACATGCTTGTTTCCCTTACTGCTCAGCAATCAGATGCTAAATTGACTTATTACCAGTATATTAATCATTCTCCGCAAGCATTTTTATTTCATTATCGGTATTTTTCTGCAACGTGTACCAAAAGAGACTGCAGAGTAGGGGTGGGCGATATATATCGAATATACTCGATGTATCTCGGCTTGTTTCACATGCGATGTAGTAAATGACCATATTGTGACCATCGAGTATAAATCCTAACGTTATTGTTAAACAGACAGCATGTACTTCGCTTTCGAGTTTTGCTTTTCTGCCCCGTCAAAGCAGACAGCTCGCTCCCCCGCCCATCCAGAAAACTCCTAGCACATGCGCATTTTGTACTGCTTTCATGTTTCGCTTTTCTGCTCGTCACATCAATGCCAAAACTAGAGCGCACAAAATGGCTGGAAGCAAAAATTTTGCAGGCGTAAATTTCAAAGTCGCAAGCGCAAATGTGAAACTCGAGAGCACAAAATTAAGAATCGAGTGCGCGGTTGTGATAATATTGCATGCAAACTGTATTTTTCCTCTCTCAAATGTCTTTTTTCCTCTCGATGTGTTAAATGTCCTCGCACACAAAGTAGATTATCGACGAGCGGCTTTTTTGCTCGAGCGAGATTTCTACGTGCGCGGTTTAAAAGGGGTGGGTTTTGGCAGTTTGGGGGCGGGTTTGGCGATTTCTGCCTGCGAATCCTATTGGCCGATGGCTCCTGGTTTTGTGATTGACTGCACACTACAGACAGTATTAACAAAAAAACAAAGATGACGGAGGAAGAGGAACAGCGGCAGGTAGATTAAACGAAATTTATAGTTTATCGACCTTATAATTTAATAGTTAGGTCTAACACGTTCAATAAGCACACAATCAATGGCTCTCCTTGCCCACTTGTCTGTCTCCAATATTAAGTATAAAGTTTGCTATATTATACTTTGGTTTAAAATAAAAGCATTTACTATGTTAAACTTTGGCTAAATTCATTATATTGGTGTCATTTAATGCAACATAGGGCCGAACTTATCATTTATACAGTGATTTAGAGGAAATTTCAAGGTATTGAGATATATATCGTGTATCGTGATATATCTTAAAAATATTGCGATGTTATTTTTATGCCTTATCGCCCAGCCCTACTGCAGAGTGCAGGGATTAATCTGCATTTTTAACAAAACATAGGGGTGCACCATCATCAACCTGTTTGATGTTAAAATCTTGAGTCTGAATTGAGTTTTGCTGCAGAAATAAGTGAAACGTGAAAGTGAGTGATTATTTGTCATTGTGAACACACCACAGCACAGCACACAGTGCACCACAACAAAATGTGACCTCTGCATTTAACCCATCCGTGAAGGAGCAGCGGTCAGCTAACAAGCGCCCGGTACCTTGCTCACAAGTACCTCAGTGGTAACTTTACCGGCCCTGGATTCAAACCTGCGACCTTCTGATCACAGGGCGAACACCCTACCGCTACGCCACCAACTGCTCATTCATCATTAATATCGGAGCTTGTACAACTTCCATGGATATTAAATGAGTTGATGAATTACAAATAGACCAGTGCTATCAGGTTGGACAGCTTGCCGTAACAAAGGGTCCTTCCGCTCCGGTTCACTGACACACAGTCCCTTCCTTCTCCAGCTTTAGTGACTGTCGCTGAAGATAATTAAGCTCTTTGATGGAGTCGGACTGCTCCTATCATGAAACTTCAGCCTCACAGCCAAAGAGGTATTTCCTTAGTGGAAAACACCATCCCCCCCATCATCTCAAGGTCACAGTTCCAGGATTCGCCGTATCACTAACTCACCACCTTACTCCTACCCTAATTTATCTTAACAGCTTTGCAATTCTGGCTGGGTGGTCAGAGTAAGATCATGCCCAAATGACATCAGTCACTATGTCAGTAAACAGTGCTTTTAAAATGACCTGAGGAAAAATAGGAGTTATAGCAGCTGAAAGTGGAGTTTGTATATTTACTGCTGGTCCTGGAACACTATGAAACTGAAACTGAATAGAGGGTGGAGAGCCGTACTGTATATCTGGATAAGGGAGTGTCTGCTTTCAGACAGGCATACATTTCTGTCTGCCTGCACTGTAAAGAGACAAAAGAATGGAAAGAAAGAAGGATAGAAAGAGAGTCTGAGTGTTAAAGGGAGAGTGAGAGAGAGAGCATGAGTGTCTCAGAGAGAGAGAGAGAGAGAGAGCAGGCATGTAAAAACACATGAATATACTGTTGGGAAGAAAGTGTGAGAAGTAGAGAAGTGGTATCACTGAAGAGGAACAACAAAAGGAACACAAGCGGAAAAAACACTTGGCTGAAGTGTGTTGTGCTTAAAGTGAAAGACTTCCACATTTTAATTTCACAGCCCTGAGCTGTCTAGGCTGAGATGTGCAGAGCTGATATAACAGCGAGCCTATCGGCACACTAGGTTCATGCGCTGATCTGGTATCAGCCTTTAAGAACAGCAGCCGTTACTCACGAATCATTGCCTGGTCCTGAATCAGTGGCTGTGCACTCTTGCTGTCTAGATGTCTACAGACAGGCACTCAGGCAGACAAACCGGCTGGCTCTGGGAGTTCAGGTTTCACCCAGCGGGATGGGTGTCTGTGACCATGACCCCTGTGACCCTCGGGCAGTTGACCTGTTTGACCCCCGCTGGAGAGAGTGCTGACACGGCCATGAATCAGAGTCACGGCCGGCCATGCACAACAGAAATCGCCCAATCAATCACTCCTGCCGTCACGTCCCAGCCTGCATCTGGGTAGAATGACGGGGTCATGAGCACCCTGTTGGGTGTATACTGATAAACAAGGTAATCATTTGTTCCAATACGTAGCTCAGGCAGATCTGTACTCATTCACCTTTCATTCTATATTAAGTAAGAAACGTGACTATCTGTTTCTCCCACAATGTCGTGTGACACCTGTGTGACCTTTCCTCCATGATGTCTACCGCCCACACGTCTGCAGGTGCTTATGCTTTAACCGGCACCCTTAGTCACAAACGTCTGTGCCGTAAGTCAACTTCCTCATCCATACCTCGCATGAATGCAAACATTTTTAATTAGTTCCTTTTCACATGGCAGGTAGGGGGGGCCCTTTTAACCCGCCCACAGCTTTAATTGGGAAATCGATGAAAGGGAAGAAGAGGAAAAAGGAGAACGATCATAAATTAGAGCGGCAGGTCTCTGTGAAAGTGGTTGTCTCAGTCGGTATTTATGGCTCCATCTGGGAGGTGAGGAAGAGCAGTGGGGGTGGAATGGAGGGAAAGAGGGAGGGTTAGGAAAAGTAGAGTTAAGAAAACAGTTGAGAGGGGGGAAAGGGAGTATGGTCAAGACATGGTGTCAGGAGGGAAATCATATCTTTACATCTTCCTCTGCAATTAAACCAGCTGCCAAGGTTAATATATGCCTGATCGATCAGATACATGTGGCCTTCATGCACGCCCTCACACTCAGCCCCCACAAATCTACCGCACACCTAAGTGTAACACACACACTTTACCTGACAGTTTTTGCTGCAAAATGCCTACAAAATCTCCTACACTGCTGGCGGTATGCCAACGGCATGCTATTCTCTCTCTCTCTGTCTCTCTCTCTCTCTCTCTCACACACACACACACATCTACTCACAGTGGTAGTGTAATATCTCATTAATGTTCAGTGCCATCACCTGCAGGCTTTACTCCATTGAAAGACTGCACTTAGGACAGAACAAACAGTAAGACACACACTCATCACAGCCATATACAGAATCTGTCCCTCTGCTTTGAGCTGAGATTAGCTGCTCCTTTAGGCTAAACCTAATCTTAACCATCACCTCGCCTTCCCCAAAACGTCTAAAAGGCTTAAAGCAAACAAAAAGATGGTTACGGTCCGATAAGCAAGCAGAGCAGCACAGGCCCCCCTTACCTTAGCCAGAACACAAGGGTTGACAAAAAGGAAAGAAAGACGCTGAAGACGAGGAGAGGGGAAGACAATAAGGACATAAGGGAGTGAGAGGTTGTGGATGAGAAGGACAAATGAGCAGAGAGAAACAAGAAAAAGGGTTGTTTTATTGGTTATACATTTAGTTAGACAGTGACACCACAACGAAATGAAATGTCCCTGAGAGCAACTTGGGGTTAAGGGTCTTGCTTAGGGCCCAATGATGGTAGTGCTGGAGGTAGGATTTGAACCCACGATCTCTTGGTCCAGAGGCGAGTGACCACCACCTCTTTGCTATACAAATTACAAGTACATTTTCTATATTTTTCCAAACTTCAGAAGGCACTTCCTCTGCATATGCAGCAACTACACAAAAACAGCGTTTTACTTCATAAAACCAGAAGACCACAGAAGAACAGACTTCTTTTATTCAGATTATGGATCACTGCATCTCGTGGCTGTATTACCACCTAATCTTTAGGGAGGGAGTTGCTCAAGCGTGGAGTTCACCGCCCCTCCAGCTCCCTTGTGCCCTGCTGTGAGGCACTTAGCACCTCTCCTCACCACTATTGTAGAGGAAACCCCGCTGTGCCAGCAGTTTGCGGTCATACCACTACCCTAGTCAGAACGTACTTGGCAGCGCGAGCATGTTGCGTTTGTTGTGCGTTCTTGTTTTGAGAGAGCTGTTCGCAGGAGGGGATCCTCGCCAACTGGAGCAGAAAAACAAATTAGTCATCTAGACGTACTCAGACTTCATGGAAATATACCGCCACAATACGTAAACGAAGGCTAAGAGTAGAGACTCTATCTCCCTCATTAAAATAATAAACAAGCAGAAATAAGAATTATTGGTGACGACATCATCAATCTAATCTAACAACCAAACACTACCACACACAACACATTTCTGATTCGTGGGAATTATAGGTGCAAGCTCTAACTGGAGAGATTATTTGGCATTCAGGCCCTGTGCTAAGGAGAAAAACATCCACTGTGTGTGAGAGAGAGAGAGAGAGAGAGAGAGAGAGAGAGAGAGAGAGATGGGCAGACACAGCTCTTGCACATCAGTGTCAGTGTCCACAAGAAACACAAGTGCTACATTTCGCACAGGGCTGCAGGTTGTGTTTGCATGTGCAGTAGACTGCTGATAATGTCAGAATGTCAGTGCACTTTGCTAGAAAATGTCACCTGAGTAAGGAAGGACAGCTGCAAGCCAGTGATAAGTTGTGTATGTGTGTGTGTGTGTGTATGCCTTCAGCAATTACTGCTAATACACACCCTGCCAACTTTGTCTAATATACAGAAAAGTAAGATGTGGAAATGTTAATACACAGGGATACACCAATTCGATACTGAGATACATGGGATATTGACCCGATACTGACACATATTACTTTATATTCATTTCAATTACTTATTTGCATTCACTGCAGTTTGGGGTTAAGGGCCTGCTCAGAGACCCCATCCTACAGTCATCAACCAAGGTGTCAATCTCCCAGACCACTGATATCCTGTTCCTTTTAGACAGCGAGAAAAGCGCTTCAGCTACAGCTTGGTCCATCTCTTAAAATAAAACATCTAGATAGTGTTTTTGGCTCTCCTGAGATTCAAACACAGTTTTTTTAACCAGTAAATCTAATCCATTATTTCTGTAGATATTTTAAACAACTTACTTAGTTTTAATATTGTAAGAGGGATCCCAGTCTCTTCCACACAGTGAGATTATTGTTGAAACTCCGTCTACTGGCATCTGGGTTGATGAAGTTGGATAAATCCCTAGTGTTAAGGTAGTTAATGTAATGGCAACATGCACTTCTAAAGTGGACTAAAGGGGCCTGGTAACACCTGTAAAAAAAGGCTATTGGACAAAAGTGTTTTCCCTCTGATTAATCAGATGTCCTCTATCCCACCTCACCCTTTCTTAGGCCCCTGAGCCTGGCACAAGGCCAAAATGGAGGCAACATTCTCTCTCTCTCTCTCTCTCACACACACACACACACCCCTAATTCACTTCAAGATTAATCTCAGCACTGCACACCGGATTGCAATCCTGGGCCAGCACTTCAAAGATTTTAATATATTTTCATTAGCCATGTACCCTGCTTGTTTCAGTCCAGCAAACACATTTTTTCATCATTGTTCCCTAAATCAATGCACAGATCAAAGCTTTTTATCAGTGACACTGAAAGACTGGTGATGGTGTTGTTTTAGAGTGGTTTGAAGAAAGGAAAAAAGGAATCAAAAGACTTCAACTGCTGGGCAAACCAAAGCTATAGAATAACTCATGGCTACAGAATCTGACAGCCATTGATTTTTTTTGTAGTTCTTCCATTTTTCAATGCATTGTTCCACTGCGTTTGTGCTGTGCCTCAATCCTATTCCTCCAACAGGGCCACTGCTTCAATAGAGGGACTCTAAAAGCCAAATGACAAAAAGCTGAGAGAAGAAAGAAAGAGAAAAGAGCGGGAATGAGAGCGAAAGAAAAAGAGCGAGCAAGTGAGAGAGCAAGGGACCAAGTCAGCAGCATATGCAGGGCGAATTAGAGTGAAATAGAGAGGGAGCACAAGTACAGCAGAGAAAGAAAGCCAAAGCAAGTGTGTGTGAGAGTGAAATATGAGAGATACGGTGGGGATAGAAGAAAGAGGCAGGTAGAGGTTATGTCCTGAGGCGAGGCAGCACATAGCTCCAGGCTGGAGAAAGAGGCAGAGTGTGATGTGGATACAGAGAACACAAGCACCTTTTTATCCAAGATGAAGATTCACCGTTTTAACAAGACTGCTCTTCACACCAGCGGCAGAAAAACCTCCGCGCTCACAAACAAGGGCTCAGACAACAGGCTTCTCCTAAACTTCATTTTCTAGCAATCTAGCAAACACTGTTTAAATAAATGTAGCTTTTATAATCAGTTCTCAGGTAGGAAGAGAGACTTTCCTGCTGAATTAAAGCTAGAACAGACTTCCACAGAAATGCTCTCCAGAAGCAGAACTGTGTTCGAAAAGCAGAAAACTCACTCTAATGCCCTAAAGGTCTCAAATACATACTGAAAAGGCACTTTTAAGAGATCCAGTAAAGCAGCAGATTTGATGATTGTGCCATTTTGTTCATGGTTAACCACATCTTTTCTCCAGATAGGCCTGGACAGAATCACTCTAATGGCTGAATGAAGTTAGAGGAGAACTTGCAAACACCAAGTGAACAGAGAAACCAATAAAGCAAACAGATTTACTTAGTGGCAATGAGACATCCTGCCATTTCAAACATACAGTCTGCCCGCTCAGCCGCTCACATACTTATTCACTCATTTTAAAAAATCTCGGCTCTTGCAGTGTGCCACGGGAGCACTGTCAGACAATCACACTGTAATAACCTGAATAAGCTCCAATGACCCGTTAAATGTTCCCCAAAAGGTCATGATAGAGTCAACAGTGTTATTAATTTTAGCTGGAACACACATCAAGGTAAACTAAACTAGCCTCGTCTAGTTTCTGACAATGAGTACCAACAGACAAGCTCTACAAAAGCAGTTGTATTGGTCTCTTTGTCTAATCAGTCCTCATAACGGTAGCAGTGCATTCTATTACGACCAATAAAAATATCAGAGGCTGACCAATATAGTTTTTCAGGGTCGATATCAGTACTGATTATTGCAAGTTAAAGGGGCCCATAACCAATATTTGGAACCGATATGCAAAAAAAAAAAGAAAAAAAGGAAGAAAATCAGTCAAAAATGTGAATTTTACAAACACCAAGCTCAGCTGAAACTCTCCTCTCTACTCTTATCCTTCTCGGAACTTCAGGCTGCGCTCGTGTGTGAGTGACACACCAAGGCTTCACCATTGATTGGCTACTACTCGTATGAGATATAGTCAATCAAAGACTGTTGTGGGTAAGACATTAAATGAAGCAGCAAGTCGAAAGCAAACGGCACAGTGTGAAGATGCGGCAGTGGAGCCACAGTAGCGCACCTTGTAATTACTTAATATCAATGACTGTCAAAATGGAAAAATGGAAGAATGCTTAATTGACATTTAAAAAAAAGTGGATGTCAGACAACTTCCTCCAGCTAAATCTGGACAAGACTGAAGTCCTTCTTACTGGCACTAACGCCACCAGAAGTCAGCTATCTGACATCACGGTCAATCTTGATGGATTATCCATTGTACCAAGTACTGTTGTTAAAAACCTTGGTGTTACTTTAGCGACCGAGTTGATGCTGACTGACTGAACCCGCACCAGGACTCCATGGAGACATCATCATGAAACCAACTGGGATTGGATCCTATGGACCTCTACTGAATTAGCAGCACAATACTGAACTAATTTCAGCTTAATGTTGCTGAGAGGGTCCTGCAAGTGGCCCATCAACTAAATAACTAACAACTCATCTTGAACTATTGCTTGTTGTGCATTTAATGTTTGTGCGCCCGGTCGCCCAGAGGAGGATGGGGTCCCCCTCCGAGTCTTGGTTCCTCTCAAGGTTTCTTCCTATTAGAGGGAGTTTTTCCTCGCCACTGTCGCCTCAGGCTTGCTTGTTGGGGGGTTTAGGCCGGTTATATGTAAAGTGCTTTGTGACAATGACTGTTGTTAAGAGCGCTATATAAATAAATTTGAATTTGAAAATTAAACACTGACACTGATAATCGGCAAAATGCCTAATATCGGCCCCCGACAATCGGCCCAGACGATAATCGGCCAACCCTTAAAAAATGAAAAAAGTATCTCTGGATTTTTGCCATGCTCTAAGAGATCTGTCCAACAATCTTCCATTTAAAACACACACTCATTATCCTCATCACAATAGCAGACTGTATGTGCACTAGAGCTTTCTTTAGGCGGGGATTTTTGGAGTTTAATCCGCAACCAGCCAGTCTTTCATCTCTAATCTTGTGATCTGGAGAGTGGCCTGAATGAACATTCTACAGTTAAGCAGCTCGTCTGATGAGACATGCATTTTCATCTTCTAATGTATTCACAATAATTAAAACATAACCTTGCTCTTTTCAAAAGGAGTTAATAATAATGACATGTAGGGTGAGATGAGGAAGAAATGGACAGCTGGGTTCTGAGCGCTCAGGTAGATCTGAAGGAGCCAGAGATTAAAACCAAAAATGAATCAGAGATGTGGAACACAAAAGCTCAGAGATCGGGGTGGAATAACGATCATAGACCGAACACGAAGGGAATAAGCGTGATTGATTTTTGTGGCAAGATCAAAGCAGCATTTTTATGAGATCCATTCCAGGTAAGAGTGTTTAAATGTGTGATGCTATTAAAGGGGCATGGAATCCTTCGGTGTGAGTAAAGCTCGGCGCTTTGAAAATTGCTTTAAACTGAATGAGGAGGTACGAGTGGGACGAATACGGGGTTCGCATGTTTGATGGTTGTTAATGTTCAAGATCAGTGGAAGAAAATGTTGAGATTTTTATTCACATTGCATACATGTGATTGCTTTCAGTCTTCCGCAGTGCGTACGTGTTACATCTGTGTAATGTTTGGACTCACATATGGTGGTGCTAGTGGGGCTGAGCACCCAGTTCTCTGTGAAGTTGACATTGCACATGTCTGTGCTGCAGCAGCAGAAGCGGTATGTGCCATTTTGAATTTGCGACGGCGTGGTGGTCACCACGCAACGGTCGTCACGGCAATCCTGCTGGTCTCCAGTGTAAGTCCAGCAGCCTGCAATCAGGATGAAGGTGTTTAGTAAAAGTGTGTTTTCCTTTGTAGACATGCACAAGATTGTCACAGCTCAAATAAAAACTATTACTATGTCTCTGACTGTGTCAGTGTGTTTGGAGCAGGTTCTTAGAGATGTGTGTGGACCCTAAAAGATAAGGAAACCCAAGATTTTTCAAATAGGTTTATAGTTTCAAAGGAAACACCTTAAAAAGATAACAAGACATGGTTTTGTGTGTTAGCTTGTCTTTAGGTATTTGTAAGGAACTGATCATTCCCTAAAATCCCCTGAGAAAACCTGAAATTTGTCAGATTGTTATGGTTTCGTGAGGACATTTTTATATGCGCGGACTGGATAAGGGAAAATGAAAAAAAAATCTTTTGAAAGACTAAAAGAATGAAAATCTTAGTTTTTGATTATTGAGTTTAAGATAAGATTCAATTGATTCAATGATTATGGGACACAATGGATGCACCTCCTAAATTAGTAAGACTAGACTATGTGTGTGTGTGTGTGTTACCTTGTTTGACCAGGCGGATGTCTCCATCGTGGGTTTTCTCCCAGAGACCATAGCAGCGGCTGCTCTTACTGCACAGGATGGTGTTGTTCTCCTGTGTCACACGCCAATCACCGGCCACACTCTGCTCATCAAACTGCTGATGCTGATCATTAAAGGCACATTGCCTCTGCTCACTCTGGGCAGCTAGAGAGAGAGAGAGATTTGTAAACTAAATCAACAACAGCCAGAACATCCAGTAGACAAAATGTTACCGCTTTGCAAATATCTAAGTCAAAAAAAGTGTCGCTGAGTTTACTTCACAAATAAGATTCTAGCTGGAGGTCGCTAAGCAGCACAGGATCATTATGTGCAAGATAATCCTGCTAAAACACGAGACCACTATGAGGCCAGTGCGGGTCAACAGCATTAAATCTTAATTAATCAGATGCAAAACAAGACGTTGAGTCTGTAGGTGGTCTAAACCTCCCAGATCGACAGCCAAACAAGAGGACACCTGGGTCCTGCTCTGCACCTGCTGCTCCCCTATGCAACCGTATATACACAGACACACACATACACACCAAGAAGTTTACAAAAACCAAATCAGGCTTTATTACCGTGTTGTAAGACAGCTTTAAATAAGCTGCAGATGTTCGAGCATCATATTCTTTTTACATTAAAGAACACTGCTGGTTCAATGCCTTTGATTAAGGCTAAAAGCGTGGATTAGCATATTTGCCCCTCATCACGCCTCTATTGTTATGGGAGAAATAAAAAGGGCCTTTCGAACACAGTCATGTATTTAATGTCCAGAGAAACGTGCCGAGAAACACAAGCACACTGAAAAGGGTTGCCCTTATTTCCATAAACCCAGCCGGCGAGGCTGCAGACGCCTGTCTCACTACCGACAGCAATCTCTGCTGCAGCTGGCCTACACTCATCCAACTGTACCCAGCAAATTAATCCTCACATTCCCATTTTTGCCTTCTCTCTCTCTGGCTCTCTCTTCCTCAGACTCTCTCCTTGCTTCTCTCCCTGTCATGCAAATAACTAGGCTGGGTCTATGCGGTATCTGAGAGAGGGGGAAAAAAATTGTAATGGCACTCGTTTATCAGGCTGGGTGAAGTCATGGAGCGGTGCTATTGTATTGTCAGCGTTCAGACAGTGAGGGGGTAGATTTTGGGTGGGGACCGGTGGGGGATTGGGGAGGGTTGGACGCCTGATCGAGCGTCGGGGCTGTTCTGATGCTCCCCCACACCGTCTTAGGGAAAGACAAAGATGAAGGATAGATGATGGTGTGAGCAAGAGAAAAGAGGGAAAGAAACACAGCAACGTGACTGCATTTGTGGTTGTGGGTGTGTGTGAGAGAGCTAACTGCTGCATAGCCCTGAGGGTGGCTTTGTCCGCTTTTGAGAGAAAGTCTGAAACTGGTGCATCACCTCCTTCTTACCAAGAACCTCAACTACAGTACATCTCCCCCATAACACACCCACCCAGGTCCACACGCACGCAAAGACTGCTGTATTTTGCTTTCTTTGTGAGGTACTTTAACTTACTTCCATGATAACCCTACATAATAGGGGTGCACGAGTCAGAAAATCTCACAATGTGATTCGATTCCGATTCTTTGGCTCGATTCAATTCAAAATGCAGAGTGCCTTGGTCGGCTGGAATGTTTTTTACTTTAGATGGTTGCTCGTCTGCGTCTTTAATCTCTGGATGATGGCGTGTCATGTGAGTACTCATGTTTGTAGTATTCCAAAATGGTTGACCTTCGCTTTTTCCTGAATCGCTTTTTCCTTCACACTTTCCACCTCTTGCAGACTGTCCCTACTAGACATGGCACGATACCACTTTTTATGCTCAATACCCATATCTGCCAATACGGTACTAATCCGATACAGTCTCTTACAGTCTTTTTTAAACAGACTAATACTTGACTTAAATACTGTTTTCCTAACTAAAACAATGTAATAATAACACACCCATATGTATATAGTAAATTATTTATTATTAAAAAAAACATCTTAAAGTTATTTGTTTATACACAGTTCTGTAATTTTGTCCCTAATCCTGCGGCGCTAAAACCATCAGGAACACAGAGATTGTAAGCAAGAGCTGGTGTTAAGGAAATTAAACTGTATAATCGCGTGATTTGCTCTTGGGGTTGTAGTGTGTGTTGCTTGTTCTGCTCATTGGCATATCAATATGTATTAATTAGCGCGAATGTCGAACAATAAACCAACTTTACAGCAGTGCCACCTCAATGCATAAGGAATCAAGTGTGCACGCATTTACAGATCGCCTCCACAGACCGACCCAATGCCACTAGGGCTGCAACTAACGATTATTTTGTTAATCGATTAATCTGCTGATTATCTTTTTTGATAAATTGATTATTAATCAGATAAAAAGGGTGGAAAAAAATTCATTTCCAGCATTTTTTATAAACCAAACTGTCTGTTTCTATTTTTCTGTATTTATTTTTTACTCTGCAACATTATAAAATAAAAATAAAAATATGATCAATTGAAAATGAAGAAATATTGAATTTTTCTTAGTTAAAGGCGAGATCTGGGGGTCATGGTCATTTAAGATTAAAGGTGATAGGGGATTAGGTTAGGGCACTTAACTCTCTTCTCTCTTTTCTTCTTTTACCAAGCTGATCCTGAGATGACGCTTGGCTGACTGAACCCTCACCGGCACTTTATGGAGTTGCCCCAAGCTGACGCTGACCATCTCAACCCTACCAAGCTGACACTGACCAACTGCACTCACGAGGATTCCCTGGAGACGTCCTGAGCTGACGCCTGACCTTGTCAACCCTCCCGAGCTGATCCTGCCCAACTGAACCCGCACCAGAAACCCATGGAGACATCAAGAAACCAACTGGGATTGGACCCTATGGACCTCTACTAATTAGCAGCACAATACTGAACTAATTTCAGCTTAATGTTGCAGAGAGGATCCTGCAAGTGGCCCAGCAACAATCCGGGGTTCGAAATATCCCTTGGACTATTTTTGTATCTTTGCTTCTTTAAATAACTAACAACTCATCTTGAACTATTGCTTGTTGTGCATTTAATGTTCGTGCGCCTGGTTGCCCAGAGGAGGATGGGGTCCCCCTCCGAGTCTTGGTTCCTCTCAAGGTTTCTTCCTATTAGAGGGAGTTTTTCCTCGCCACTGTCGCCTCAGGCTTGCTTGTTGGGGGGTTTAGGCCGGTTATATGTAAAGTGCTTTGTGACAATGACTGTTGTTAAGAGCGCTATATAAATAAATTTGAATTGAACTGAATAGAATTTTGGCCATTTTTAGCCAGTTTGGACTCATTTTGGCCTATAACTCATTTTTGACTCATTTCTGGGACAGAACTACATTTTTGCACAAAATGGCATTCCACATGAGAGTGGCGTCACAATAACACGGTGATCACGTGTCGGAATGATCACTGAAAATATCAAGTAAATGGCTGTATTGTGAGTAGAACGCTGGATCGGATCGGTGCCATCTCTAGTCCCTACATTAAGCACACTGACCACATTTCCTTAATGGTCAGGCAAAGAAGGTCTATCTAGGCAGATTCTGACATTGCACCATCTATAGGACTGGCAAGATGAACTCGTTTTGAGGAAAGTAAATTAATGGCATCACGTTACCTGAAAAATATGAATAGATTTTTTGGCATGCATGTATCAATTTTGAATTGACAGAGAAAGAATCATGATTCAATTCAGTTTTTTGCACACTCCTACTTAATAATACTACTGCTACACCTACTTACGTTTTAACAAAAGCATATTTTCCTTATGAGGATAATAAGGTCCTCACAAATATCTAAAATCCTACACACACACACACACATCCTTGTACTTATATAGTAGTGAGGACCTCCACTGACTTCTACATTGCTGTATACAAATAATACTACACCTAATCCTAAACATAACCTCACTAACCAAAAGCTAATCTTTCTACACTTTTAGTTTTGCAAATAAACTTGCATTTTTTTTGGTAAAAGTAGTTTAAAGCAGTGAGGACCCCTAAAAAAGTCCTCACTTCCCAAAAATGTCCTGCCTCCGCTGGTTAAAAACTCATTTTGGTTCTCACTAAGTAGCAAGTACAAGAACACACACACACACACACACACAGAGTCACGGCCAAATGAACATGCCCTCTGTGCGAAGACGGCTGCCTGCCTCCACAGGGCTCCTCATTATGCACACTGAGCTCTAATCTAAACCAGGAGGGACTCGCTGCTGTTGCTGCCACCAAACTCCTCGCAAGGCCGACCAGAAGTTGCAACTAAATTCCTCAAGCTAAAAATTGCTGTTGCTTTGCTCCCCGCCCCACCTCCCCCCACATCCGTCATTTTAACTGCCCCAAAGAGAAAGCCTGAAGAGGGCTGATGGTATGAAGAGCACAGCATGGCACTCCAGTGGCTCATAATGAAGCCACGTAACAGAAGGAGTCCGAGGCGGTTTCCCCTCCTCCTCCTCATTCCAGCTGACGCGATCTGCCGAGAACTTGCTTGGTTTGTAGAATGAGGGCACAAGACGGCAAAACGGGAGAGTTTATTGCGCTGGACTGCATTATTCAGCAACAGACTTATTACAGAATAAATTTATTAGTGTATTTTAAATGTTTCTTGTTTTATGTTTTACACTATTTACAAATTATTTTTAAAAACGTCAAACCAACTAACACAAACCCTATATGCCAGACATGTTATTCAGTCTAGTGTATATGCACGCCGGTCTGTGTGTGCGCGTGTGTGTGTATGTGTGTGCATGCACATGTGTGTGCATATGTGCCTTGTTGTGGGGCTCTGCTCTGTGTCTCTGTTGTGGAAGCAGAGAGGGAGGTCATTAGACGCGACAGTTTCCTGTAATTTGGGTGAAAAGCCGTCTGCCTGCTCTGCAACAGAGTGGAGGAGAGGAACAGGCAGGACTAGGCACAAACCCCGCGCTCCAATCAAACTACACTACACAGGTCAGAAAAACAGCACAACGCCTGGCTTGCGGCTCCAGGAAAGCAGGCTCCCTGCAGATGAGCAGACACGCTTGTGAATGTTTGAGAGAGAGACAGAGAATAGAAAGAGAGAGGGATGGAGGGACAGAGAGAGGTGGAGGAGAGAAGAGGGAAGGAAATAAGAAAGGGCGAGAAGAGGGAAAAAGAGAAGAATACAGATAAAGTGAGAGAGAAACGGTGATGGGGGAGAGAGAGAATAGCCAGACAGAGGGACGGAAAGACAGAGAGGAGGGAGAAGAAAAAGGGGGAAGGAAAAAAGATAGACAGATGAGGGAGAAAATGAAAAGAGAAAGCGTGAGAAGAGAGAAATGGAAAAAGAAAGAAAACTACAGATCAAGCAAGAGAGAAACAGTGAGGGGAGAGATAGAAAGAGAGAGAGGGAGAGGGAGAGAGAGAGAGACAGAGAGAGAGAGTCATGCTCAAACCACAGGACCATCCGGATAAAGATCTTCAGCTTCCTTTTCTCTGCTCAAATACTCATTATATTAATTACAAGCCTCTTCTGGAGTCAAAGCCCAAGATGAAATTTGAAGAATTATCCCTCTGACGAGATCACCTTCCCATTTTGGCCAAAACAGGGCAGCCCCCCTGCCTCTAGAGGGCATGGTGCTCCTGCTCACACTGAGAGCTGGGAGGGGACATTGCAGCAGAAGGGCATCTGATGAGCTGAGGTCTGGTGAAGGGAAGCTGGGGAGAGGGGGTTACTGTTTTTGGGACGGGCAGAGGCGGGCTGTACTAGTTCCGCACTGCCCTGCTACTGTTTATGCTCCCGCTCAAGGTTAACTCTGCCGCTGCTGGGAGGCACGTCAGCCTTTTCAGAGATAACATTCAACTCTGCCTTACTGAGGACCTTCACTTTGGTGTACGCCTCCCTACATTTCAGAGAAAATCAGCAAAACAGCCTACAAGCAAGCTCTGCCACAAAAAGCAGTGATTCATTTGCTTTGCTACAGCCTCGGCAAAATAAAAAAATCTCTCACTATTCCACACATTTCGCACGAAAGGGAATAAACGTTTTAACCTCAGCCGAGTACAAATCGCGATTAATTTATTGTGTGCCTGCCTGAGCCAAATGCTGAGGCGACGCTTGCCAAAGGGCCAGAGGGCCTTTAGCAGGTCTTGTCTGGGGTGCTGGCACGGACCCCTTCCCTACGCAAGTCTCTCTCTGGGTCGGGCAGGCTCTCAGATGGCTGAAGGCAGGAGGGCGCGCTGGAGCAGAGATCTCTCCCCCGGTCTGGCCTCGGAGAGCTGATTGAACTGAAGGAAGGGGGACAATTCTGGGGTTTCAGGACCATCTGCTGTAGCACAGGCAAGGGAGATAATCTCAGCAGTCAGGCACGGGCTGGTGAAATTAACAGCTGATCTGTGAACTGGCATTTTGGAAACAAGCCTTTCGGCTGTCAACGAAATGTGTTTGAAGGGAGATGAGGCTTACTTGTAATATTTGTTAACAGTTTACAATGATTTTTTCTTCAGGAAATTTAATCATTCCATGAATGGAACTGATCTAACAGACTGATCCAGAACTGATGGAAATGCCTAGCAGATCCAAGTTCTCCATGGGGTTCAGGCTTTAGAGAGTCCTGGTTACAAAAAGTGAGTATAGCTAGAGAATGACTGAGGAAAACCTGTTTGGTGGCAGAGACACACAGAGACAAACTGCAGCGATACTAAAAGCCAAGTCAGTGTAAACAAACAACTACAGAGCCAAATCAGTCGAGAGGAAGAGCTCAAAGCTAAAATAAAACATTCACTTATGTTATTCACTCCTACATGACTGTAGCACATATTTGCTCTGCATTCTCCATACTAGAGGTCGACAGATATTGGGTTTTTCAAGGCCAACATCGATACCGATTATTGCTAGTTAACGAGCCGATAACCAATACTTGGAACTAATATGCAAAAAATGTTTTTTTACATTTTACAAACACCAAGCTCAGATGAAACTCTCTTCTCTCCACTTGTCCTTGTCGGAGATTCACACTGCGCTCATGTGTGAGTGTGGTGTGAGTGACAACAAGGCTTCAGCGTTGATTGGTTACTACTCGTCTGACATAAAGCCAATCAGAGACTGTCGTGTGCATGACTAAAATGAAGCAACGAGTTGACAACAAACAGCACAGAGAGAAGAGATGGGAGTGAAGCTACAATAGCACACCTTGTAATTACTTAATACCGGCGATGAACAAAATTAAACACAGATACCGATAATCGGCAAATTGTCCAAATTGGCCCCCGATAATTGTCCTGGCCAATAATCGGTCTACCCTTAGTCCATACGATAAAAAAGCAGTCATATCCAATATGTGAATCTGCTTATAAATAACACATCAAGCCCTCAGCTACAGCAAGGCACGGGATTCTGCTTCTCATCCTTTCTCTCCGCTTATATCTGGCCACATTTTATATAACCTAGCTTATAGACTGAGTTACTGGTCAAAAGTATTTTTACAAAAGCAATAATACACATTTCATACATTTCAAGTTAACATAATTTATTCTTAGACAAGATCTAACCTTTACCTTGAAAAATCTTTACTTTGTCTATCTAACAGGAGACGGCCACTATCACGTCTCCTATCCATTTCCCTTTTCATAAGATTAACTGAGTTTATCGCTGGGGCATTACTGACCACATCAGACAACACCCGGGCCACCAAATCGGTCACAACATGACACGGATTATTATTTAAGTGCAACTGAGAAAATGCCTGTAGTTATCAAATTTTGGGCAACTCTATCTCCCTCAAACCTGCCTTTCAAAAAGAAGAAAGCAAACACTGACCAATGCAATCACTGGGCATTGCAGCCTGGCTTTGCTGTGCAACTCCACTATTCCATCTGCAGGCCGGGGACCTCCAGCCACATGTGTCCCAGAAAGGAAATGCGTGTGTGTTCCCCAGAAAGCCGCTTCCCTAAACCAGCCTAACCCCTGTGCTTAGGGCAAAGATGAACGGCAGGGCACCGGGCAGTGCTAAAGTGAGATAAAGTGGCGGGTTTTATAAAGAGAGAAAAGGTTCACCGGAGAACATGGGTTGATGTTTACACAGAGTATCCTAAGTCAGTCATCAATCATCCTAAAATGTTACCAAATTCCACAAGCTCTCCTGCCAAAAGGCTTCCATTCTCTGGCAATCCTCTGCTATAGGAGAAAGCAGCAAAACAAACCATCTACTGTAATGCCGCTCAGCAGAATTTACAACACAGCGGAAATGTTGGACACTGTCCTGATATTAAACACTTTGTTTTATTTAAATGGTTTGCTCAATGATGTTTGCACATAACTCCATAACAAATGTCAAGACTTGATGCCAAAAATCTCTCAGACTGGTAGACTTAACACATTTAAAGCTGAGCATCACTACTGGCATGACTGTTACTACTGCCAATGGAAGATTTTGAATTTTAGATGGTGAAAGGACACATCAGAACCTCCAGAAGAGCAATGCACTGAAATTACTTAATAATATGCATATTGTACAGATTAAAAAAATTCTATAAATTCTTATTTTCTGTACATAATATGGAGCAAGCAAAAACCTTAAATTATTGCAGTAAAACTACAGAGGTAAAAGTAAAGAATCTTGAATGTCCTCCACAACAAGGGTAATTGTCCCCTTTGACCCAGTCCTCTTCCCTAAATGCCTAAATGCCAGACAGCTGGACTGGATGTGTGGAGTTGGGGATGCGAGAGGCTTGCGAGGGGAAACAGCTCGGCCTGTCTGGACCCCTCCTTCTGATCTGACACTCAGCTCCCCTCGATCCCTGGGGGGTCCTAAAGCCGCTTTGGCTCTGCAGACCACTAGGCCTCTTCCTCTCTTTCTTGATGGGTTGAGGGCAAAGGAAAAGACAAAGAACTGGGCAGGACAGCAGGAGTTTAAAGGTCTTTGGGACTGGTCAAGAAGGATTTCACACTGACCCCAGAATCTGAGCTGAATCCTCAACAAGCTGGTGTTTAGTACTGAGAAACACTTTAAAAATATGCAAGTTATAAAAGCAAAGGGGACCAAGCCGTCTTAAGTAGGGCATAAAGATGTGAATAATGAATGTCTCGTTTTGTACTGTCACATAAATCCATAAGTAGATTTATGGAACTGACATTTTAATCTGATTTTGACACTGCACACAGAATAAACAAAGCACACAGACCCGTACGGAACTGGCCAATGAGGCGTTTAGCACTGAGGACGACAGACTGATGCACTGAGAATCAAATTTGGTCCTTGTGCAGACGTCACATCAGCGATTTTTGATAGGGGCATTATTTTTTGCCTTTCGTGACTATAAACACAGCAGGGGGGCAGTGACTGAAAGTGTGTGTGTGTGCAAAATGGTCAGCTATTCCAGCAGTCAGTGTGTCACCTAGGCAACAGACATCACCAGTCCGGTTCTCTGCGTCTAGATGGAAGTGGACATTCATCAAAGCCTCGCAAACAAACAAGCAGCACAGAAGCTTCGGTGCACGCTCTAAAGCACGTCGGCGTGACTTCAAGCATAAGAAGGGAGGAAAAAGCCACAAATGAGACAACTAAATGGCGCGAGACAGTATCTCATAGGAAGCAGCCACAGAATGAAAACAGACGCAAGTCTATGCCGTAAAAACCCAGCGCCACCCCCAGTTCCGGCTTTTCAGCACAGGCCTCACCCCCCTTTTTTTTTTTTTTACTTCCTACTCAACAGCCCCCTCTCCAACATGGCCCCTATTCACAAAAAAAAACTATGTTTAATTGGTGCCAAAACTATAAAAAGTACTGAGTGGAAGCAGCTTTTCTCTGCATTTCTTCTCCCTGCCTGTGGCTGGCCCCAATCCAGCGCGGCTGTTGAAAGACGATGAATCAGACGGGCAGACGGGATTAGCGCTTGTCTGTCTGCTACATGTCTGTGACATCAGTGAGTGCATCAGAAAACACTTCCTCCTTTGGCTCACCTGTTGACTCACCTTAAGGCGGCGTCGCACGCGACAACATGCCCTGCTACGCCCCTGCTCGCTCTGTCTCCTTTGACTACAAGCTCGGCAGCCTCGCTGAGAATCTCTGCCGTCTGACGTTACGGGGCCTCCGTCAGTGCTAGTCACCGGTATCACCGCGGAACGGCTAATTTTTATACCGAAACCGAAGTGCAGATGCGTGCCAGAAATTCTCTCTCACGCACATGTAAGGACACTAAACAACACCATGTAATGGTTGTGTAGATATAAACAGCTGATTTTATACACTAAGAGAGATTAATAGGCACATCAGCGCCCGGCTATAAGGCGATATGCGGCGAGTGGAATCGAGGTTTAATAAGGAATATTCATCAGCTACGTTTCAGGGAGGAGAGGAGGGGGGGGGTGATAATTATTACTCTTGCTGAGAGACGATGAGCTTCCAAAGAAGTCTGCGCAGGAAAAAAACAAAACTTAATTGAGTTTCTCGCCGCCTTGGCTGGGCATTGCTCTCGTTACAAACGACGACTTGAGAAATGGGACATGTTTGGGCATGACGCTTTCATAATATCCACTTCAAACAGATTTTATGCCTGTGATGGCAGCCCATGTTTTATTAGTGCTGAAGTGAATTAGCCAGACAAGAGTGTTGACTCAAAAATCAGACACTACAGGATTGGCAGGCTTGTACACTAGTGACTGACAACTGTCACGCTCATAGTGACTGTTTGTCTCTGTGTGTCTTCTCTGTGTGTGTGTGTGTGTGTGTGTGTGTGTATGTCTAATGACGTGCCAGAGTCAGACGTGGTCTGGGGAATGTGACATTAGGAGACAACGAGGGTAGCACCTGCTCCCTCAGCTAGCCATGTACTCCCATCTGGAGCCAACACTCCATCCCTCCTTCCCTCCATACGTTCATCCATCTGTCTGTTCTGCACTATAGACAAACCAACTCTGCTACCTGCCTTTGGTTATCAGTGTGCCTTTTTTGGTTACGATTATGGTTGCCGAGGCAAGTCGACATTCCATGATGTTGACGCTGAAAATGCGCCGAAATGAATCGATTCGTCTCCATTCTTGTTTGTTCTCATTAATAGGAGAGTTTTTTCCTTTCTCCTTTTACTGTAGCTGTTTAAACAATATTAAATCCCTACGTTCAGCTGCAACCTTAAATTTTTCACAAATAATTTTTAATAGAGTTCGACAGATATTGTTTTTTCCTGGACAACATCGATACTGGTTATTGCTAGAAAAAAGGGCTGACAACTGATATTTGGAACCGATATGCAAAAAAAGAGGAAATCTCTTTTGAAATTTAGAATTTTACAACCCCCAAGCTCAGCTGAAATCTCTCTCTCTTTGCATCTCCTTCACGGAGCTTCATGTTGCGCTTGTGTATGAGTGTGTTGTGAGTGGCAACAAGGCTTCAGTGTTGATTGTCTACTACTTGTGTGACATATACCCAAACAGAGGCTGCTGTGGGCGGGACATTAAATGAAGCAGCGAGTCGAGAGCAAACGGCACAGAGAGAACAGGCAGCAGTGGTTTGCCAACACTGATAATCGGCAAAATGGCTAATATCGGCCCCCGATAATTGGCTCGGCCGATAATCGCTCGACCCTTAATTTTTAAAACCCTATCTTCTTATTTTTGTTATTTATTTCCATTTAAGGTTAAGCTTTTAAATTAAATGAGCCTGGTGTATATATACGTACATCTCTACTGTATAATTAACAGTTTAAAACAATTGTCTAATTGATGTTACAAAAGTCATTTTTAATAACACAAGTTAAATTTCTTATACAAATCTTTATTTTTTAGGACATTTTCCATTACACAATAAAGTCAAAGTCAACTTTATTGTCATCTCTGCTATATACTGTACAAGTACACGGAGAGACGAGACGACATGGCTCCATTCTTACAACAGTACACAAAACAAATAAGGCACACAGAACAAGCAATATATAAACAAAATATAAACACTCACTTAAAGCTAGAAGTAGAATATAAAATATAAACTTTAAACTAGAGGTAGAAAGAGAGACAGAAAGAGAGACTTGCACACTACACTTTCAGACAGAGTTAAACAACTGCAAAGTCAGAATGTCATTTCTTATTTTTAGAGGTTTAACATTTATTTGACATATATACATATATTTATAGAAATATAAGTGTTTAACCCTTCTTTGATCTATCCACTTAATTTCACTTTATCTAAAAGGACTTGGACTCTCAGAAGTGTAAATGGTTTATATTTCACTACATGTTGTACCTCAAATCTTTATGCAAAACTCACATTTTTCTCCTACATGACTCATTAATGGATTCAAATTTCACAATGTAATTCTGACTATTATCAGTACTGCAATCACATTTTTATTATCATTTTATCAACCAAATGACCAAATCCAGGCAAGTATGCATGGTCTATAAAGTGTCAAAAATGTAGCAGCATATTTTAAAAACATTCTATGCTATTTCTCAATGAACAGAGCCCAATAAAATGATGAATAAAATGATGCTCTAGGATCCTTTCCCTTCCTAGTGCTAGCTGTCAGTGACTTAGTGGGAAAATCTATTAGAGATTGTCTCCATAAAAATCTTTCAGCCCTATGATTCGGTCTACTGAATTTGCAATTCTAAACGATTCATGGGTGAAAATGGAGGCTGCTTCTAAAAGTGCCAGTTTACAAATGACCAAATTTTAAACACTGCCAAAAATCCTTCTCTGCCACATGAGACTGCTATATTCCAGAGGATTTAATAACAAAATCTCTTATTAATTCTAAAGTTGATTACACAGAATTTCTGAAAGTGGATTCAAATCAGCCATAACATGACCCAGTTTTCACGCTAGGAGAGGTTATGTTAAGTGGAAGAGGAGTATCAGAGTTCTTGAGTGCCTCCTTAAAGCATTCAAGTATTGCTCTGCTCGATGAGGTCGGGGCAATTGAGAATTCATCTGTAATTCATCCGTCCCTATGGCTTAGAGTGCAGCTCCAGCTGTAATTTCCTGAATGACTTTTTGGTGTAAAAATGTTTTTAAATATTTTGTTTATGCAATTAACAAAAAATAATTTTTACATGTTAAATATCATTCAAAATTCAAAAATACAACGTAAGAGGAGAGAACATGAATAAATTTGTTTTCAGAAATTGTTTTTTTTTTGTCAGTCAGTATTACAAGTTTTAAATATGTAGCTTCAAAAGCAAAATGTAACTATACAGTAAAGAGAAAAAAGGAATGATATAAAAATGTTATGATACCCAAATTGCATGTTTTTGTTACACTGAGCACCACTCAGAAATTGAATACATTAATTAAACTTTGGATTTGTGCGTGACAATTTTGGGTTGAATACATCTATTTAACCCAAAATTGTCAAGCACAAGTCATGGCCAAAAATATTGGCACCCGTGCTTTTATATCAGATAACTATATTAGAAGTGGTGAGTTATCTGATATAAAAGCAGGGGTGCCAATATTTTTGGCCATGACTGTAGCTCAGTGCTATTTTACATATAGATGTTACAATAGGAGCCAGGAATGCTGGATTGTTCCGGACAAGTAAACTGGGATTTATTGTTGGATGTTTTAATGTTATAAAGTGCAAAGTCCTGTTAGGTTTTTGATTCTCTCTGAGTCTCTGATGTTAAAAGATATTATTGCCAGTCATTGTAAATAATACAAGGTGTACTGGATTGATGACAGGTTTTAAAAACGGTGGGGGTCTCCTTTAAGCCCGCACTATCTATGTTGCTGGTCAGGCTGTAGATTAGCCCGATGTGGCCATCAGCTAACCGCTAACTTCCTGTGTTTTACTGATGGCTCATCAGTGTCTCAAGGCCAATCAGTTTTAAACACTAAAACAACCATTTGTGTTGCAAAACATAAGGTCAGCAGGACCCATTTACTCAACCAAACCAATGCTGAAGTATGTCATATGTCACGCTGGGTTCCCAGGGGCCGTGGAGGAGCAGCGGTGTGATTGGCTGAAACCCTGAGGTGGTAACCGATAGACTGAGGGTTTGAATCCCAGGTGAGCAAAAATAAAACTGTCACAATTGCGCCCCTGAGCGAGCCCCTAACAACTGCTGCATGATATTGGAGGGAAAATGACAGCAGAGTATTTTTTTCTGGAATTCTCTGGCATTTAAAACACTCTGATGCCATGCAATTAAAACATAATCATATTTTTATTATTTTATTGAACATGTATAAATATTCTAATATAATTGGGGTGCCTGCAAAGGGAAAAGCATCTGCATCGACTTCCATTTTTGAATTACATGGGCAAGCTCCCTGGAGCAACTTGAGGTTATGAGTCTTGCTCAGGGGCTGAATGGTGTTTTTTTAGGCTCTGCTGAGATTCTAACCCCACCACCACCAAGTACAATAGTTTTTGTGAGTACGGAACTTAAACCAAGAACGGTTTAATCTGACTAAATTATGTTTTCGCATTCTTCTCAGGTAGATTAGTCACGAGAAACCGCTAGTTTTGTTTTAAAATTAAGCAATAGAAAGCAGTAGTGACGTGTTTTGATTTTTTTTTGGCCTTATATGACATAGCATTATTTTGCCATATGACTATCACTCATGTACACATCATGATGATAATTCTGAAATGATATACTGTACAGCTCTCCCCTTTATCCCTTTTATTATAAGGCAAGTTTGCCCTAATAATAAGGGAATGTAGAATTTTAAATCATGTGGCTCAAAGAGACTGTGCTGTTTTCTGGCTAGGCTGCAAAGGATGACTTTATTTCTTAGTTCACTGGCCTGGAGATCCAAACATTCGTGGACGTCCGCCAGCTCATATGTGCACGGATATCTCAAAGGAAACATGCTCACGTTTATATTCCCTCAGTGGCTGAATCACAAAATAAAATCTGGTTCAGACAGCAGGAGGGAACTTCCAGTGAGAAAGAATAGTATGATAATTTGGCAAATTCAAACTCATGAAAAAGTGTTATGTTAAAAAAAACAGCACACATTCATATTTTATTTACGCAGTTTAGAGTGGGATTCTGACTCATACACAGCATCGACTCAGTATGGATCCTAATAATTAATTCTTGTAAGGGAGGAATAGGGTCCAGACGGCTATGATAATCATGTAAATACCTTCATACCACAGTCTAAAATAAAGGTTTGAAGATAGAAACCTCCAAGCCCCTCACTTCCCAGCCTACAGAAATGTACACACACCACAAATGTGTTTGTGTGTGTGTGTGTGTGTGTGTGTGTGTGTGTGTGCGTGTGCATGAAAGAGATAGACACAGGGCAAGAACATCTTGAGCCTGTTTTAATAAACAATGTCACAGCAGAAGTGCTGATCTGAGATTCTCTGCCCAAGGTGATCTTTGTGACAAATACATGATTATCTCATCCAAATGCCACTAAATGAAAGGGGTAAAAGGGTAAAGCCAAAGACAAGTGGAGCCAAATGGCTTTAAATAAAGAGCCACTATCTGTTAGTCCATTTGCTAGACAATCAAGACCACATCAGAACACAGCGAAAGCAAACAGGATACACGTCCACATAAACAAGGGGAAAGTAAGATCTATGAGGATGAGGAAGATTATGTCTTAGCCAGAAGATTTTATCTCACATCACCCCTGGGATGATGACCATCTACATTCTACTTTAAACAGAGGCCAAGAAAAAGACTGACATACCTTGAGCAGGTGCGATTTTCTGCAGTATTTCAACTATTATCTACTAATGCATTTGATTTTTCCTTTACAGACCAATATAAACATAGACCAATGTAAATGCATCACAGAGCTTTACAGAGTTTAGTAGACTCCCTTATTCAGAGTTTCTTCTATTTCCTAATTACAGGATCAGTCCTCCTGGAGAGGTGTGGGGTTAAGCTGGTAGTTCTTGCAGTAAGACACTGTAAGACCTTTTTACTACTTTTTACTACATGTTTTTATAAGTATTCTACCACTGGGAAACCACTCAATTCTTGCTAGACACCAATATAACTACAACATTGTGATAATGGTTAATTCTGTAGTTAATTGAACAAACTGAAAATCCAATCCCAAGTCTGATACAAAAGAGTATTTAATACTGAGTAGTACAGACAGACGCCAAGTTTCCATAAAAGAAGGTGACATCCAGTGAAGCACCACAGTGTTTTAAACATACAGTCAGATTTTCCAGATCTCTTCTAAAGAAGATGACACTATTACTTCAATTTAAGGATTTGCAACAAAGAGAAGACACCGGACAAAATGTAACTCTTTCTCTACAGAACAGCTTCCAAGTAGATGTTACAAATCCTACAAACTTCTTCCACTGTGTGCTATTTTAAAACATTGTGTAGTACGCTAGTATGTGTAACTCTGCTGGGCCCTGCTACAACTGCATCCGCCCTCTAGCTTTAGGAGCTGAAATGTGAGCTCCGTGGCAAGCGTTGGTCATACTCCTCCTAAGCGACGCTGCTGAATCTGATTAGGTGCCAGACTTTCTCCACAGCAGCAAAACACACGGCCTACACAACACATACGCACACACCAGCTGCCCAGTCAAACCAAGTTTGACAGTCTCTCAATGCACAGGACATGGGTTTTAATCCAGACATTTTTGTGGAATCTGCATTAAGATGGAAATAAATATCAACGTTTTTAAAAAAACTTCCACACAGAATAATCTGCACCCTACTCCCAGAACAAAGACAAATACACGCTGAGACTCACTGAAGAGAATTTAGGCCTATAGAAACCTCAAACTCAAAATCTCAACAAAGGTGGTGGAAAATAAGTTATTTTTCCTCATTCACTCACTCCTCCCACCTTCTAAATCTCCACCTCTTTTGCTCATTCCTTCCCACCCCTCCCTGACTCTCTCACTCTCTAGGTTCTCAAGGAAGGGTGCTTGGACTTGCTGGCAGCTTTCCAAACTTCAGTAATGCACTAATGAGTATTTGGAGACTCCCCTCAGCACCGACGACGCCATTTGGGACATGAAAAAGGACAAAACGGAGAGGGGGAGAAAGGCAGAGAGAAAAAAACAATTGGCTTGCCCGCCTGGCCAGCAGACAGGAACTACAGTCTCTTACTGTCACCCAGCTCAATAAAGGCTGTAAATAAAACACACCACACACACACAAACCACACAGACAGAACAAAGGCATGGACTTAGGCAAACAAACTCCAGACAGCGTACAGACAGACGCCGTCATATGGTGGTTCTGCACGCATGTGCTCTTCCCCTGAATAATAAAGAAGCTACAGAGCACTTCACTGTGATGATGGCCCAGTTTATGAACTGAGCCAGAAACAGCGATCAAAACAGACAAAAATACAACGAAATGGAGGAAAAACAGAATGAGTCATGCTGAGCTGGCATAAAGTACTTCTTTACTGTTAGAGCTCTGATCCATTTTTTAAAATGTATCACGATTAGATCTACATCCTTCAGTTCAGGACTTCATGAGCTCTCATTTTAACTATGACTAAACATAACCACCCCAAAGTCCAGAAATATACTAACCCAAATAATCGTTACTTACTAAGATGCAAGAGGATCAAGAATGCTGCCAAGAGTTGACAACAGAAACATGCTGCCAAGGTGTAAAATAAGACAGAAAACACATGACCAAGTAGAAACCTGTCTGAACCAAACAAGATGAAAGATCACATTGGTTTAATGCATACAATACAAGATGAAGTGTTCCAAATCCATGAAGAACACAATCATTCTATTCTATTAATTACTAGCAAAGACAAGTCCCTTAAGGCTCTACATACTTACACTTCACAAACAGACTAGCAAGCTTTCTAGGTCGAGGGGATGATCAAAAGTGCCCGACAAGCAGGAAGATGATAGGGTGGTGGTGACCTGGAGGTTGGAGATTCGTTTGCAAACAAAGAGGTCATGGGTTCAGGTTGGGCTTTATCCTACCATCACCAATTAGCCGTTAACAGAAG
Source organism: Distichodus sexfasciatus (assembly GCA_032718565.1). Taxonomy (NCBI): domain Eukaryota; kingdom Metazoa; phylum Chordata; class Actinopteri; order Characiformes; family Distichodontidae; genus Distichodus; species Distichodus sexfasciatus. Next base: position 2,970,585 of record JAVGVS010000001.1, read on the forward strand.
TCCTTGGTTGCTCCAGAGTGACTGTCACTGTAATTAGGGAATGTAAGCCGCTCCACATAAGAGCTTCTGCTAAATGACATAACTGTAAAGGTAACTGAGAACCAAGGATGGGCCCCGATTACTTAGTCTACAGCTCAAGCGGAGGTGCTTTTGTATGCAAATATTCTCAAAAACCTCAAACTAACTTTCAAGTTGTTCAACAAGAAACAAAATCATAACACAAAACCAAGGACTGTAGGTATGGATTATCTCCAGAATGCACAAGGGGTAACGGAAGAGAGGAGAAGCAATGAGTTGGGGTGAGAGAGATGGAGCCTCATATGGGTGTTGAAGGGCGTAGAGGCTTACGCTCCCTGGATAACCTGTTCTGGATGAAGAGGCTGTCAGTCGTGCAGCAACACTGCAAAAACAGTGCAGACTCCTACTGTTCAACAAGCCAAATGCCATCACTTATTCTCAGTAACATCCTTCAGCTAGAACAAAGCACTCATGGAAAGCCTTGTTCGTTGTGATATGGAGGTATAAAAAAACGTGTTGGTGATTCAGAGTAACTACTTTGCTCTTAGAAGCATTCAAAAGCGTTCAAGAAACACGAATCATCCCTCAATATGATATTAATGCATTTTCCGACCTCAATCAAGAGCAAAAGAAACCAAATCAGTCCTTGAATTTACCTTCATCACCTCTTTGCTAGGCGTCTGAGAGCCAATTACTGGCACAGGCCTGTGACGAATCAACCTTTATAACACCGCGTCTCTAAGACAACCAACTTCTACTAGTTTTTCTTTTTTTCGGCAACCCAAAAGTGCTTCTCTTTAGTCAAATCCCAACCCTGTGCATAACGACAGAAGCCAAATAATTGATCCATGATAGGTGTCTGAAATTACCAGGCCAGTCTTGGTCTTGAAGTCTTGATCTTACTGCCAGTGTAGAAAGCAGGGAAGAAAGCTGACTAAACTTAATCGTGCGCATCAGAGCCGGGCCAAGCCAGATGGCGTCTCAGACTTTGTCTCCATCCATCAAGGCTAGTTATGCCACTCAGATTAGCGATCTGCAGACTTGTTTACCTTCTCGCAGCTAGAAGCATGTCTAAGATTATCCCCACAAAGGGTCAAGAGGCTTCTAGACTGGGGTATTGGGGTATTACAAACTTGCTGAACGTGCATGAGCGTGGTGGTCAAGCCGTGGCGTAAATATTTCTCTCTGCTGAAGAGTTTTATAGAGAATAGAAACCGCGCTAATGCCATCAGTCTGTTCCATCTTGTGGAAACCAGTCCCACCCCTCTACCGTACTGTCTCTATGGGAACCTGCTAAAAGAAGCTTCCATTACATAAAATAGCCTCGGCTAGTGGGTCTGCAGAGACTGTAGCTAGGTGACTGCCTTTATTTCCAACAGTGAGAGGGAGAAAGAGAGAGACAGACAGACAGAAAGAGAGAGAGAGAGGGAGTGAGCGAGCGTGATATCTTCACCTTGGAATTTTAAGATTCTTTCCATGTTCATTTGATTCTAGGTGTTTTTATATAAAATAATTCAGAGATTGTATGTAATTAATCAGATTTTTTAAATAGCTATTATCAACTCTATTTATTCAACTCCATCACATTAATAGTGCCTAGAACTGCTGCAAACAATTCCCTAATCAACTAATCTGTAAATTATATGCTTTCATAAATATAAATAAACAAGGGCCCGCTATGTCACTGCTAACAGATGAAATCTAGCATCTAGAGTCTAGCATTTTAATGAGTTTAGGACCACGAATAATAATTGCCAACTCTTTATTCCATCCACCTTGGATCTTTCTACCACTAAACCTCCACCTCCACAATCTTCCACATAAAAAGACACAACCTGTTCCTAATGTCTCTGTTAAAAATAAAAAGTCATAAACCTTTAAATTAGAAGCACAGTAGCTGCTGAAGTGTTAACTTTGTATGACATTCATAAATCACTGTCTAAATCAGATTTAATAGTTCTTCAGGCTTTTCATAATTGTTTCTAAATGTAGATTAACAGTCAGAGGCACTTCAAATCATTTAATCAGTAATGACAAATTAAAATAAGACACTTATTTTTCTCAAAACAACAATGACATGGCATTACTCACCTTTTACTATTAGGTCCTGAATATGAATGTCATAATAATTCATTAAAAAGAGGTGTATGCAAATGATATTACAGCACTCTAATGGTTAGAGAAGCTTGTTTACAGGTCAGTGAGTCTTCCAGGTGGCGTAAAGATAATGATAAGCTAATTGTGATATTAAATGTGCCAAAGTTATGGCTGTCTTAGTCAACCTGTTTCTCACCAAATCTTATTTATATGGCAAACATGCACAATAAGTGAGACCAAATGTACTTCTAAGAGAAACTTTATCTGCCCACTCTTCAGACATTACTGTTTTAAAAACAGTTAATAAGAGTTATATAATCCTTCAATGCCATGTGATCACTACGCAAAAACAGGAAACCTGCTGGCCTTTTGCCTGCCACCAATTTACTGCAAAAAATATATGGGGAGTCTGCAATATTTGCATGTTTTCATGAGTGCTTTGTTTGTAGATCGGAGTTTAAAAAGGTAGCATTCTACTTTATATCCAGTATATTCACTGGATTCAAAGACAGTGAAGCTGATTCTCCAGGGTCAGAAGATCGTCAACAAAACATTTTGGGATTTAAAGAAAAAGACACAACTTACCCTTTATTAGTACAAACATAACATGCAGCCCACACAAACCCACTGCTCACCCATTACCTATTTTGTTTAATTTGTGCAATTTTCACCAATGTAATATTTTCCCCCCTCAAACCCACATTTATACAAAAAAACCCTTTATGCGTTCTTGCCAACACCTGGAGAAACAGGGTACATATGGTCCTCCTCCCACACTAAAACAAGAGCATGAGCGTTTAATAAGCCTACAGGTTTGACCATTATTCAGTTGTTCCACTGGCTTCAGTCACTCAGGTCGACGTGTGGCGCTGACTGGCAGACCAAAACGCCGCATGAAAAGCTTTGGCGCTGAGCCTCTGACCACAGAGCCCTGTGCCAGGGTTTTGAAATACCCCTTTACAAATACGCCCCCTTCCAGCTTTCTGCTCTGCACTTGCTTCTCGCCACCCAGACACGTAGGCGCTGCTGGCAGAAGAACGCCTCATGTCCCCCTGCAAATGTGGCGTGGGTACACAAGCCTCTGCCAAGCTTTCCTAATGCAACTTCGGCGCTCTTCTGTGCGGATAAAGGCAGATTAATCTCTATCTCTGGCCTACAGGAAGGCTATTTTCAAATGTCAAGTCCCCCCCTCCCAAACACACACACGAGATAATCTTTGCGGCAGGTACGCTTGGCCATCTACTTCCACGGTTTAGGAAATGGGCTAATCAAAATAAAGTCAAAGGGCGACACTGAAGCGGACATCTTTCCCTCCCTGTGGAAAAAGGAAAACAGCAACACTGCCTTGAGCTCGGCAAACTTTTCATATATACAAATGTCAGTCTGCAGGAAGACATTCTGAGGCGTTAGCTGACTTTCAATGACAAGTGTTCATTGTAAGTGATTAGATCAACCCGGCATTTGTTGCTTCATGTGACAGTGTGTGTAAAGTGAGCTGCGTCCCTGAAACGCAGCACACAAGTGGACAGGGCCAGCTGGGAAAGAGGAGAAGAGCAATTGGAGTTGCTGTGGCTAACAGCCAAAAACTAGACAGACACAATTTTATAGTGGGCAGCGTGTGACTGAATGAGAGTGTGTGTTTGTCTTTTGAAAAATGTGTGTTCAGCGGCCGTAGAAGGTAGGCTAAAGTAGCAATGTCATATGACATGCAGATCGACGTGCAACAGGAGAAAAAAGTGCAAAACAACAACAATAGGGCTGCAAAATATTGGGAAAAATTACTTTTTAATTAAAATATGTGATAAAAATATATTGCGTGATATACACAGCAAAATACAGGAATTTTAAATACCAAATGACTTAAATGGTGCATTTTGGAAATTATGAATCATTCCAGAGTGACTAGAATGATTTTAAGGGAGTGTATCTGCACAGAAAAAAGTTGTAAAGGTGAAACTTGATATTTAGTGCAAACAATCTTTACCAAAAACACCTAAATCTGAGTAAATGTTAGACGGCTCTTGAAGATTACTTATAGAAAATTAGTACTTGGTAGGTTTCCATTTGTGCCTGGCATTGGATTTCATATGCACAAATTGTGATGACAGTGAAAAGACATATAATGTACATCTCTAAATAACACTCAGACACAAAGACGGGTTACAGAGAAGTGGGAAGGAGGGTAACAGAAGGCAAACATGGAGTACCCTGTGAGGGCAACATCACATTCCCCCAGTGAAATGATTTTTCAATTAGTGTGTGAAATGCAGTTGGGGGGGGGGGACCAGGGGCATCTATCACTCATTATATGGGGAGGAAAATGGGGCAGTCTGAGGTTCAATCTGTTCAGTGTCTGCCAAAATGGTGTGTGTGTATACATGTGTGTGTGTGTGTTGGGGCAGTCAGCGTCACCACAAGGGAATGTCTCTCCCCTCCCCCCAGCAGACACAACCCCCCCACACCTCTCCCTGCCCCCTCCTGCCCATGGAGCCGGGGAGAGACACATTGTTTAGTCTAAATCCTGCAGCTACAGAGCACCACACTGTACACACTAGTCCCCCACCTCACACAAAAACACACACAGGCACTCACAATACAACACACTGCTGATTATAGTGTCTACTGAACTCTTAACTCACAACTGCTCCTCAGAGGAAAGCTGCGCAGGAGGCACAGAATAACACCAGAGCATGCACTCGCAAATTTAGAACGTCCCACAATACTAGTAAAGTGTGTTTATTTCTGGGTGTATACACACTAGAGTCATGCCGTGCATGTCCCACGCCAGGCTCATCGTAGCACAGACACCAAGCTCACTCACAAAAACACAGGCACACACACACACTCTGCTATCTTTGAGAGATACTGTACTGTCCAATGACTCCTAAATATACTTGATGGTAATAATATTATATCTATTTCTAACCCTAACCTTAAGTAACTGAGAGCAAATCCTTTCACTCTTAGTTTTTCTATTAAAACCCGCAACTTTTCTACAAAGGCATTTCTCCTTATTTTCTCTTTATCATCACATACTGTACCAAAATGTACTCACAAAGCCTAAAAAAGCAGTGAAATCTCATATTTTGCATTTTCTAATTTATTTTTATTGCATATAAATGTACACTACACTTCACTACAGTTCTATTTTATGTAACACAATTAAACAAACCAACCACCCAAACAAACAAACTAAAAAAAGAAGAAGTAATAATTAAATCTAAGAATATTAGTGTATGTTTCTATTGGATTTCCTACTTTTTGGAGGTAAATAAGGTACCCACAATCTGTCCAAACACACAAAGAGTGTTTCAAATGTGAAGGACCAGAGAGTTCAGTGAACTAGTGACCACACATTCTTTTGCACAATCAAGAGTACAAATCAAAAACATGGCATAGCTTGACGCAGTAAGTCGGCAGCCAATGTGCAGCTCCTACTTCCTGCCCTGCCCCGCAGACGGGCAAATTCCTTCAGGCTGCACGCACGCGCACGCGCACGCGCACACACACACACACAAACCCATATACATGGAAAAGAATACAGGAAACAACAGCAGATCTAAGATTGTTTCCTCAGACTTACTTACTTCCTAACTGGCTTGGCTGCCTAATCTTAGCCATGAACAGTTCCATTCATAGCATTTAACAGACACTCTAATACTAAACACTTACATTAACTAATTAAAGGGAAAGTCTCCCTGATATAACTTGGGGTTAATGGTTTTACTCAATGGCCCAATCATGTTAGCGCTGGTAGTAAGACAAAGCTGGATTTGAACCTACTGCCTCTTGATCTGTAGACGAGTATCTTTACCACTTGGTCATCACCACCACCACCACCACCACCATCCTGAGGAACATTTCTCTACATTATGTGTTTATTGATAACATCATTAATAATCTTGAGGGCAGAAATTCCACTGAGTTAATTGTATCTGTCAGCATATAGGTGTGAGAGACTGAACAGGAAATAATACAAATTCTTCCCGGATGAAATTATGCACCCATAAGGGTAATTACACAGCAGGAGAAAGAGAGTCGCTGATGTGTAATTTCCAAGTAACCCTTTGTAGAAAAAAAAGACAAGCTGTACAACTGCTTCAGACGATAGCAGCTAAACAGGGTGTGACAGCTTTGAGTTTCTAAAATTTTCCTTCATGGAAATAACAACCGCACAATCAGAAGCTAATGTTGATGCAAATACGGGGCTCAAACTGACAATTTTCACAATTAAGGATCATCTCTGAGCCATAATTATTAGGGTTTGTCTTTAATATCTGTATTTGGCATTACACGCTCCCAGCTCAGGACATATTTAAATTCAAACCTTTTTTTCCTGAAAAAGAGCAAATTGCGGTTCATGTTAACTCTCACATGTCACAGAACAAGATAGGAGACTGTGTTAAGCAACACACCATTTCCTGAGCAAAGTAGCACACGGCCGAACGTTGATCGGCTGTGGCACGCTGCCGTATTCCTGTTGCTAATGTCCTCATGTCTAGTAGTAAAAATTGCTTGAAAAGCAGGGTGGAATGGCATTTGTGGGGAAACCTGACAGCCATGTGCTGCCCTCCACGCCGGCTGCAGAGAGTAATGAGCAGCGCTGGGCTCACCAGAGTGAGAACAAGAGCCACGGCTTCATGCTCTATTGACAATCAGAGAGACGGGGTAATGGCTCTGTCTGTCTGTCAGTCTGTCTCAGTCAATAGTCATGGACATGACTGTGGGTCTCTCACACTGTCTACTTCTGTACCTCTGCCATGCGTAAAACACTGCCTCCTTCACACACTTAAGCAATGCAGCTCCTTGGCTGCTTCCCCCCTCTCTCTCTCTCTCTCTCTCTCTTTTTTTCACTCTGTCTCTCTTTCTGCTCTTCAGTCTCCCTCTCTCTGTTTCTCTCCACCTTTTCTTCACCTCCCTATCTCTGTCCATCTCCATTTTCTCCTTCTTTCCCACTCCTTTACTGTTTGTCTCTCCCAAATCTTTTGTCCCTCTATCCGGCTTTCTCTCTCTCTCCTCCCTCAATCTGACTCTCTCAGACAATCGGCCTCAGGCAGAGAATAATCACAGCAGTGGCACCTCTATTCTGGCCTCCCAAATATGCCAACAACCAGCAAAGCAAGAGTGTGTTACTGAGCAAAGAGAGCCATGACTGGGGATTTTAATCTTACAAACAAAGCAGTTATCAGCCAGAAATATTAGCTTCATTCTTTCCATGTTTTCAAAATAAAAGTCAAATTAACATAGCATAACCAGTTATCAACAATCCATCAAAAAAGATTATGAGTTACATGTCCTGACTTTTTGATATTCATCAATAACAGAAACTTAAAAATGCCTATTTCAGATGCTAATTGAAACAAAAAATGTTCCCTTTATAGCACCCCATTTTGCATCTCCAATCCTGTGTGCATTGACTATCAATATGGCTGAAGTGGCGCTCTACTGGAGACAGAGCCAGTTATCTTATCAAGGCCGAACACAATCTGCATTACACGGAATGGCAATGAAGGCTCACACAAGCAAGTATGACAGTTCTGCTGTGTCTGGGTGCCATTCTGATTAGGAAATGAAATGATGGAAAGTGGAAGACTATTGACCTCACGGGGAACTTTATTACCAAGTTTACCTTCTTGTGGCTTAATTGGAATTAAGGGGCTTGCTCGGGGACTCTACTGTGATAGGCTAGCGCTGGAGAAACCATAGAACCAGACTCAAACCCCCAGCCTTTAGGTCTTAAAACTAGACCACCTCGATTCACAAACAACTGTTTTCAAGAACAAAACTCGCAAAAAGAATAACTTAGTATCTGTTTTAAAATGCAATCATGTGATGTGCAACTATTAATGACCAGTATTATTGTAATAAAGATATGAAGAAGACACTATGTTTCTATAAATGCATTAACCTCCCTTAAAAACTAAGGTTAAGGCCCTTAAGCCTAAAGGGGTACCTTAGTGTATGTTTTAAAACACAGTCACGTGTTGATTATTTTGTTGTGACGACTACTGATGAGCAGGGGACATTACTGTAATAAAGTAATAATTAAGGCATTTATGATTCAATAAATGTGTTAAAAATCTCCTTAAAAATTGGAGTTAAAGTGTTTGGAGTGGAATAAGCAACTAAATGCATAAATAAACATATACACACATACATACACCCACATATACTTTCAAGTCTAGGCCTAGTGCTAAGACTGGCATCAGTTCTGACAGAACCGCATACAGTGTAAGATCCAAGTTAAGTTCGTTTACATCATCATCATCATCATCATGATCATGTAAGCACTTACCAGTCACTGGGCTCAGCAGCAACACGGCGTACAGTCCCAAAGCCAACACCGATATTCGGCCCCAGACCTTCATAGCAGCGACGCTTTTATTTACGCCGGCAGAAATAATCACTGGGCCGCCGCTCCAAGTTTTCTCTCGGTGTGTGTGAGTGAGTGTTCCTGCTCTTCTACCTCCCGGTATGGGAGCTCATTTAGCGTGGACAAGGCCGTCCAAAGGCGGAGAATTCGCAGGTGAACGCGAACAGACGGCGCATGATTTCCGACGTCGCGGATTTTTGTGGCTCAGTCAGACCCAACGATCGAGTCGCTTAGTCGGCGTCGGGAAGCTAAGCTAACTAGCATTACAGTTTCGCAGCGGTGCAGTGTTATTATTGTTTAGCCAGCTCCAAGTGGGTTCGTCTCGCATTTGCACCATCCGTTTGGTGGCTTCTTATGGTCTTCACCCCCTCGTCTTGATATTAGTAAGCCACTCAGTTGGCAAAAAACTGAAATAGCCTCTCATTCAGTCAGAAGCACCGGCTCCGGGCTTTGCTGCGTTCAGCCCGAGCGCTTCCTTCGATGTGGGTCAGTTCTGCGTTGCCCGTCATGACAGTCCATTTCGGATTAGTTAACTAAAGCAGTTCCATCATCTACCTCCACTCGCACCTCACCTGCTCTTTTTGGCGCTCGACACCGAACACTTCTGTGCAAAAAAAAACTGTCGGTTTAGGGTCGCGAAAACACGGCGAGATTGTTTGCTCCGAAGTGTAACCACCGTCAAAATCTTTCGAAACGAGACCGACGGGGAGGGGGGGGAATCGGTCTGAAGCGTTCGCGTTTGATTCCGAGCCTGAAAAATAGCCCTTTAACAGCGAGATTAGCTTATTTAACAACTACCAGGTTCCGTTTCGCCCAAAATAGAGGCATTAGATGCACTATTTACAGTTCCGACTCCAACAACTTGGTTCCAACAGCCATTTCTCCAGATGAGTTCGCTGCCCCTCGAATCCAGACGTGCTCGCGCGACCGTTTCGGTAACTTCGGCTGCGTTCCAAACCGCGTACTACCGCGGTGAGTAGGACACAGCCGTAGGTTGGAAGTCTGAGCCGTAACAACGCTAGTGGCGTACTTTTTTGCATACTGTGTAGTATGCGGATTGGGACGCGGCCGTGGCGTCTTCATGCAGACGCTGAAGGGCAGGTCTCCCCCTCCTCCTCCGTCTCTCAGGCTCCTCAGCGCGGATTCGACTTTAGGCGCAGTGACTAGAGACAGCGTCATTTTGTAATACAGTAGTTTATTTACCATAGTTCAGGACTGGATTTCAAAATTATTTTACCAATGCAAGGTCGCAGGATAAAACTTTTTAGTTTTGTTGTGTTTTCAGCCTAACGTATCCGAATTCTTGGTTTTGTTGTGCGTAAAAAATAATTATAACTAATAGTTTGCTTAAAAATTACAATAATGTAACGTTAAAGTTTCCCCTTAATGTGTATGTATTGATTAGCCTAATAATTAATGTTGCGTCATTCTCAAACCCAAGAACACTTTACAAATGAGCAACAAAACAAGCAATAAACATGTACTTTACAACAATTTGACTAGAAAAGAAACAATTATAATATCAAGAGAAAAGGTAAAACTTAAGATGGCTCTAAAATTCAGAAATGAAGGAGCTTTTTAGGTAGTTATTAGGTAGCAAGTTGTGCAATTTGGGTACCGCAACACAGAAAGCTCCACCTCCCGTAAAAGATAATCTGTTTGGGTGCTGCAAGTAATCCGGAGTCAGTAGACCTTTTAACCTGTGGGTAGTGGAATAGGGATGTATTAGATCCTTTATATAGACACCCATGCTCTGGCTTCATACAATATATACTGTATGACACAGTATGTTGAAGCACAAAAATGGTAAAAACTGATGTTTGAGTGCTTGGTGAGATTCTTTTGAAGGGAACTCCCAGAGTGAGTTTAATGCTTATTATGCTGCATTAGATGGGATTACCTGGGATCTCAAAATTCCCAAACCCCAGTTAGGACAAGCAAAAAAAATACATTTATGGCATTTAGCAGACATCCGGAGTGACTTCCATTTCCTAATTACAGGGAAAATCTCTCTGGAGCAACTTGTAGAGAAGGGCCTCATTCAGAGGCCGAATCACAGTAGTTAGGGTAGAGGTTTAGATATTTAAGATTCAAGTTTCTTTGTTACATACATAGTTATACAAGTACAACATGTAGTGAAATGTACCCTGAACGACCCTGGAACTGTGCAAATCAAAAGATAGAATTTAGAGATTTTTAGGATTTGAACTTACGACCTCTTGGTGTGTAGGTAAGAATCCTCAAGGCCACTAGGACTCCACTACACAAATCTAATGCCCTGCTCAGTAACTCTAGTAATTTGATAAAAGTACCTCCAAGATACATATTTTATTTCTATACAAAATGGCTGCTTACACAGCTCCCCTAGTTTAGCTGTACACTATTTCATTAAACCCATTAGCTTTATTAGAAAGTGAATCAGTCACACATCAGTAACTTAGCTTGCTAGGTAACAGTGATGTTATCTGCTCTGATAATATATTCAGAATTCACTCCTAGTACATTCAGAATGTAACAAGGTAAATTTTATGTATGTTATATAGTTCATAAACAAACTTGTTGGCAGCCATCTTTCTTTTCCAACTTTGTACATAGAAAACTGAGTTTTTAGCTAAAATAGGCTGTTATTTTGTGTTTCCCAATTGTGGGCTAAATTGAATGTAGCATTACTTCAGTAAGCACATAATTCCCAACATATTCCTTTGAAGCATAACAGTGTTAGAATATGAATGTATTACTGTAAATATTTCTAGCGAGCCACGAAACAAACTGTTAAAGATTTCAAAAGCCTTTTCTTATCCTGGACTTAACTGACGCCAAGGTTCTGAAATCACATTCATATTTTCCATTGGGATTTTGTAGAGAGAACAAAAATAGAAATAAATACTAGCTGACAAGGGACAGTAAAAATGTTTGTTTAATTCTACCGACTTTGCATAATGGAAGATTATTATTATTTATAAGATCTGTTAGTGAGCTCGATAATGACAAAAAAAGTTTGAAAATTTTTGAAAAGAGTTTGAAATTTCGAAAGTTTTAAAAGAGTAGTCACTACAAAGCACCGTCACCTCGTTGGGACAGGAGTGAAAATGTGCTGATGTCAGAGCGCCACCTAGTGTTCGGTTAATATGCGCACTACCGCAGTATCAGCAACGCAGCGCTTCATTAGGGCAGTGCAATATGGCACTTCAGCCTTTAATCAACTCCAGATGTGTTCTGCATTAAATCTCACAGTAGCATTATGTCAAATAGAGATCAATACAGATTTCAGATTTCAGCTTGTGTATTTTCAACAGTACACAAATAGTTTGTATTGTATTTGTAATTGTATCTGTCTGCAGATTTTTGTACTCAGGTTAACTTATTGTAATATAATATAATATATTACAATATAACATAATGTTTATTTATCTTTATTCTATTCCCCTATCTCCTTATTTTAAGTTTAAGTTTGTATATTGTATCTTTTTTATTTTTCTATTTTATTATATTTTTTAAATTCTTTGCCTAAATTGCACAGTCAAAAGAGCGGATCAGGATACATTTTACTGCATGTTGTACCTGTATAATTTGCATGTGACAAATAAAGAATCTTGAATCTTGAAATATGACATTGTATATTATTTTATATATGGGTAAAATAATAAATAATGGAGTCCAGATAACCCTTTTTATTCACATTAATTAATGCAATAGTAAAGCAGTGGGGGTGCTTAAAAAGACTGGATAAATATTTAGAATTTATAAAGAAAAAAAAACAAAGTCTTTCCCTCTATAAACAAAGGGCTGGATTATGAACTGCAAAGAGTATTATAAAAGTTGTCAGTGCTAAGCAACCAAAATCTGCTTTTGGGGCATCAATGTACTGGAAATAAGAGGGGCAGTTGTTCTAAACAACACAGTTAAGTCATTTTCATTTAGCTACCATTATGTATTTTTACACAATATCATATGAGAACTGCTCTAAGGAAAACTTGAAATAAAATATTTTTCTTACTTTGGTGTGCTTTTAAGCACGTTGTGCAAAGTGAAAATAGCAGTAGTAAATGTAGGTGTTGCAACCTGATGGAGAAAAGATAATCCAGACAATCATCAGCCCTTTCCTCACAGCATGCAATTTTCTCATACAAGTGTATGTGATTATATGATCATATTATTAAATTATTACATTTTCAGAATTCATATGCCACTGGAATGTCTATATTGTAGTAACTTCTGAAAAAAGTCTCTGTGACTTGTTCAAGCACGATAATAAATAAGCTTTTTCACTATATACACATGACCTTTTTTCAGAAAGTTCAGTTCAGATATCTTGAGAAAAACTTTACTAGCAACTGCATAGTAAAATACACCTTAACCTTAAGTAATTGTTTTCATGATGTCTGGGAACATGCTTACAAGATTTAGTGGCTGTCATCCATTTCAAAAAGTGACTTAAAATTACAACTCTAAATGAAAAATTAAAATGCCCAAACTCGGTATTTTCTATAATAACAAAAATCAATAATATTTTAAATGGTTGTTTGATGTTTTATGCAGCATATTTTGGGCTTTCATAGGTCAGGTGCGTGCACCTCTCTCAACACTGTATTAACATAGGTTTAAAACATAGATTTATAATAACAACAATTGACTGAAACATGTTTTTGATTCTCAGCCTCTCTGTAAAGCAGAATAATTATCAGGAAGCCATTACACTTATGTGTACAATTATTGGAGCTTTATGTGTAGGAAAGTCTGCTAAAAGTGTTTAAATTCACTGTTTGCACAAAAGTAAACTATAATTATGACCAAACTGGAAAATGAATTTTGCATGCCGGCACGTTCAAAATACTGGCTTAAAAAGTTACTTATATACCAAACTCTACACAAGAATTTACAATTAGATAAGATTAGAATTCTGAGTTGAAAGAAAAGGGTTCATTAGGTTCAAGATGATTTATGCCAAAAACTAAAATATAACAAACTCAACCAACTCTTCAGCTAATTAACAAGACCGTCATATGGTTTGTTAGAAGAGATAGAACGCTAATCTTTATGATGACCACAACTCACATGACAAAATTACATGTATATTACAACAATACTCCATATGTGATAGTGGAGAGGGAGCTAGTGGATTTGGAATCTCTAACCATCGAGAATTGCTTGTATAACAGTACAGCATGAGTTGATGGTGGAGGGATCTTGAGAGAGGCCATTACATATGGGCAGTGGTTTTCAACCAGCAGGTGGTCCGTGACATGCAATCCAGTTTCACTATTGAAATCACTTATAGAATAATTTCACTTGAGTTTTTTAAGATGACCATTCTAGATGATTTGGGCATCTTTATGACTAATTAATTTAATGCAAATATCTAAAAAATAATAGAATTTTTTTTAAAAATTATTTTATTATTTATTATTTTATTATTGCTTAATCTGAATGGTGGTCCCCAGGACAGAACCAGTGGAAAACCCTTGATATACAGTGTCAAAAAAAGAAATGTGCACGGCTGTGGCCATTCAAGACCTGAACAAAATCCTATATGATGAAATTGCATACATTATTTTACAAAGGTACTGCACGATGATGAGCACTGCAGGATGATGAGAGTGGATGTAGCTCTGGAGAGACAATCACATCACTCTTACTTTTACATTTATAACATTTAGTAGACGATCTTATCCAGAGCGACATACAACAGTGCTTGCAGTCCATCTGTTCTTTAAATCTGTAAAGCAAACTTAAATCAACAGTTGCTGTTCAACTAAGTTGCGGCAAAATAAGTCACACACCTTTACAAACCCTGTCAAAGAAAACACTCAGAAATTAGCAAAGACTACTGTATAAGAATACACACATAAAAGGTAGTGGGTAAGTGCCTGATATTTTCACCATCACGTTTCTGTCTCTGTGATAGATGGAGCTGTAGTGAGCGTTTGGACTCCAGAACTGCTCGATCCACTCGGTACTGGAGAATCGGTCTCTCTAACCGGGGACGGCGTGTTGCGGCGCAGGGATTTGCGCAGAAGTGGGTACAGCAGTTTATTGGAGTTGTTCGAAGCTTTGCCGCTTTCCAGTGTGCGCTTGTTGATGTGCTGGATGTTGAGGCGGCAGCACAGTGTCTGCAAGAAGGCCGTGCGGAACTGGCGTGAGGACAGGTTGTACAGCAGCGGGTTGAGCACCGAGCTCAGGTAGAAGAAAGTGTCGGCGATAGGGTGCAGCACCACGTAGGCCAGCAGGTAGCTCACCGTCCAGTCTGATTTCGGAAGCGCTGCCGTCATGAGACGACGAATCTGGTTCGGCATCCAGCACACGAACAGAGCACACACGATCAGCACTGAGGAACACACACACACACACACACACACACACACGAAGTGCAAATGAACCTAAATACGCCCAAATACAATTTTTTGACATGACGTGTTTTGGACATTTCAAACTGTTTTTTTTTACTCCCAAATAAACTACATTTGTGTTTTGAACCTTAGAAGCAGCTAATGCTCAACAATACCTAGCTAATTAATCAGCACAAATGCATCAACTTAAATTTTCATCGAGTGCATTCAGAAAGTATTCAGACGCCTTCACTTCCTTCACATGGTGCATCTAAAATACTGTATATTTCTCTTTAAACAATCATATACCAAGCATATGCCTTTCCTAATCATATTTTCAATCTATCTATCTTCAATCATGTCTTCTAGAGGTGCACAATTTAGTCTTTAACATTCTACCCTGTTTTGCCATATGTACAAAAGTTTAGGAAGCCATGCTGATTTTGAATCACAGTGGCCTTTAAAAAGGGTCTGTTGGCTCTGTTAAGCTGTAGCAAGCAAAATGTTTTGATGGGTTTTCAATTGATACAAATTACATCTTAATTCTGTTCATCCCAAACATTAAAATACCAACTGAGGCATTTTATTTATATAATTTGTTCTTATTTGCTCAGATTTTATTTATAGTTCACGTTCCAAAGACCTTGTTTTGGCGAGGTGCAGCGTTCTAGAGCTGTTCCAGTGGTGCATTGTGGCCCAACACCTCACTGAGACACATGTCTAGTGATAAGATAATAATGTGATCAGCTCTGTTGCACATAATGTAGGTGTGACCTTCCCTAGTTCTTCAACCACTCATATCATGTTCACTGTTTGTAGATGAGGGCATTGGACACATATCTCATCTTTTCTTGCATATTGAGATAAAACTAAACTATATAAAGTAGAGTGAACTAATGTTCTGCTTACACATGGATTTGAGACATACAGTATGTGTAATATGTAAAATGTATATTAATTAAAAATAAGTCTTTTGTAAATTGTCTTTTCTTCTGAAAACAGTACAAATAAAAGAGACAACATGAGATGCTATTATTATTGTGTATTTACAAGCAATTTTGGTCAAAGCTTTAAACTGAGGGCTTGATGATCACAACATTTACATTTGGTTTGGAGCCTTGCTGTTAACACAGCACAACACATCTTAATCTTTTAATGATGTTAATCAGGATGTTAAGGTTAGGGGAATGTTGTAATCCTTGCAATTGTACATTGAGAAATAATGTTTCCAAATGGTTGAACTCTTTGCTCACAGTTTAAAGCTTTGACCAAAACTTCAGAATGTCCCATCCCAGTTTGTTGAATCAAAACCTAATATTATGTTGTAATGGGGGGCAGTAGAGTGACGTAGTGGTTAGCGCCGCCTCACAGTGAGACGCTCCTGGGTTTGGTTCCCGGGTTGGCTATAGGGCCTTTCTGTGTGGAGTTTGCATGCTGTACCCGCGTCAGCGTGGGTTTCCGCCAGGAGCCCCGGTTTCCTCCCAAAATCCAAATGCATGCAGTATAGGTTGATTGGTGACTCTAAATTGGCCCCATAAGGTGTGACTCAGAGTGTGAGTGTGTGTGCCCTGCGGTGTGTTGGCGCCTGTGCAGGATTGGTCCCAGTCTTGCGTCTTCAGGTCCTGGGATAGGCTCGGGTCCTCTCCACGACCCAGTTGGGATTCAGCGGTTCAAATAATGAATGAAAGAATGAATATTGTAAAGGATGTAACCACAAAGGCTCAGGATCTACTAATGCAAGATGAGATTTCACTACATGACATGATCTGAGATGGACATTGGCAAAGTTGAAATAGGTATTGGTTGGGTAACAAGTCAACTTTTGAGCTTTAAATAAGTTAACAAAGTAAGGGGACATTAAGTTGGCCTGATAGGAAAAAGATAAAGATCAACCCAACAGTACTCACCACGAACTGAAAAAAAAAATCTACATAAAGGTATGTCATTTGAAGCACTCATGGCATAGAAAACTTCCATATCTATCTCTATAGACACGATTTCTGTTAAAGTGGAAATGTAGTTTGGAACTAGATGTCTTTTCACTTAGTTATTTCAATAAAACAATGCTTAAAGGGAGAGTTGATGTAACAGTAAACATCCTGTCTCAACACATAATGAGTAAGAGAATCTATATACCTTGGCCTTCAGGTATTTTGTGTATTACCAACTGTACCAAGTTTTTGGAAATGTGACCATTTTACACACTTAGTACCACTGTAGATTCAGTCTTAAATCTTTCAAAAAGTGTAAAGTTTAAAATTGTGATCATTGATCATTTCCTTACCTAAGAAAAGGATGGTTTGCTTGCGTGAGGCTTTGAGTCTGGCACTCTCATGCTTGGGTACCCGGAGTTCACTTTCATTGTTTGAAGTGTCCACAGTGGTAATAGGAGCCCTCAGGACCATGATCATGCTTCTGCACATGAAGCCTACACTTCCCAGGACTATCATGTAGAGGACGAAGGCTGTGAAAATGCTGGCCCGGTACATTCCCCAAAAATCCCGCAAGTTGGTGCAAAACGTCAAGTTCTGTGCTGGGGCCGATCCCGGCTCCATCACATGCCCCTCTGTTCCTGTGACAAAGAGCAAGGGCATAGCAATAAGGACAGAAGTGAGCCATGCAGCCAGGATGAGGTGGACGGTGCGAGCACGTGCCAACGCTATGTAGCGAAACGGGTGACAAATGGCCATGTAGCGTTCAAAGCTCAATGTGGCCACGTTCAAGATGGTTGCATAGCTACACGCCTCAAACAGGAAGTTATAGATCTTGCAGGAGGCATTTCCAGAGGCAGAGCTGAAGGGAAACCAGATTGCGCTGTAGAGCTCAACTGGCATGCCAATCAAGAGGACCAGCAAGTCTGAGCAAGCCAGGCTCACCATGTGATCAGTGACATTCTTCTGCAAGTAGCCGTTTCGCTGCAGCACCTGGGTCACATAAATTGTGATGCTGTTTCCGACAATGCCCAAAACCAGGATGAGGCTGTAGAGAACCGTGAGGAAGACCTTCAACTCAAAGTGTGACTCCAGCTTTTTCCAGTCCTTCTTTCCCTCTGGCTGTTCCATTCTC
Source organism: Distichodus sexfasciatus (assembly GCA_032718565.1). NCBI lineage: Eukaryota > Metazoa > Chordata > Actinopteri > Characiformes > Distichodontidae > Distichodus > Distichodus sexfasciatus. Next base: position 2,988,465 of record JAVGVS010000001.1, read on the forward strand.
TCGCTGGCCGTCTCTTTGCTCTGATCCACCCTTTTGACTTTAGTCCAGAGAAACTTATCTTTCCAGGAACACTGATATCAGTGCTATTAATCATCAAGCTGCCCTTACAATCCAAATCTAATTTTCCCACACAATAATAAGCCCATTTAGAGTTTCAAGAGTAGGTGCGGTTATCGGTCCGAGTGTTGAATTTACCCCGTGAAATCCAGAGGATCCTCCTCTTATCTCTTTGGCGTAGAACCTCTGACCCTGCTGCTCCAAATCACAGGATCTCCTTAAGGGTCAGGTCTCATTGTCTTCTCCAGGCATCTAGTTTGTAGTTCCCTTTTTTCTCCAGAGAGTAACTGAGCTTAGACTTATTTCAGATAACCAAAGCTGATCTCATTCTCCTTGGTAAGTTCCTGAGTTAATCATTACCGCAGACTCTGAGGGCGATGTTGTGTGTGTGGATGTGTGTTAATCAGAGTGAGCTAAGTAGACCAGCCCTGATTTTACCGTTCCAGCACCTCTGTTGGAGGCGGAGTGATTGGTCAGTCCCCATTTTCAACAAAGGTGTGTCATGACCCTTGTGTTTACATAAACTAATATGTACGTTTGTGAAATTGTGAACCATAGTGCATATTCATTTCTTTCTGAATATTTGTTGCTTTGTAGTTTACACAGAACAGATAAAGCCATCATTAGTCTTTTAAAGTTTTCCAAACATGTCCACAGGGATCAGTGAGTCACGGTAGAGCCACCCACCTTGGGACGAAACCAGCAGCACTCAACTCTGTACTGACTCAAACACACTAAAGTAAACAGGATAAGAGCAGCAGTCAGAACATAGCCAGTATGAATGAAACCGTCAGCTGGACTGGATCAAGGAATCACTCTGCTGTCTGCTTTCCTGCCTGTTTAGATTTTTCATTTCTGATGTATGACAATGGCAAAACACAAAAGCAACATTAGATTCACCGAAGGATGTGTTTCTGAGTTGCAAACATCAGAGCAGGAACACCCATCTAATGCAAGAGCACACTTAGTTTCTTTCACTGTCACACACCATTTATTACAGCATTCAGGGAACTAGACTGCCACTGTTGCTCTTTTCTGACTAGACACTAAGCTGAGGTGTGTACACACAGTGTTAACAAAGCACAATTTAAAAAATGCTATTACACAAAAGACACATTTTATGCATTGGAAGACAAAATGGGACATTCTGAAATTTTCTATTTCTATTTAAAATGTTGACCAGACAGAGCAAATTCACAACATTTAGCAGATATTCTTAAATTTGTATTTGATCTGTGTTATAAAGATGTTTTATAAAGACTATCTGAGTTACAATTGCTTTTTCTTATTGCAAGTTACCTAACAAACACAAGGGTGGTGGTGGTCTAATAGTTAGGACTATCGTATCTGGTCTAAGGGATTGTCAAATCCTACCTCAAACATTACCATCACTGGGTCCCTGAGCAAGCCCCTTAACCCAAAGCTGCTCTTAGGGAAGTGTCCCTGAAATTGAAGTGGAAATGGAAGTTGCTCGGGGTGAGAGTGTCTGCTAAATGCTGTAATTGCAAAAAGATATGGCACTAAGCATTTCTGCTGACCAGCAGAACTGCTGTATCGTATCTAGAGTGCCTTCCACAAGTAGTGGAGATACAGTATGTAGATAATGTTATAAATTTGCATATATATGAGGCTGTCTGATGAAGAAAGGATTTGAAAATATACCGAAGGTAGGTCTGACAAAAGCACTCTGGACGCATCAAGTTGTGTTCACTGTTTATATTGTATCTGGTAAAAAAGGATATACCCAGTACAAGCTGCATCTCAATGTGAAATGTACTCATTGTGTTTTTAGTATTCCATTTTAATGGAGAAAATATAAGACTTCACATTGATAGCTATCAAATCATATAAGTATGTAATTATCAGGGTGAGTTTGTCATGCAGGTTTTATCAATACTGCAAGATCTACACACTACATACAGTACAAAGATGGTCAAGATTACAGGGAAACTGCAACTGATTGCAGAAATTGTGATTTACAATCTCCAAAACCCTCAGTCAACAAAACACCTTTAAATGAAGTGCATTCAGCCCATAGATTCAATAATAAATGTCAGAAATCTGACAAAACATTTAACTGGGCCAGTTGTTCAGGAGCTCACTCTGTACCCATCCCCTCTAGATTAAAATGGACTCGACATGGACGGATGCGGCCAGGCAATGTTGAACACTTTGCCAAGGAGCGTGACGGGAGAACTGGTGGGTAGTTGTAGTTTACTGCCTGAGAGATCCTAACCCACTATATGAGGACCACATAAGCATGGTCACTCCTGGGATGATTAACAGGAACTTCGGTAAATAAGAGGACGAAACAGTAGGAGGTGACATGAGGCACAGTGGCTCCGGGCAGCATTTGGCAGGTTTCAGATTGTCACTTGCTACTTTTCTGGCCCTGTAAAAAGAAGCCAAAGTCAAAGTAAACTTTATTATCACCTCAAACACGTATCTTTATACAGTGGGATGAGACAATGTGGTTCCAGTTTTACAGTTCCACAATAAAAAACTAAGAAAAACTCTAAGCCAGGCTAAAGTGCGCAATTAGTATACTAACAGAAAACATTTAACAACAAATAAGTTGAACGCATGCCATATCAGCAACCAACTGAAAGATCAAACAGATATATGCTGGATTTTTAAGTATTAAAAATGTTAAAATCTAAGTGACTGTAATTCTGTTAATTTATTACAACCTTTGTACGTACATACTATAAGCTGCGACAGGTCAATGTATTAACAAGCAGATTTCAGTTGGACAATTCTGCTGCATGACGTGCAAAACGTTTTGAGGTCAGCATGAATAAACAGGATTTTGAAATACAGAAGTATCACTGATTGCGATAACAGACAGACATGTTAGTGCTGGGCATCTGTGGGTGGGCGGTGAATCAAGCTGAGGCATGTTCTTTATATTCCCCCCTTTGACAGTCCTGAAGAAACATATTCATGCATTGTATACACACAGTGTTGCAGAGGAGTGTGGAGAAAAAACTAGAGTATAACACATTTTAGTAAATATTATTTAGCTGTATTCACACTATGTACTGTATGTAGGACACTAATATTTTTGTTTAAGTTAATAAGTAGAGAGAGTAATGATTGGGAGTATAGAATCTAAATAAAAAAAATTACAAATAAAAACTATATATGAAGACATATTAAAATATTTACGTGAGTATTTTTAAGTCCATACAGTTATCAAAGGAAAAACTGTTTTTCTAAAAGGTACAACATTAAAGAAGACAAAACTTTGTTTAGAATGTTCTGGTCACCCAAGTGGACGTTGTTGTGGCATATCTGAAGTGTTTAAGCAGCTACTTATTGCCTTGCTGTCTACTGATGGTCCGATAAGCGAGGGCCCGGGGGCAGTGTATTTACATTAAGGTAATTTGCCTTTGGGATGTGACATAAAAATGTTTGCAAACCAAAAAAACTGGAGGTTACTGACAAGTGCCATCTCCATTGAACGTGAACATAACATTTGCTTTGTTGAAGTTCTATAAGATACATTTATAATGGCACCAAGTTAAACTGAACCACATCCAAACAACAAAAAGGCCAAAGAATAATGATCACTCTTGTTTATGTCTCAGTCTTAAAAAGCCTGTTAGTCAGCTAAATGCTCCAAACAAAACTCCATCCCTAACATGTCTGCCAAACTCATCTCAAATTGATCTTCTATATTTAAATAACAAATTATATATATGATTTGATTATACTTCTCACAGATTTGTTTTGGATTAAATGTTTCCAAGTTACCTGGCGAGGTGAGGGTCAGGATGAGAAGCTTCCATTTTCAAGGTCAGAGCTCTGCAAAAGGATGAGACTTTCACACTGCTCACTGTCCTCTGCTAATCTACAACACACACAAACAACTTATCCAAATGAGTTCCAATAAGAATAAGTGACAAATACTTTAAGTTAAAATAAGTTTTCATACTGACTCTTAGGGCTGATAAGATGATTATTTAAAAAAAGTTATCAATACAGTCATTTAAAAATCACAATGTTGTCCAAAGACACTCCAACATTACTGACAATTTATTATGACTATCAGAGAAAACGCACAGTCTTGTATTACTATCTTTGTGAGGTGTTTCCATAGACTCCCATAATGACTAAAGTACATAATTTTACACCTACACCTAATCCTAACCCTAACCTTAACCTCAGTAACCAAAAGCATATCTTTTACCTCTTTTAGTTTCTCAAATAAAACAAGCACATTTTCTAGAAAGTCATTTTTCCTCATGGGGACCTCTCAAATGTCCCCACAAAGCCCAAAAAAACAGATAAAAGTGATTTTAGGGGACAAAAATGCACACATAATGCGATAAAAAGTTGAACGTATTTTCTGAAACGTATACAAATCACAGTTAAAGAGGTAATGTTGCTTTCCAGATTTGTTTATTAGCTATATTACATCAAAACTAAGGCTTGGTAATAACATTATATTGCCTTTCCATTACTGTTGTTTACCAACATCCCTTTTATCAAGCTACAGTGATAACTATTGTACTCATGGATAACAATTTATATTAACAAAAAATTATAGTTATATTAAATAAATATACACAAATGTAGAAAAACATGCTGAGTGAAGATTACATGTTCAGTCGTTCATATTTGTACCATTACAACAGTCCTTTAAGAATGACTCGGTCAGTCCCCAAGTGACAAAGATTTTACTTCAAGGACATCAGCACTTTATGCTCTTTCCTCTGTATCACTGTTCCTTCCCCGACACTCTCTCTCTCTCTCTGACTACATTTTCAAAACTCGACTTACAATTTGTTCCATTAAATTCAAAGCAGGAATTCATACAAAGCCCTATGCCATGTATGCAGTCATTTCATCAGCTACATTCTGATCAGCTATATTCTGACATTTTATTTAAATAATGCAATCTGTCTCATCCCCACTCTGGGTTTTAAAGCATCCCCCACCACCATGCAAATGCTAAGATCCTACCAAATATTATATAGTGATTCTCAACCACTGAGGAAAAACTACACACTACAGTATGACAGTGTGATGGACTCTAGGTAGATGTCCAGATTTTAACGTCACCTGTGAGCTCTGTGCTTGCGGCAGACGAAGGAGAAGAACCTGCGGAGGGCCACCATGGCTGGGTCCCAGTTATTGTAGTGGCACAAGAGAGCAGCCAGGAAGAAGGAGACGAAGACGGGAACTGCTCCCACAAAGAACAGCCACGAGAAACTCGCCTGGACAATTGGACAGTAAGGCAGTTATTATTGTGACTGACGGGACTATTTATAAAAAAAGGTCTTAATGCACATTTAACACTAAACCATTATATCAATATCATAATTTCGACAAAAATGTGTTATTTTCCACTTATAGACTACAAAATCACTATTATTTCCATTAACCAATGTAAGTCCATTACTCATATAGAAATCAATTAATGAGTATGGGATCCCTAATTTATGTACCACATTATATTTAGGGCGTATCTCAGAAATTATGGTGCAGGGTGATGGCTACTTGTTGAAGATTCTCCTTATAGCAGTGACAACGGCAATTACTAAAAATTGCCTTAAATCCGAACCTCCCAAAGAAAGCCTGTGGTTTAATATTGTAGAGTAAATTTCTCGAATGAAAAATTAACTTATTTATTAAAGTTAAGAAGACAATCTTTTGATAAACTGATAAAATACATACATTTAAAAGACATTGGCAATGATCGTATTATAGGTGTTGATTTAACATACTAATTGTAAATGTAATTTTTGTTTACCTACAAGCTATTTGTTTTTATTTATTATTATTTGTTTTAATTTGTTTGGGTTTTGTTGTATGTGAAGTACTCACTATTCTATTAGATGGTTGGATGACCTGCAATTTTGTGTTATTTTGTGTGTGCTTGGGGAAAAAAATTAAACTTAAGTTAATCAAATCAATTAAAGACAATGGACCTCATTCACAAACTTGTTCTTTAAACTCACTTGCACAGTTTTCACAAAGATTTCGACATTCACCAACAGTTTTGTTCTCATGCATTACACAAATTTTACTGCATGCATGTTTGTTACTTAATTGGGTTTTCTTGAATGCGTCTACAGTTGTAGACGTTTCTACAGTTGTGTTCTTACTGGCAAATGAGGCCCGAAAGTTACCACTTTGTTGTTTACTTCTTTATACACACAGCTCACCTTCTGCATGCATATATCAGTCATGATGGACAGCGGAATCGTCAGACTTAGAGCCAGAGTCCCAATCAGGGATGAGGTTAAAAAGCAGCCCCTGTGAACAGACGCACAAACATGGTTTTATGCTTTTAAGTCAGAAAACTACAGAATAATCTACCCTCAAATCTGACTATGCACCTACACATACAGCTTAAGCAAACATACTATTTCTACACACACTAGTGAATAGACACATTAACAATAATACAAACACTCAAGTACCATAGCCACAGGAACTCTGACAGTACTGTTCCGATCAGGCCATTAATGAGGATGTAGCTGATCACCAACCGGCTGGGCATCTCGAATGACTCCAGCCCAGAGTAATGCAGCAGTACAAAACCAGGCCATAATAAAAGCAGGTTAAACAGACCTACAAAGCCTGCGTGGACACACACACACACACACACACACACACAATCATGAATACAGTAATAGTGTGAGAAATCAATTAGCTGGAGTTTTCTTCTACTAACCAAAGAACATGGGGATATCCAGCTTCTCCTCTCGATCCACTTTCCTCTTCAGCATAACAATGTAGACTGCATATAGCATCGCTCCAAGCAGGGACCAGAGAGAGCCTGTGCACAGCCAGAGGGTCTCTTAAATAAAGGAAATCAATGTCCTGGCCTACGGTAGTCATAAGTAGGGATGCACCGATCCAATATGTGGATTAAATATCCCTTCAATAACGAATCAAAAAGCTGGATTGGGTATCGGTGGCATTGGGCTGATCTATGGAGCCGATCTGTTCAATTAAACACTACAACCCCAAAAGCAAGTCCCATGATTGTACTGTTAAATTTCCTTAACAAGACCAGCTCTTTGTGTTCCTGTTGGTTTCAGCACCACAGGATTAGAGACCGTCACAAAATCACAGAACTGTGTTTAAACAAATAATTTTTGAGATGTTAATTTAATAATAAATAATTTTGCATATACATAGGGGTGTGTAATTATTACATTGTTTTAGTTAGGCAAATAGTATTAAGAAAAGTTTTTCCTTAAGCATAACAGAATAATGTAGTCTCCTACTCACAGAGAAATACACAACTTATTCATTAAAAACTGGTATCAGTATCGAAACTGAAAAGGTTAGATTGATGCACCTAGTTATAAGCATTAAACATTAAGTCCCAGTTTGGACTTTTTTTCACTGCAGTACCAAACGTTTCAAAACAATAACAGTTGCTTCCATATTTACCAATGGTTCCTTTTCCACCAGGACTGTCCATCCCAGAGATACTGACCACAGCTACTCCCACCATGCTAAAAGCAAACCACCAAAACCCAGTAACTCCTACAGTTAGTACTGCTCCAAACAATAACCTTTCAATATGTATAGTTTTCATATATGGATTTACCTAAGAATAACAGCCAGAAGTTTGGAGAGTGTGAAGCGATCGCTGCTGTTGCTGGGAAATATGGCAGCCAAGATTAAGGTGAAGAGGCCTGAGACAAAGCACCAACAACTTTAGTGGATATTTATGCTCATACATTCATACTGAAATTGTTCCACCTGTGCCTAGCATGGTGCAAAGCAGGAAGAGTGATCGGAAATAGCAGAGAACACTTTGCAGAGAGAGCTGGAAAGTAAGTAAGTCTCTTGGCAAAATGATGGAATGCTCCAGGCACGAATGTGTGCAAACAGTTCCTGTTTAAACTATAACCAGCTATTCCAACATGTTCACATTGTTCCCCGCAAGGTGGAAAGGAAATCATGAAATGTGCGAGGCTCAAAAACTCACCTGAGGTGGAGGACAAAATGTTTACGATGGCCACCTGGGTGTCTGTTAGAGCCTCCTGATAGGCCAAATTAGCCAGGAACCACTGTAAAAAAGAAAGTACAGTTTAACATATGCACTCAGAATGTGTGTGTATGTGCACGTGTGTCTTTGAACTCTTACCACAAAACAGAAGAAGAAGCTTATTTTGGCCACGGCACTGATGCCGAGTTTTCCAATAATCCTGAAGGAGGTGGTGCTGTGAGACATACGAGACAGTTTGGCTTCTAAAGCCTGAGAGTGGGGCAGTTCACGTACCTCCATCACATTACTGAACCTCACACGCTGCTTTCTTGTAGCTGTAAACAGCGATAAAGAAATAAGAAAATATTAATGCTATCTGAATCTGTAAAAAAATAATTCCACTTTATCTTTTCTTATTTCATTTAAACCAGGACTGATGAGGGGGGGGGAATATGCTAACGAAAGGTGATAATGAAACAACTTTTTATCTACCGCATATACAATAAAGAGGTGTGTATATATGTTCTGCAAGAACACTCACAAGTCTTAGACTCTCTACTAGCACCACTGTCTGGAACATCTTGAAACTTCACTGGCACATACAGAGGCTCACTCTGCAAAAGTATACAAAGAACACAATATATACAAACAATAACAGCCTGTAATAAGGGCCATGATATAGACAATGCTGTGTGCATCTTTCACATCTTGAAGTTATGTACTCACTAGGGAGACGTTAAAGTTGCTTTCTGCACCTCCAGTACTCACATATGAATTAGGACCAGGAATCTAGAAAATAAGTATCAAACTTATCATAGTAGCACCTGAATGAATAATTCAAATGTAAGAGACACTGATAAGGTACCTACGACTGATCTAATAGCAATAGTGAGAGTTGCTGTACAATGTCAAAATTTAGAAAAGCTAAGCTCCTATTTATTTCCATATTTGATTCTTAAGAAAACACTATATATATTTTACATATTGATTTGTGCTGTAAACAATTAGTTTTTGTGTTCAGATTTTCAATTAAATGTTCACAGCTTGGCAGAGTAACTAACATTTCCTAACTTACAGGAACAGTCTCTTTGTAACAACCTGGGGATAAACCTGCCTTGGTTAAAGATGCAGAGGTGATAATGATTTAGGGAGGACCCAGTCAGGCTTGGCATGTCCATTTCATAGCAACATATACTACTACCACACCATCTCCACTTCCATTCCACTTTTTATTTGTATCATACTGATCTCAGGTGGTAAAACCCGCCAGTGTCTTAGATGTGTACGTCTGATGGCCAGTCTACATGTGGACTTCACCCTCCTAATAGCCATGCATGTGAACTGAAATCTAGAGAGATGCAGTAGCAAAACTCACCGGAGTGCGGTGATGTTGCTGGCGCCGTGCCGCACACTGCTGTCTCCATGGTTTCCAGAAAAGGAAGCCAAGAAGATACAGCATGAACATGGACGTCTTCACAAATGTGCTGAAAAATGGCTTACTGTACTGCTTCTGCACAAAGACATACTAAAATACACAGGCAACTGTGTGAAAAAAAAAATCACACAAGTCAAACACATTTTATCCCTGGAAACTCACAGGAATATCATGCAACAGTCTATTAGAGCTAGAAGGTGTTTAAATATGTTTGTGACTCTGTACTATGAATGTGTGAAAGCGTGTGACACAAAGAAACTGTTCGCAGATCTTACAGCTGTGAGTTCGGATGAAGCAACCCAGATGATATCCACAAGGAGCAAGATGATCACGCCCAGCACCAGCCTCCTCTTCTGGGCACCACATACACCCCAGCTCATCCTACACACACACGATTCATGAGGGATATACTTATTAACATTGTACATGTAAATTTACATTCATTAAAGTAGAACATAGAAAGAAACCACTGGGGCTGAGTGTTACCGTGCTGTGCGCATTAGAAATGGACACGCCGGCCTTCACCAGCTTCTTTCTCCTCAATGTAGCACCAAGCTTGCATCACAATACTGTTACAGGCAAACAGACAGAAACATTTCATATTGACGTCATTAAATGTGATGATGATGATGTTTCACCACATGCAAACATGGCTCAATATAAGTGGAAAACCTGAACTTTCTAAATGTGTTTAAAAATAAATAAATAAAATAATAATACCAAAAACCTTTCCAGTGATCCATTTACACTGCAGTCTCCCCACGACCCCAGTTGGGATTAAGCAGTTCAGATAATGAATAAATAATGAATGAATGAATGAATGAATGAATGAATGAATAATAATAATAATAAGAAGAAGAAGAAGAAGAAGAAGAACTGTTATTATTATTACTATTATTATTATTAATACCAAAATAATTTAAATAACATCAAATGTTATGCAGTACTGATCCACACGCAGTTTTCACAATCTTACATATTGCACTTTGGCCTCATTTACACTGTCAGTTAAATGTGACCCAATTCCAATTTTTCGCTCATATGTGACACAGATCGGATCTGTTCCATGACAGTGTAAACAGGAAAAAAACGCATGCATTCGGATATTTTGAGATTGGTTTCAGGCCTTGTTCATATGTGGAAATAAATCAGATATGTGCCAATGCGACTGTCATGTAAACAGGTAGATTGGATTTTCCTAGGCATTGCGTTCTGTACGTCATTAAAACTGCGACAATTTACTACTTCATCGCGGTGTAATGACGTCGTGTAACGACGTCGTGTAACAAGCGAATCGGATATGGGTCACAATTTTAAAAAACGTGTAAACAGAAGGTCAAAAAAATCAGATATAGGCAACAAATCAGAATTGAGCATCAAGACCTGCAGTGTAAACGAGGCCTTTGACTACAGTATGCACCTTGTACTGTGATTTTTATCTTACTAGGTGAGATCACCCTGACAAACTCAACAAAGATTTTCTTTCTCAGTTTTAAAAAAATACTATCTATTTTTATCATATTTTATACTTTTGGGCCAAGTCATATATGATAATATTTGGCTAATAAACTACTTTGAATGTCCCATTGAGCAAATAATAAAAGATTTAAGATTTTAAAAAAAATCAAATTTGAACGATACCCAGTCTTTAATCTTACTTGCACTTAACACACTTTTTTCTCTCTGCCAAGCTGGACCCACATTGAAGGATCCAGACACCCTGCTCCTTCATGGTTCCCTTGTGCAAAACCTGTACAGACCTGCATCACCTGATTCCTTGTGTGAATTGAGCGAACTGAGTTCACCTGGATCTTGCAGAAACCTATTAAAACCTGACCAGTAGAGATGGACTCCATGTTCTACAGATGCATTATCACGTGGAATCTGCAAGGAACTCTTCAGCCTTAACTGAAGATTTATGTGCTACAATATTATTGTTCTACACACACTTAAATGCACACTCTTAAAGCATGAGCTCAATCTGGCATCTCCCAGAGCAGGAAGGAGTCCCCTTCTGAGTCTTGCTTCCTCTCAGGTTTTCATGGTTCAAGAAAGTATATATTTGCACCCAGTCACATATAAAGTATACAAAAAGTACAGAAATAGCACTCCTGAGAGCAACATTTGTGACATTTAACATCAGAAGATGAGACAAGTGCAAATCAGACATGAAAGTGCAAAAAGGATACAAGACAAGAACTACAAGGCAGGATTCTAGTGTAAGACAGCTTCAGAGTATTAAAAAACAATTAGCAGCAGTTTTCTTTCTATTACTACCGGATTTTGTCCCTTGTCACTGTCGCTCCAAACCTGCTCAATAAAAGCCACTCATATGAAGGCTGCTTTGTGAAAATGCTGTAAAAACCTCTATGCAAAAACGATTTGAATTGAATACTGAGCAGAATTATTACAGCCCTACAGAGACTAAATCCAACCCAAATCTAACACACGTGCCTCGAAAATTCCAGCGCTCCCAAAGCCTTGATTACATTTATCAGATGATTTACAGTTGTAGCCAAATTGTGCAGGGAGGTAAGTCTCCAAAAAACTGGGTCAGACAGGCTTGGTTTAAAGCTTAAAAGATTCGGATATCCTTTAACACATCAGAGTCTTACCACGGTTTATATTATTTGTAGTTATATTGTAGAGCACTTCAGTAAAGTTGGTGATTTGTAAACTACAGCTTTTAAACTACACCGAATTTACAGCTCACATAACGTCGATACCAGTATAATTTTATTTTTATCATTACATGCGCTGCCAGACAAATGTCACTGAAAGCAGGTAAATCCATTCGTACTGTAAATTTCTGCGAAAAGCTCGATCGGGGGTTTAGACTCATCGACAAGCTAATTTAGCTACTGCTACAAAACAAATAAACCATGGCACACAACATGGAATATTGACCTGGATAAATTACCTGGTTCTGTCCTCGCCCTTATGGAATTCTTCGTCTTTTCGGTGCAGCAATTAATATTAACTAATACCTTTGCTATAAAAAGGATGAAAAATCGATGGTGCTGTAAATATTTACATGACTTTTATGCAGACTGTTGCTCATGACTTCACTTATCTCCTTTGGTCTTGAATTTTAAGCTTCTGGGACTTGTAGTTACAATAACCTTATGTCTCTATTGACGTGTACTCTAATACTCGTTATTAAAACTCACTCTCCCACAATGCACCACATACAACGAGAACGCTATTAAGGTTGACAGCTTAATTTTATTTTTCCGTTTATTTTTTATTTATCTCTCTTGTTTTGGAGGTTGTACAAGGTACATGCCCCGTTAAGCATTTTACAAACTTGCTTTAACTACGTAAATAACACATTTACAGCAATGTATACGTTTGTGCTCCAAATCACAGATCTTCAATTCCACTTTTCCGGGTGGACAGCGTGTAAATGGCGTGTAGATTAATGGTTCATAAAACCTGCATTATCGTATTCGAGCGCTACAACAAATGTTGGATTTTAAGGCACTTAGTTTAAAAATGAATGACTTCTGAAAATAATATTGTAGAAAACCAAAACAAAGTGATGGATTAAAAATCTTAGAATCTGCGCATATGTATGTGGTTTCCATACTAACGATTTCCAAATCAAAAATTATTACTCCCTTTACAATTTACTACGCGTATGTTACACAAATCACATATTCCCTTCATCCGGGTTATTGCCATACCATATAGTATTAAGCATAGCTTCAGTCCAAGTGTTTTACACGCCCTATGTAGTGCGATACCTATCAAGTGTTTTGGATTGCAGTATACAACTCACTGTTTAGGGAGTAGGGCGTCAATCGGAACGCGTTTCCCTCCCTCCCTCTCGCCGGCGTCGGCCATTTTATCTCCGCTGAGCGCCGACCGAGTGCGGAAGTGGCTGGAAACTTCATAGTGCGGGTTTGAGGGGGGTTCCGCCTTACATTCAGCCTGTGCCCGACACCTCCACTTTCCTGTCGTTTTAAAGCTCCATTGGCAGTCAGAAGACGACAAAATGGCTGGGCGATTGCCGGCGTGCGTTGTGGATTGCGGTACGGGGTGAGTATTGCCATCCTTAGCGCAAAGAGGAGCGGATCGGCAGCTTGGCACCACTTACTTCTTGCCCACTCATGTCAGCTAGTGTGTGTATGTGTGCGTGTGCTAAATTGCTGGCTTATTTCGTCCAAAAATCGAATAGGCATTAATGTTTTGAACATGCCTTTCCCTCACTTGACGGACTATCCTTTAATATTTTAAACCGGACCCCGTAATTGTCTGTTTTGAGAATAAATAATAATGTAAGAGAGGATGGGTGGTGGCTCAGTGAGTCGCTTGGTGGCTGGAGACTCGGGTGCGTCTCAAATATCAATGCCCTACCTGTGCAGTATACCACTTACGACTTTGGAATAATTGATAATTGATTTCTTGTGCCAGCTATAAAGAATTCAGTTCCTTCTGTGCATTGCTTGAGTACTCTACTGGTACTGCAGTATATATAAAGCGGGGCTATTGCTTTGATACTGTATGTAGAGCACTTCATAGGCTGTAGGGAATGAGTCACTACGTAGGACATAAGGAGCCATTTGAGATGTGTCCACCGTACGCTATTTGGCCTTCATTGGCTAGCTAGCTGCGTTTCAGAATATTCGTTATCATTCTGTATTTGACTGTTATTGCTTTCGAAGAGGTACGTTTTATTTGTACGTTGTGCATGAAGGAGAGACACGAATATGTCTATATTACGTTTAAAATGTAACGAGATGCTGGTTTCTGCAAAAGTCATTTTTATGAATGCTGATGTGGGCATGCGCACTCCGACTTCCTAATTTTATTGACAACTCGCCGCTTCCTGCTTCTGACTTTTTACTCCATATATGGTTGTGTTCGACATTTCGGCGTGTTTTACTAAGCTTGTGCATTATACTGTCCTACATTATCACGCACCGTGTTAATGTTGGCATACGAACTCTTTTCTCTACTGTTTTTGTTACTAGCGTTAGCACGTTAGCTGGTAAGGTTCTTTCTGGACTTGCAGCTGGGCGGCAGAATCGGACACTTCCGTATAGCTTGCAAGAACAAGCAGAGCATTATAGACACTTACACAGTCATTAAGGAACTGCTGAACCTCTTTCCCCCCCATCCATACGGGCAGAAATTCAGCTGCACTTAACCAAACTAGTTTTCCAAATACAAGCAGCACTTAAAAATTAAAACGTATTTTAGAACCAACCAAATGGTCATGCTGCAAAAAAAAGTTATGCTCTTCTCTCTTGTCCTCTCTCTATATAATCACACACACACACACACGCCCACTTACTTAGCTGTACTTTTGGTGGCATAAAATAGATAATAATGATTTTTCTGTAGCTAAATAAACCCATAAACCTACTCCCAAGTTCAGTAACACAAACTGCAGGTGTAGAATCTAAAATTTGTAATCAAAAGCTGTTTAGAACACACACGTATGGACAGACACACACAGAACAAATGAATATTTTGCAGAAATGAATTTCTGGTATCTTTGTGAGAACGTTATACAAATTATACACTTTATCACTTTACACTATTGACATTATTAACAAATGATGAGAATGGCGTCTTTTTGCTACTGTGGTACAGTATCTCGGTGTTCACTTCAATTAAACCTTTTTTCTTTTATTTTCAAATTCAGTAAGAGCAACTGCACTGCAGACTTGGTTGGCTTGAGACTGGGGTTGGTTCTGAATGCCAGCGTGTAGGGACTTGAACATTCCTCTGTGCATACCTTTTCCTCCTCCCCCTTTCCTTTAACCACTGCATCTGTTCTGAGTGTGTATAAGGAAGCTTGGGCCATATGTGTGTGTGCGCATAAGTTGGAGCTCGAGCAGTAGGTTTTCTGATGTGTGAAACTCTCACATCCTCTTCCTAACCTGCACCTCTCTGCTTAGTTTGCAGAACCGCTTTTTATACCTCCAACACGTAATGCAGTGGAGAAATTTAGCCAATGTCTCACCCTCAGCTTCCACTTCCTCTGCAAACTCGTAGATGGCCAAAGTTGGAGGATAGTTTTTGGCCATATATAGTGTGCAGGTGCAGCGTTGTTTGAAAGTTCCATCATATAGTATCTAAATCCAAACCCAACTGTACAATGCAATCAGTTGGTTTATTAGAAAGCTGTCTTTTTGTAATGCACTGATAATTCTGAATCTGATGCAGCGTTCATTATAATTTCCTAATTATTTTGCTGAACTTCTTTAAAATTTAAGTTATTTCAACATGGCAGTCAGTGTGGAACTTGTGTAAAAATCATGTTAGATTGATAGCAGTGTTCTGTAAGACTGAAAACCAGTATGTGTGTGTTCTTGGCGGTCTGCTGTGGTCAGTAGTTTGTGATTCCTATAATAGAAATACATGCATGTGTAGCCACACACTCAACCACACACCGTATTCACACGACACACCAAGATGTCATTGGTGATTGAGACTCAGGAGTTGGATACTTGCTACTTGTAGGTTCAAATTGAACTCTACCTTACTGCCACAATAATAAGAAAATGGAAATTGCTGTGGATAAGAAGCCCATCAGCGCCATGACTCTAAATGCCATAGGTTGTCAAGTTTGGTTGGGTTGTCTAATATTCCCAATACACATCTTTTTCACAAACTTTATGTTGCACAAGATTTTATAGCGAAGTATCTAAGCTGGGAACCTTGGCCAGTTGCAGAGAGTGCTGTCATGTTTTTCTAGTATGTCACGTTATAAACATGAACATCACTTCTGTTTATAGATAGAGATAATTATATTTTGAGCCAGCCTTTTTAGTGGCCCTGATAGTAAAGGCACACACATTTGCACTATGTAAGTACAACCTGGCATTAAGTGGTAATGTTGTGAAACAAATGGCCTGTGGGTTTTGTTAGTGTGATGCTGGGTTTAAAGCTCAACCATTGCACCGTGTTGAGTTTTCACTGTAAAACTCTAAGCAGCTCAATTTACAAGTAAAGTTGAGTGAAAATGAAGGCGTTAACATTTATTGTGGAGAGCTTAAGTCTTAAAAATGAATGAGGAACTGTTTTGTTTAAACTTTGCTTGTCTTGTCTTTTTGTGTTTCAGGTATACTAAGCTTGGATATGCAGGAAACACAGAGCCTCAATTTATCATTCCATCATGTGAGTAGTTTTATCTGAATCACAACTCAATCGCACACTGTTCCTGTTGCACTGATCTCATTGTTTATTGTGGATTCTTTTCAGGCTACATTTAACTCTTATTTGAGACCTGTGGCATGAAGTTATTGATTGTGTTAAGATGCGATCATCTGTTCATTTGCTGTTTTCGAAGTGGTTAAAAAAGTATTTACTCATCCCTGGTGTTACACCAATTTATTTACCAAGTTATTGACAAAAGCACCTTTCACTATGCGTATTACATGTAGATTGTGAACCCCAAATTCATTCTATGACTAATTGTGCTCTATAACTGAGTTTGTATTGTTTTTTTGTGATTTTCATTCACACTGAAGTTTAATGTGCATTGCTAGTTTCATATCCCTTCGTTCTTTGTCATCCTTAGGCATTGCCATCAAAGAGTCGGCAAAGGTTGGAGACCAGGCTCAGAGGAGGATGATGAAGGGTGTTGATGACCTTGACTTCTTCATTGGAGATGAAGCTATTGACAAGCCTACCTATGCCACCAAGGTGATCACAGAGCAGTTCTATGCATATTTATTCTGTATATGAAGCAGCACAAATGCCTTGTTAACCTAATTATGCAACAGTGATGGGAAAGTGAATGCATAGAGTGCAATGTCTTTGTCTGCATGTGCAGTGGCCAATCAGACATGGTATCGTAGAGGACTGGGATCTTATGGAGAGGTTCATGGAGCAGGTCATCTTTAAGTATCTAAGAGCGGAGCCTGAGGACCACTACTTCCTCCTGGTGAGTCAGCAACACAGCATTCGGTAAAGAAACAAACATTTTTACTACACAATCGGACTAGGTGTCGGTACCATGCCACAACGTCACAGTTTTATTTTGCATATGTAACACCTGCAAGCATCTGTTGCTGGGTTGCAACCATGTACTGTTTGCTCTGTGACTGGGATGCAACATTGTACTGTTTAAGATGATATGCTATGCTTTCCACCCTTAGTGTATGCAAATATTGTTTACATATAAATGCAGTATATGTGTCGATCTGTGCACATGGTGTTGATGGGAAGCTTTGTGTTGCAGACCGAGCCACCGCTGAACACGCCTGAGAACCGTGAATACACAGCAGAGATTATGTTTGAGTCGTTCAACGTGCCAGGACTCTACATCGCCGTGCAGGTGCAGAGATTCTGCTTTACACTGACAAACTACGCAGCTGTGTCCTGTGGTCATGGTGTGTTAACATTAGTGTGTTTGTGTCTATAGGCAGTCTTGGCTCTGGCTGCATCCTGGACATCTCGGCAAGTCGGAGAGAGAACACTCACCGGTACGGTTATCGACAGCGGAGATGGAGTTACCCACGTCATTCCTGTGGTCAGTCTCTTGTTCATACACGGACAAATATGATCACACAGATGGACAGACTAGAAATTAATCGATTATCATTGTTTTTCATGGTTGTAAAGTCATATCCAAATGATAAACTTGGTCACATTCTTTTTCTTAAATTGTTTTAAGTATGTTTTTAACTCATGATTTCATTACTAATGTCGCTTCCCCGTGCCTTGGATGTATGTTTTGGTTTTGTTGGTTCTCTGTTCAGAAATATCACATTAGTAAAGTAACTGTGGCTGTGATAAGGGTGTTAACCTGCTTGCTCTGTTTGTGTCTCCAGGCGGAAGGCTATGTGATTGGCAGCTGTATAAAGCACATCCCCATCGCAGGGAGGGACATCACGTACTTCACACAGCAACTTTTGAGGGAGAGAGAGGTCGGCATTCCACCTGAGCAGTCCCTCGAGACCGCTAAAGCTGTTAAGGTAAGTGTGTGTTTGTGTGCACACATTGAATATTGTGTGTTATTTCATGCACATGTTCTGAAAACTTTCCCTGGACAAGGGAACAGTCTGGTCTTATATGTATATATATATATACACATTCGCTCTCCATCTGTAGGAGCGTTTCAGTTATGTGTGTCCTGACCTGGTGAAGGAGTTTAACAAGTATGACACAGACGGCTCTAAATGGATTAAACAGTACACTGGCATCAACGCTATCAGCAAGAAAGAGTTCACCATTGATGTGGGATATGAACGCTTCCTTGGACCAGAAATCTTCTTCCACCCTGAGGTCGGTGTCTCTCTCTCTCTCTCTCTCTCACACTCGCTCTCACTCACTCACTCACTCACTCATATATATATATATATATACTATATATATATATATATATATATATATATATATATATATATATATATATAAATATATGTGTATATATATATATATATATATATATATATATATATATATATATTATATATATATATATTACTCACATAATAAGAAATATATATATATATATGTATGTGTGTAAAAATAACAAACATCATAAACCATTTGGATTAAATTAGCACTTCTTGCCAATCGACAGCCATAAACCAGCTTTCTGTATGTCTGTCTGACAGTTTGCCAATCCAGACTTCACTCAGCCCATCTCAGAAGTGGTGGATGAGGTCATCCAGAACTGTCCCATTGACGTGCGCCGTCCTCTCTACAAGGTAACACACTGGAGATCCTTCACTTTGTGCAACCTGCATGTGTTGTTGAAATTAGTGACTGTCTTCATGCCGCACAGTTGTTCTTGGAACTAGAGTAGTGTTTACAAAAATTAAATGGAAAAACTTAGGCTAATTCGGCTAATTCCCTAACCTTTATGCTACCATTACTCCAGGGGTGTTAATCACAAGTTTCATGACAATATGTCAGTTTAGAAGACAACAACTTGATGTCTGCCGATATCAAATCATCATATATTTTAACACAATTACTAATATCAAATCACAAAAAATATATATTTTTATATTGTAGCTAACCTCCTGTAAGATCAATCCCAGCTTCAGACCTGTAAAGGAAATAAATATATAAGGACATTAACTTATTGTGTGTGTATGTGATTTTTGTAGAACATTGTTCTGTCTGGTGGCTCTACAATGTTCCGTGACTTTGGCCGCCGTCTCCAGAGGGACCTGAAGAGGACAGTTGATGCTCGTCTGAAACTCAGTGAGGAGCTCAGTGGAGGCAAACTGAAGGTTTGAAGGGGCAAAAAATATGGGTTAACATGAGCCATCAGCACTTATAGGGGTTACAGTGATTTAGGATAACTGAGAGTATGTGTGTTCCCTGCAGCCTAAGCCCATCGATGTGCAGGTCATCACCCACCACATGCAACGCTATGCTGTGTGGTTCGGAGGATCCATGCTGGCCTCAACAGTAAGTCTCATGCACTCACACACGTTTACACACACCTTCTGTAAATGTGGCAGCATCTGCTTTTTGTCCTGCAGAAGGTCCTTAACCTTGAGTTTGTTTGTGTTCTCTTCTCTGTGAATCCAGCCTGAGTTCTACCAGGTGTGTCACACCAAGAAGGACTATGAGGAAATTGGCCCCAGCATCTGTCGCCACAACCCTGTGTTTGGTGTCATGTCCTAAGACTCCATAGTTCTGTATACACACACACACACACACACACACAGGGGTGAGGGTGGGTTTGGGGCTGGGGTCGGGGTTGGGGTCAGGCTGGGCAAACGGAGCAGGCACTTGGAAAGAGAGAGATATAGAGATCATTTCGGTAACACCAAACCTGTCTGCTGGTTCCAGATGTTGAATGTTTATTTGTGTTTTTGTTTTTTTTTTGTCCCTGAACAAGGGAAACACAACATTATTAGACCAAAATGACTCCAGCTCTTCTCTGCCTCTGCTCAGTAATATGTGGGCGGCTAATAAAAAAAAAGGCAATCTTCTGTTGAATAGAATAATAAGTATGGAAACGATTATATTGACATTCATGGTAGTGATGATGCAGGGGATCGTGCCGCATTACTCATGTCTGAAGCAGATGGGGCTAAACGAGTGACCCCGGGCGCTGGATTCTATTGAGCTTGACCATGCCAGTCCTCTACTTCTGCTCTCTTCCTGATTGTCTAGGGGCATGGTGCTTACTGATGCTTCATGCTCTTAAATGGGCAACAGAACAGTTCAGACCAGAAAAAACATGACTGTTTATCCGCAGCTTTGATTCTCTTTGTTCTCTACTTAAGTAAAAAAAAAAAATTCTTATTTCATGTTTTTCATTTTTCTTGCCTTTTCATCAAATTAGTTTTAAATACATGACTGCTTTTACCTCCAATCATATCATATTTCTGTTTTCCTAACTATTACAAAGGAAAAAAGTGTCTATCAGTAATAGGACTACGATGAGCTTGAATGGGAATGACTATCGGACCAGTATTGCTAACCTAGTGGACGTTTTTTTGTTAATTTTATTGAACACCAAATGACAGCAGGTTTGGATTTGTAAATGCAATGCCTAAAACATTCCAATAAAGGCTCAAAATTGTTTCTACAAAACCTTTCCTCTATTGCCTTAGTTCAATTGTAGTTGATTCTTAACTTGAACAATAAACTTCTATATATTGTATATTTTCACATACACTATGGATTTGCATGGTGTAGTTAAACCAAATTTGGTTTATTTCTTGTTTAGTGTTAGTTTGTTTAATTGAGTTCACACTTCATTGTTGAATGTGCATTGTGCTCTTGAAAAGGTTGGAAAAAATGATGAAACCACTGAAAATCACTGACTCTTTAACAAGATCATTTATCTTCTAATCTACAGCTAAAATGGCCTCAAAGCACAAATGGTATAAAATGGTAGTCAGCAAGTGACTTTTTCCTCTAGGAAACCACAAAATGAACTTCAGATGACTGAAGAAGCTTTCTCCCCCCAGTAAACTCCTATGGGCTGAATATGCACATATTTAGGCAAATACATCACCTAGAGGCTGTTGGTCGGCTTTTCTGACAGGCAAATGGTGTTTGATAGAGATTTCTTTCAACTAGATTGAGTCACAATTTACTTGGCTTAAGTGTGCTTACTGAATACAGTCGATTATGTGGTCTATGCACCCCCGACTCAGCTGTCACAAACAAGTATTTTCATTAATAAGCAACTTAAATCCAATTAAATTTGCCTGGCACGAATTATGTTGTTTTTTCAACTTTTACACTTGCCAGTAGTGTTCCTGTGCTGCCGCTACCGGCCACAAGAGGTCGCACTTTATTAAATTAAAAAATAAGACTAGATTTGGTTTTAGCAGGTTCCTGTAGATGGTTCTGCATTTAAGGCGTGGTAAGCATTACTTGGTAAGTATAATAACATTCATCAAGGAAGATGTATCTACCCCAAGCCTAGAAATTTTATTGTAAACTCTAGAGTATCATTTAGACAATATCAGCATACTGCAGTAAATTATTGTATATCTTCAACGGCATATTGCGGTTTTATTTAAGTGACGCTTCTAGTAATCTAGAAGCAAGTCTATCCAATAATATAAAAGCAATTAACGCTGAGACAGTGCAAAGATGATGCGTGTTCATTCATCATGACTGCAAGAGAGGATATTAGAGTAGGGTTTGCACTGCAATGATAATGCAGATTCGTCTGCAAATGTTTTTAAACTCTTATTTTATTTCAGTTAATTGGAACAATATCATTGCCTTAAAGCAAATTGAAAACCATATGGCGATCGGACAATGCCGTCTTGTAAACTACTGCTGCTGCCTCATGAAGTGTGTTGTGAATTGAAATAATTAGACTGTCTGGATTGCTGAAATGAAGGTTCGCCTTTTCTGCTTGACTGTTCTCCGAAACTGAAGCTGTCAAGGCACCAATTACAGCAGTTCTGCGCTTCTAAAGTACATCTATCAATTCAGCCGCTGACAACAGAGGAACAACACAGACCACAGAACTATTACACAAATGGATCCTCTGAGAACAATGAATTTTATAACCTAAAAGTTGACTTTGTTCAGGCACAGGCTTACACAGTGTAAGTGTATCATATTCAGCACATTTTCAGTTCTTTAAATGCAGTCTAAAAAAAAAAAAAAGCATACAACGAATGTCTTAAGACATGCTTATGAATACAACATGAGCAGCTGATGTTCTTGAAGATCAGTGAATATGTATGATGCCTTAAGGGGGTTAAATTCCTTCCTTATAGAGATTAAAAACAGCCATATTTATGTTGTGCTGTATTCTTCTTCTTCTTCTTCTTCTTCTTCTTCTTCTTCTTCTTCTTACTACTACTACTACTACTTTTCGTCTATGAGTGGTGACTGTCTTAAAATGGTTTACATTTTTAAAACAGATAAAATTATTCATATAAATATACATACAGTATATAAAGGCCATAAATATTGGTTCTCCTCATGGCGCTACAAAAGAACAAGAAAAGAAAAAATAAAAAGCTTGCACTTCTGACCAGCTGAGACCTGCAGCTTGAGGCTTGAAAGTGCCCCTTGGTATCTAGTAATAGGAGGCAAATCATTTAAGTTGAGCTTTAGTTTAGTTTCAACACATTCCACAGAATCCCACAGAGATCAGGGAGAATTTCAAGACAAAGCTACACCTTAAACATGACTGGCCCACCGAAGGAGAAAACCATTGACATGGTTTTGTCTCATCAGTGTATGCCATCTCATTGACTATGTGTTTTTTACTGAAGCTTTTCTCTTATTTACTTCCTAACTCCACTCCAATGCTACCAGGAAGCCATTTCATGAAACAAGATTTCTCAGTTAGTTCGATAGCATCTGTTGCACCCATACTTCCTGCAATGTCTCATCAATCTTTTAGCCCCAGCAATCCTAACAGGCTAATTGAACCCATCGTTCAGCAAGCTGCCGCACTTGTTTGGCTGACAGACACTCCAAGGGTTCTCCTGGTGCAGTTTTACGACAGGTGATCTTGTGAATATTAATGTTGTATCAACAAAGTCGGTGCAGATTTGGACATTTGTGTGATGCAAAAAAATGCTGCTGATGTTTTATCTTTCATTTGATAACTGGGCAGCTGCCCAATTCGTGCTTTTTCTAATCCTTACTGCAGTACTCTGGATCTGAAATGAAACAATCAGTGTGAGTGTCAGGTTTATATGAGAGTGTTTATAACACTCTCAGTTTAATGAAACCAGATAGAAATCAAATGGAATTAAATCAAACATCTGTCTGAACTGAACGGCCCATAAATATCACCAGACGTTTAAAAAAGCTCTGCCAAGACTGTAATTCTTCCTAGCTCACTCTTATGAGAACTGTATGTAATGCCTTTTTTCGCTGAGCAATTATTATTCATATACTGTGGGCATTTTATGCATTATTTAAAAAATAATAACTGTTTTATATATACCATGCATATATAAAATATAAAGTTATTTTATCTAACCAGATCTTTCTTTTATAGGAAATTAAATTCCTATCTGTGATTCAGGATTTCAGAGTCTTTCCAAGTTGTTCATATACTTAAGTTGAAGTTTTTCCCATTTCTTTTCTTCCGTTGATTGAAAGCTTACCGCAGTGGTGATTCAGAATGACTGACATTCATCTGAAAAACTCAAGCTTACCTTCAGCAGTGTTATGTATCTTTGTCTTACTGTAAGGTGAATCATCATCCAGAGAATTCTGAAGTTGGATTTAAGTTGATGTTTTTGTAAACTCCTGAACTCATCCTGTTGCTACTGTTCTCATTTCCAATGGTGTCACTGTTTTCCCTTTCCATCTCTCTGGTTAAGATTAGTGTTCTAAATTTCTTTCATAAGTCATCCCTATCTGCCTATCTCCAACATGGTGGGATACGCTGCCCTTTTCCACCTGCACCTGACTAACTAATCAGCCTAAGTTTGCCTGTTTGTGTTTGCTTTTGGTGGATCATTTGTCCTCTTGCTGCTCCTCTGTCCTTGAGTGAAGTTGCTGTGTTTCTGACCCTGTGCGTTTATTTCTGATTATAAAATACTTGTATTTTGTACAGCCCTATTATCTGTGTCATATGTGTGCATTTATTGTTTAAAGATTTGATCCGTTTCCTTAAGAATTAATCTTGTGAATGAGTATACATTTTCTATTATTTGTTTCAGTAAATTTGGTTTATTGTTTGATTGTAGATACCAGCAACAACACTTCTATGGCAATAAATGTGAAAAACTGAGAATTCTGAATTCCTGTGTTTTAACGGACACCCCGTTCTGGTAGCAACAATACTAACCAGTCAAACCACAATATTCTACAGTTGGACTTCATCTTCATATTATTTGCATACAAGCTCCAGTGGCTAAGTGTAAGGAACTTGATGCTAGACTTGGTTTGAGGCCACCGCGCAACCATTGCATTTTGGGGCAGTTGGTGGCGCTGTGTGCCGTGCTGTGGTGTGTTCACAATGACAAATAATCACTCACTTTCACTTATACACAACTTTGTTGCAGACTCCTGCAAGCTTTTAATGTGCGTTAACTGTAACTTGGTCTTTCCGTTAACAGCCGTAGTTTGTACCCCTGTGGGATTCCCTCTGAGGTCATACTGGCAGTTTCTTTACTTCATGGGCTCTTCAGCACCTCTATGCCTTCATCCCCCAGCGTGCTTTTGGTCTCTTCAGCAGTTATTCTTCATGATAGAAAGCATTCATCTTTTTTTCCTCAAAAGTAGTGCACTCCTCTGTCCCTTGTGTAACATGAAAGGTGCTGAAGAGATCAGACCACATCAATCACACTCTTCTCAAAAACCCACTGCCTACCTGTTCTGGGTAAAAAAAATGTAATGTGAATTATTAATTACCTGCAATTCCAGCTGCTGGAATAATTGTGATGCATGTACCATTCAGTTACTATTTCAATTCTGCAATTAAAAACTCAGTAAGATTTTAAGGCTAGATTTTCTTAGAGCTAGTCACAGATGACACAGTTGACCGAAGAACAACCGAGCAGTCAATTATTTTAGTACCAAAATATTTGGGAAGCCAATTTAAAATGTATTATTTCATTTTAAAAATACTGAGACAAAAGTATTATGATGCTAAAATGTCCAATTAATAATGCACTGCTCTATGTGTTAAATCTAAATGTCCAGTACGGCCTTTGGATTCTATACTTTAAAACTTTCCTACTTACATACTTTATGATATCAAAGAATTGAGTTTCAGTGTTTTAAAATTCTTTATATCAAATGAAGCTGCCTAATCTTAGATTAGAGATTTAACTTCCATGTGTCATTTTGCCACGTTCCACTGACTCCATCATACTGACAGCTGACTTTGCACTCATCATGATGTCTGTGCTGAAGGACGAAACATCCCAGCCATTCCAACACATGAGCTCAACTCTCTGAAAGTCACCAGCTGAGGCGATGCGTCCATCCACCATTCGGACAGTTGCGTGAAGGTTCTTTGAAAGGTATCTGTGGTCTACTTGAGACAGAGAGGATGGGATAAGAGAGATGGAGAGAGGGATAAAGGTATAATGAGAGGAGACAGGTTCCCATCTCAGGGGAGTTATCGGACAGACAAGAGATAAAGGGGAGGACAGGAGAGGGGGGAAAGAAAGTGGATAGATGAATAGAGAAGGTGAACTGATTGTGAAGTACCTCTCTGCTCCAGGTCTGATTTTCTGCTGTCTCTGGTTTTCCTTTCCTTGAAATGTCCACTGTAAAAGTTCTGTTCACTTTCATCTAAAGTGTGGAGCCATGAAAGAAAAAAATCTGTAATGCACTTTTTCACATTTTTCTCTGAACTCTAAGAATGAGTGATGCAGAGGCACACACATGCACACACACACACATACACACATTCACTCAGAATTCTACTCAATCTACTCTTCTGTCTCAGTGCAGTCTTCCTACTCTTTACACACATACAGAATGAACCTGTTTCTCTTTCTCTCATTATCTCATCTGCAGGCTCTGTGTGTGAGTGAACAGGAAAGAAGTACAAAGAGCCTATTGTCAAAGCGTCAGCGGTGGTCAGTTGTGCTGCTGATGCTGGCCACTGGGAGATCGTGAGTGTTATTGGACAGCTCCTCTGTTACACTGCTATACATAGAAAGATTCACCTGACATTCAGACAGGTGGCTCTTGCAGCCAGTTTCTCTACAAATGAGTGCTCATTAGAGGATTCAGGGGACAACAGTTCAACAGGTGGCTTTTACCTACATTTTATTAGTACAATATTTTTATATTTATAGTATTAATCATATCCCAAGTGACTTACATTTTAGAATGAAAGGGAATGCTTTTGCTGTAACCTTATTTTTAAGAGTCAGGGGCTTCTTAAGTATCTAAAACCATTTGGCCATGACCCCTAATTAAAGTTTACAGCATGTTCACAACCTACATTTCCAATTACAGGTGTAGCGTAACTTTTTGTAGCCCAATCACTTCTGAGCCTGTGACTCTTAAAAATAAGGTTATAGCAAAAGCATTCCCTTTCATTCTAAAATGTAAGTCACTTGGGATAAGACCATTAAGTCACCAATAATGGTCAATAATGGACTGCTGAAGCCCCTGAACAAATTATAGTTTAAGCCTTGACACCTGTATCCAATAGACCAGGGCTAGAATGCAGCAGGTTTTCCATCATACTTGACTTCAGAACATTCACATCTGGTCTCATGTAGATGCTCATCAGAAGTGACTCACCAGCAGAGGTGGGTAGAGTAGCCAAAAATCTTACTCAAGTAAGAGTATTGTTACTTTAGAGAGATATTACTCAAGTAAAAGTAAAAATTAGTCATACAAAAAATTACTCAAGTAAGAGTAAAAAAGTACTCAGTGAAAAAACTACTCAAGTACTGAGTAACTTCTGAGTAAATTAAAGATTTATTGGTTAATTATATAATCGAATATACAAAAATATGAAATAACAATGTACAATGTATTTGGATATTATCAAACAATATTACATTAACAACAAAAAAAGAATACATTTAATCTATACAAAGTAACATTAATTAGGGCCAATTTAGCCACAATAAACAGTACAATAATCTGTAATAACTTTTATAGTTTAAACAAAAAGGCTCAGCAGGCAGAGATTACACAGTTAAACAAGAACAAGGCAGTCTGTGCATAAACTGTCCAGTGTGTGTGTGTGGGTGTGTGTGTCTGTGTCTGTGTCTGTCTGTCTGTCTATATGTGTGTGTGTCTGTATTTGTGCGTGTGTATGTGTGTCAGTGTCTGTGTGTGTGTCCGCGTGTGTTTCGTGTGTGGTCATGTGACTGCTTAGCTCCGTTTGATTGGTGGAACGGTCATTTAGGAGGAAGTTTTCCCACAAAACAAATAGATCGTGCATTGTATAACAGATAAATAAAAATAAAAGTAGCGAGCGGAATGTCGCTCAGTGTAACGTAGTAAAAGTCATGTTATTTCTTTACAAATATACTCAAGTAAAAGTAAAAAGTATGTTGTATAAAAACTACTCTTACAAGTACAGTTTATCCAAAAAGTTACTCAAGTAAATGTAACGCGTTACTACCCACATCTGCTCACCAGGTAGAATTGAAAACCTCCAGGACAGCGGCCCTCCAGATAGTGTTGTAGACCAGCTTTTGAAGGTCTCGGTCTTGTCTTGGAATTGGCTGTATTTGACCACAACTTAATATTACTATTAATGAGTTATTTACTCTTGGACTGGACAACTTCTCACTTCACGTACAACCAATGATGTTCCTGTCGACTTCAGTTACCTGTCCTGCCCCTTCACACACACACACGTGCGCATGAACACAGAAGTTGTGGTTGTCTGGGAAAGGTGTGAGGCAAATCGGCTGTTTAGCAGCTGCCTACTCTCTGAGTAGATGTGTGAATCGTCACTGGTCTCACGATTCGATTACGATTATCACGTCAGTGATTCGATTCGATACCATATCTCGATGCATCACGATGCAGCCCATCATTTTTTATGCATTACTTCATATTGTTTCCAAATACAAATACAAGCAGTGAGATGTAAGCTCCCTTGTCTGTCCCCAATTCAACATAAACACAGACGTTAGATTTGGAAAAAGGTAAAGTAACCAACGCCTTTGTCACTCTACCATAAATGTTACAATGGTATGTTACCATTTTGGCAGTTTACCTGTGTAGTATTCTGACACTCGTCTGTTTAAGGATTAAAACTAATATAATAAGTATATCAACCTTACATACCATCAGAGGATCAGCAAAGCACGAAACGTAATGGATGATTATGCAGATACTACAAAAGTTTATTATATATACTATATTATTATATTATTACGCGAAATTTACTCCTCCCGCCATTCTCGGCTGCTGCGCATGCGGTGAGTACCGTCAGTGAGATGAGAGTTACTTCTACCCGGAGCACTGCTGTACTCAGATCAGGCAGCCACAGTCACTACCGAAACTACTTTTTAAGTAGAATTTTTATGCCGCCGCCAGAAAATCACTAAACAATTTCATTATGATATAATCGATTATGTCCTGCCACTGCATCGATGCAGAATCGTCCGCGTCTGCATCGCGATGCATCGATAATAAGATTAATTTCAACACCTCTACTTCTGAGTGTTCTGCCACTGTGGTTTGTTGAGTTTAACATGTGATATCAGTTTGGATAACTCCTTCCAATGACGCCCTGTCCTCGTCATAGATACACTGCCCTCCATAATTATTGGCACCCCTGGTTAAGATGTGTTCTTTAGCTTCTAATAAATTCAGTTTTTTTCTAAATAATATAGGACCACAATGAAAAAAAGAGGAAAATCCAACCTTTAATTCAAGTGCATTTATTCAGTGGGAAAAAAAATCCCACATTAAGAAATAATTCTTTTACATCAAATCATGTGTGCCACAATTATTAGCACCCCTGGTGTTAATACTTTGTACAACCCCCTTTTGCCAACAAAACAGCACCTAATCTTCTCCTATAATGTTTCGCAAGATGGGAGAATACAGAAAGAGGGATCTTCGACCATTCCTTTTTGCACAGTCTCTCTAAATCATCCAGCGACCTGGGTCTTCTCTGCACCCATCTTCAGCTTTTGGGCAGAGGCCACCAGATTCTGATTTAAAATGTCCTGGTATTTCAAAGCATTCATGATGCCATGCACCCTAACAAGGTTCCCAGGGCTTCTGGAAGAGAAACAGGCCCACAGCATCACCGATCCTCCCGCATACTTCACAGTGGGCACGAGGTGCTTTTCTGCATACTCATCTTTTGTGTTCCGCCAGACCCACTTAGAGTGTTTGTTGCCAAAAAGCTCTATCTTGGTCTCATCTGACCAAAGCACACGGTCCCAGTTGAAGCCCCAGTACCGCTTAGCAAACTCCAGACGTTTGCGTTTATGATTGTGAGTGAGAAAAGGTTTTTTCCGTGCATGCCTCCCAAACAGCTTGTTGGCATGTAGATAGCGCCTGATGGTTGTTTTGGAGACTTTGTGACCCCAAGATGCTACCATTTGTTGCAATTCTTTAACAGTGAGCTTTGGAGAACTTTTTATTTCTCTTACCATCCTCCTCACTGTGCGTGGTGGCAAAATAACCTTGCATCCTCATCCAGGCTTGTTTACCACTGTTCCAGTTGTTTTAAACTTCTTAATGATTCCTCTGACAGTAAATATGGGCAGGTGCAGGCAAGTGGCTATTTTCTTGTGGCCATTGCCTGACTTGTGAAGGTCGACACACATCTGCCTTACTTGAATGGTGTGTTCCTTTGTCTTTCCCATGTTAAAGAGTGGATAAGAGAAATGGCCTCTGTGTCATGTCATATTTATACCCCAGGGAAACAGGAAGTGATGAATTACTAATTAAATGTTCCTAGATACTCTGATCAACTTTGTAAATTACTGTAGCAGTGACAGAAATACTTCAATTACATTTATTTCCTAGGAATTGTTAGGGGTGCCAATAATTGTGGAACAGGTGATTTTATGGAAAAAAAAAAAATCTTAGTCAGGGATTTTTTTTTCCCCTTAAAATTCACTTGAGTCAAAGGTTACATTTTTCTACAATTTTCAGCGTGAGAGTATCCTTCTGCAATAAAAATTGAATTTATTTTAAGGCTTTTAACACATCTTAACCAGGGGTGCCAATAATTATGGAGGGCACTGTATGTGAGAGAAATATTGAATAACCATGTTTATTGTTGCTTAGTGTATGTTGTTTGCTTGGTTCAACTCTTTTTGAGGGGTGCTTAGGCTTTGCATATTTCACTTATTTGTGGTATAAAACGTTCATTGGTCTGGTCTCTGTCTCGGCTCGGTCAGGTCTTGGTCTCAGTTTAGGTGGTCTTGACTACAGCTCTACTTTCAGGACCCGACCTGCCCACCCCTGCAGAAAACAGACAAATTAACCTCATTTCACACATTCTCACTTAGAAGTTTGTTAATAAACAAAGAAATCAATTGCATGAATCTAATTTTCAACCATTAAAATTATTTTGATGTATTCCACGTCTTTTTCTCCAACCTTATTCATAACCAGCTAGTATCTCAGAACTGTATCGCACCATAAGGCTTAAAGAGTGAGTGTTGGTACCCGCCTTCCCCGTGCATACATCCTACTGGCCTCTTCCATCAGGTGGTAAAGAGGACGAGACAATTCCTTTCATCTTCCCTTCCCAATGAAAGCACAATGACCCTACCATTTGTGGCACATGGCAAGACGGATATTCAAGCCTTAATCATAGCTGAAGGGCGCATCATTGCACTGTTGGGTTATGCTTTTACTGGGTATGCCCTCAGGGAGATGAAGATCTGTTGTCAAAGGGATAGCAAGCAGAGAGTTGCTTGCTGCCTGAATCATTTTTATGAACACAGCCACAGCTTTCACAGAACCAGCCATAGAATGAAACTGTGTGTGGGAGTGTGTAGGTGGACGCGTCTGTATGTGTGTATAGAATGACTGTATTCTGCCTCAAGATTATTTTACTGGTGGTGCAGAGTCTGTACGTCTACCGGAATTGTGCTAATGGAGGGCTAGTATACTAGTATACTCCTGCATGTGTTAGTTCTGGGTTTTAGCATTTTGTGTGGGTGGCTGTGTGACTGTGTGTGTGTCTGAGCCTGTATGTGTTACACCTCTGAAGAAGGTTTTTAATGCATTATGGAATCATACTGATCACCATTCCATATTCGTATTCATATTCACAGTGGGCATGTTCCCCTGCAAGCAGTGGAACAGATGAAAAGAAAGAGATAGAGAGGGAGGGAGAGAGAGAGAGAGATATTCAAGTGGGAGAACAAGGGTGAGTAAGTCAATGATGCATGAGAAGAGAGCAGGGCTGTGGCAAATGAGGTGGATTCATTAGACTAAGAACTGAAATTCAATGTGAAAGTTCATATTGAAAATATATTGATATTGCCATTTCAGATATGTTTACTTCCTGGAGGAGTAGTACTGGATGGTTCTTGTTGCACGTTGGCAAATATAAAGAATGTTAAACTACTGCCGAGCCCAAAAGTGCTTTAAGGATTTAGAAAACCACCCCTTGATAAAAACATAGAATAAAAAAGAATGCTGACATTGTAATAGTGGCTGTAAAGTTGCTGCAAGACTTCAAAAGAGGTACTGTGAGTCTAAATCTTTCTCTCTCAATCTCTGTCATAGTGTGTGTGTCTAGGTGTATGTTCATCTGTATCTGCAGGCTACTAAAGTAAAAACTGAGTGTAACCATTCATCAGAGTGACTATACTGCTATCAGCAATATGACTTTACTGTTATGCTGTGTGTGTGTGTGTGAGAAGTGCATTATGCATATACATACATACATACATACATACATACATACATACATACTCTATGTGCATTAAAAATATATGTGAACATGGCTGTATGGACAATATATCAAGGTGTGTAGGTAATACATCAATAGACAAAAGTGTGTGTCAGTGTGCATGCATATGCATGGGTGTGTATGTGGGCACGTGCATGTGTATGCAAGTGTGCACGACACCTATGAATAATGTAGTCTTGGCAGCTGAAGAGTGATAGATGAGAGGCTTTCGCTCCAATATCTCACCCTCTCTCCCACCCCAGTTTCTGTCCTTTCACAGTGATACCCCATGTTAAGTGACGCTAATCGTAAGAAGCTGGCTACGCTTGCTGTCGAGCTCCCAGAGAGCTGGCAAGTATAAGCCATAACTTAGGCATGCGGTGTTGGATTCTGCCCCGTCTTCTCCCCCAGGCGATGTTTCATA
This sequence comes from Distichodus sexfasciatus, assembly GCA_032718565.1. Classification (NCBI taxonomy): domain Eukaryota; kingdom Metazoa; phylum Chordata; class Actinopteri; order Characiformes; family Distichodontidae; genus Distichodus; species Distichodus sexfasciatus. Next base: position 3,021,067 of record JAVGVS010000001.1, read on the forward strand.
ATCAAACTCTATAGCCAGATCCTTAGATTGCTGGCGTGCCTCCAGGCTTATAGTTAGAGTGGGTGAGTGATGCTCTGCGCCAGGCTGTCCCAGACTTCTAATATGCCTGAGCCCCTCTGTTCACTTCGCTAATGCTTGCCAGAAACGTTTAAGAGTGAGCACTGATGCTCATGACTCTGTTTGGAAGCACAGTGACATCCCAAAAAATGCAGAAACACACCACTAAAGAAGGGTCGTGACAGCTGGGTCATGCAAGCAGGGTCACAAAAATAGAATCTTGTTTACATATTTTGTCCGCCCACATCGGCTCAAACAGCAAGTCAGAATCATGAGACTTGCTTTTGAAAACATAAAACCTAGAATGACTTCACTCTAGCATTGCCCAGAACTGCTGCCACCATCATTGCTCACTATATTAGCTTCTTATTGTCATTTCAAATAACATGCATGATTCATCCACTAAAGCAGATTACTTTGGCAACTTCAGTTATGACTTAAAGAGGTGCTGCGTTGTACACTGAGAACTTTTGGATTCCACTAAAGGCTGCCTTAAATGAAATCGGTTAGTTTGCTAATGAATCTGGTACCGTAGTGCACCCAGGTGGGCTGTGAAGAGAATGTCTGCTGTGTTGGGTTTAAGGCACTCTCCACAGCTTAGAGAGCCTAATATGACTCACATTATCACACTGTTCTGCTCTCAGCAAATGATCTGAGTCTGTCGTTCTGTCTGTGCTACTGGGAGATCTCTGGGCTATATACCAATAAACACAACACAAGTCACAATTTATGATCTAGCGTTGTACTTATTTGTGTGTGGTGTGTGTGTGAGAGAGAGAAAAAGAGAGACAGAGAGAGAGAGAGAGAGAGAGAGAGAGAGAGAGAGAGAGGTGTGTGTTTATACCATGTTTACTAATCACCGACTGGATTAAATGTTATTTAAAAATGAAAAATAGACATTTGTGGAGCAGCAAATTTAGTCCCAAAAGGATTTTCTTTAATTAAAAAAGGAAGAAGAATAATGCTATACATGAATATTCATAACCATTTCCTTTTGGCAATAGATAGTAGTAAGGGTCACGGTTGTGAGAATTTAGTTGTGTGGGCAGGTTTTTAGGTGTTTGTGAGAATCTGATGGTCCCCTAAAAGACGGGAAAAGCAGGGATATGTTATTTTGTGAAGACTGATTTTTATGTCATTATCCTCATAAGGAAAAGAAAGAAAGCAAGACATGACTGTGTGTGTTTGTGTGTTTCCAAAGGTGTGTGGTAAGGGGTTGTCTGTGAGAAGACCTGTGGCTCTTATTCTGATGATCCTGTACGGTATTTAAATATTAAGAGGCTCCTGTTGATAGGCCTGTTTTATCAGAAGAGAGCAGACACCCGCCTCAGGGACACGCACAGCGTCACAGGTGATATGATACTCAAACACTATGAGGGGAGGTGCAGTTATTGGTGGATACTATGACACTGACATAAACTACATTCCTGCAAGGACATGAGGATCTGTTCACACTATCTCCCATATCCAATTTCATTTACACACCGAGCAGGAGACTGAAATGGGGACTACATTCACCACAGCTTCACACCAGGTGGTAAGACTCTGGATTGGATTTTGGAGGGTGACAAATGAACATTTGTGAGGCTAGAGGAAGGTTCCTTCTGGGCTGATCTGGTTATGCCGCTTGCAATTAAGATAAAGTACAGTACAACAGTCATTTCAGTGTTTATTCAGAAACATATTTATTCATGAATGTTTCACATGAACACACCAAGATACATTCTAACTGGAAAAAAATAGCACAAACCAACTTAAGTGTAAGGCTCTTTATTTCTGGCCTGCTAATTATTGCTTGTCTGTTGCTGGCCAAACTGATCAAGTTGTCAATGTTCAGTTTGCTTTTAGTAAACGGTAAAAAATGTACCATCTTATCTCTGGGTTGGTACCCTCAAAGGTCTATTTTTGTACCTCAAGTCAGAAGAATAAAACTGTACCTTTCATCTCTGAACATTCATCACTGAAGATTAAAGAACCAATTACTTGTTATGTACAAGATATAACAAAATATTAACACTTTCATTGGAACACCTGCAAGATGTGTGCATTTGTTAATAATGTAACATATAATGTAACAATAATGTAATGTAACAATGTGTTTACAGTGAAACTCAGCTCAACTAAAAAAATCAGACTTGACTGACAAGACCAAACCATTTTTAAGACATTAAATAAGTATAGGTAATTATTCTAATAAGGATGTTGAAGGACGACTTTTTGTAGGTTTTTGTACGTACATCACACAGTAGAAGCTATTGACAGTATAGCAGCAGAAATGTCAGCTGTCCTGTTACTGATGTGTACAGAGATGAGAGGGCAGTGAAGAAACTGAGTGACAGAAATAATAACATGATGGGATGAAAAAGAAGAGACACCAGGGTCACAGTTAGATGGACAGGCAGGTAAAGTTTGAAGATATGCAGGTGCCAAAGCAGCGAGAATCTGGGACTTGGCAGCAGGAAAACAGAAATGTGGGAACACTCTGACAGGCATTACAGGAGCATCATGTAAGCCAGCAGAACCTGTGGAAGGAGCACAAATAAGTATGTACACAAAAGAGAATCTGTTTATGACATGGGCAAATGTATCTACAACCTGTAGACGTGGTCTGAGAATTAACTTTGAACTTTTTCAAAAGTCAAGGCAAAAATAGAATTTCATGATCAGGGGATTTAGAGGGTGTGTTTAAATCTAGGAGCAGGACCTGCTACTCTGATAGCACTGATGTGGAGAAGCTTTGCGTTGCTGCTATGGTTTTAGTCAGTCTGATTGTTGCAATACAGTCCTACATACAAACTCTTTCTTTTCATTTCTAAGAACAAGAATGGATCGATTACTATTTGAATAGCAGACAATTGCTGTCTCACTGTCTTTTTTTCTTTGTCTCTCTCTCTCTCAGGTCATGTATATGGAGATGTAGGCTTGGCGGCTTTGTGAGAACATCGGTGCAAGTGCTTTTAATAAAAAGATCTAGCTTTTTTTGAAGAACAAAAAGTCAAAAGATTTGCTTTTGCTCACTTGGGCTTAGTTGAAGTGTAGTATTATTTAGATTTAGTATAGATTTAGTTATTAATGGAGTAAGTAGATTTACCTCACACTTATAGAAATATGAGAAATGTGCGGTGTATTCCTGCATAAACTGAAATTAACTCAGACACCTGGTTGCTAACAAGAGAGCTGCTAGATTGTATACAGGTGCATCAGCTGTATGTGTATTCCATCTTGAAGCTATTATGCGCGTAATACTCAATTTGCAGTTCTTACACATTCTCTAATTTGAATAAAAAGTTGTGGCTTCCCAGTAATGTAGATTTGGTGGGTGTACACCCCATACTGTTCCATAAGAGCATTTGTCTAGAGTGTGGCGCAAACATCGGAAAGAAGAAAAGGTTTTAGTGAAAGGAGGAGAGAACGAGGCGACCACTGGTGGATTCAGTTCAGTACATTACGCATCTGATTCCCCACTCACGCATTCACCAGCGCTGGAGATTAGGCTTGAGGAGGGCTTGTGGATGATTTTGACTGCTTGTGTTTCTCTTAGGCTGTTTCTGGAGTGGATTATACGTGCTGTAGGTCCGTGTAAGACCCCGCTTTTTTGGATCAGACTGTCTTTGTCTTTTGAATTAAAAGATGAACCAAACCGCCACCGTCTCTCAAGTCAAGTGCCAGTCCTCCAAAACCATAAAGGTAAGGTTTTCCCCCCTGAATTATGTCATACACGCATAAAATGCATATTCCGACGTGACTCAACTGTCTGCAACGTTCTGGCTGCGAAGATTAAGTTTGGGGCTCGCGCCTCACTGCTCCAAAGTTGCCAAATGATGATGGATAGTTTTGCGCAGAGAACACAGACAGTATGCATATGCAGAGTCCAAAAGAACCATTCTTCATCTTTATGTAGCCACTTGGCTTAAATTAGATTTATTATCAGGTTATACCGTGTTTTAGTCTATGCATCGGGCAACAAAGAGCTTTGCGAAGGCTATAGTGGAATGCGTTGCTGTTTTTCTATGTAATTAAATAGAGTGAAAGAGCCCGTGGGGGAGAAGAGCTGTGAAACGCATGTGTCGGTGTGCAGGAAGAAAAGAGTGTAAAAAAGGAGAGATTTTTCTGTCCACGATGCATTAAGACGTTTGTGATTCTGGGCACGTCGAAAGCCGCGGTGACAGGCGCTCGGTGCGCGCGCTTATCGTCCCTGTGCAATGCGTTACGTGTTAAAGAGAAACGGAGCGCGCGTGAGAGCGGGTTTAAACGTCTCTTCTCCCCCACGTTGATGCACGAGTTACCTGCATCAGCGCTGCGGAGAGCCGCCGCCTGATCAATCGCGAGTTTGCAACTTGCTGACATCTCCGGGGAATTTCGCATCATCGACTCTCGTTTCAACAGTTGAAAATGAACTATCCATCTCGCGGCGCCCACGCGCTGCATCGCGCCTATTAGCGGGCAGGATTACGTAAAAACGGGGCAACGCGGACACGAGGTGAAATTATACCGGCAGATGCCATTTAAATCTGCTACGTATTGCGGCGGGAGATGAGGCGCGGAATAGGGTCTTAAGCTATACACCAGCGTATTAGTGTGACAAAAACAACACGACAGCAGCAGCGGAGTTCTGTTGCAGCACGGTGTATGTGTGTGTTGAGAGTGGGTGGTATTGGGGTATTGAGAGTGGGGGGTTGCAGGGTATTGTTTGATTGTCCCCTAAAATGCGAGATGTGTCATGTTTTGGTGGCTTTGCGAGGACATTTTTCAAAAATGCTTCTAGAAAAGTTTTAGCATTATATACATATATATGTATAAATTCATCTGTATGTCAGATTGCATGTGTGTGTGTGAGGGGGTGGGAGTGTGTGTGTGATGGTTCCCTAAGTAAAAATTTTAAATTGTCAGAGGTGTGTGCCTTTGTGTGAACAATTTTTGCATGTAAGGTACCGTCACTCTTAAGAAAAAAAGAATTTATGGACAGGTTGTACATTTTTTTTAAGCTAAAAGAGGCAAAAGTCTTGCTTTTTGTAACTGAGGTTCGGGTTAGGCTTATATGTCGCATTATTAAGACCTAGTAGTAGTAGTAGTAGTAGTAGTAGTAGTAGTAGTAATAATAATAATAATAATAACAATATGATCTAGTAATTATATCAATCAGGGGAAGTGTGGAAGTACCCCAGAAGATAGCTGTTAATAATGAAATGATTTGCATCTCAAATAATTCTTGATTCTGTTAAAATGTTCAGAAATGCAATATGACTGCTCTGTCTGTCTTGTGTGTGTGAGTGTGTGTTTTTATACATACTGTGCGGTGTCACTCAGAACTATTGAGGAGGCGCTGGTTTTCTTCTAAGAATATAAATAAATCCAAATGCATTTGTTTGTTACCTTTTTTCAAAAACTGAAAAATAAGACATTTCAGAAAAAAAGAACAAGGTTTAGGTCTAAACATTAAAGCAGCCTCTAAAATCATATTTGATATGGAATATAATTTCTGTGTATCTTTGAATAGATAGTTGTTTCTTGTGCTTAGAAAATGATATGTTGCGGAAAATGATATTTGTCAGCATATACAGTATATAACATATAACAGCTGTCATTACCACCTAAATCACTTTGCACTTAGTGTTTATTTAAAAGGAAGTTTTGATTAAAAAATTGAGACACTCTTTTTGCATTTATGAAAAATTCAGAAAGGCATCTGAGATTTCAGATGCATTAATGACAAACATAAAATACTTACATTTATATAAGGATTTTATAAGGACATCTCCTTAGGTTTTTTAGAGAGGGAACTAAAACCGAAAATGCTATGAATCTGCAAAATACCAAGACAAAATAGGGTCTGTATAGTCTTTTGCATGAAAGTCTTTTATTGAAGTCTTTTGAAAGCTTCAAAGACAGCACAACAAATAGACACTGATCCAGATAGTTGAAGTGCTTTTTGGAATGGTAAGAACAGATATAGGAATCTTTCATGTAGTTAATTGTTCAGGTAGTTTTTTAAATTTAATTATACACCATAAAAGATGTGTGTATGTCCCACCTGCAACATTTTTCTGGTCAGTAAAACCATCAGCAGTCATAAGGAAGAAAGGTGTGTGATGTTTAATAGATTGGTGGTCAGTATGGGGTCTGAGGGTTCTGGCTTCTGAGTGCTCTCTTCATCTGATAAGCTCTTCTTCTGATTGCAGCCGTCATACAGCACTGTCAGCTTTATTAGCCCTGTTAGGCCTTCGACCTGCTGAACTGAGTTCTGTGGTTGGGGGAATGTAAAGGTCAGCTGTGACAGAAGGTCAATCAATGAAGCGTTCAGTCCAATTACTGAGAGCAAAGGATCTATCATCAGCCTGCCACTACTCATTCTCCTTCAGTCACTCATGCACTCTCTCTCTTTCTCTCTCTTTCTCTCTCTCTCTCTCTCTCTCTCTCACTCACACATACACACACTTCCACATGCAGTTCTGTGATTCAGATTACCTCTATACAGCAATGATTGGCAGTTCTGATCACATGACTTAAGTACCTTTAATAGAAAATCAGGTTACATAGGATCTATAGCTGGCTATATGCTTGCCTGCACATACTTGTAGACATATGATATAAAATGCTGCATATTGATAATTCTTTAAAATTTGCTAAAATATGTAATTCACAAAGACATTAAGGTCTGCTAACCTTGAATATTTTGATATACATAACATTTGAAGCCACCAAGGGACCAGGATATAAAGAGTAGTAAAACACTTTTTTCTTATTAAAAAAATTGTTTTACCCAGTGGATTTAATCTTCCCCCTTCATCTTTCCTGAAGCAAGACAAGCATAGAGAGTAATTCCCAGTCCGCATGCATGAAAGCAAGAGACTAACTTTTTCACCTAAAGGCTGAGGGGTGTGAGAGGGGCTGACAGGCTCTTGGCTGCAGCGAGGCCTCCGTGGACTGTAATATTACACTTTGAAATGTGATCCGGCTATACTCGCATTGTTTACACATTACTGAAGTCACAAAAGACTAAAACAGTCTAATATCAAGGCCTTTACATTACAGTAAAGATCCTGGGAGGTCTAGTATTCAATGAATGAGGTTTCACAGATAATAGCTTATAGAACACTGTTTATCTCTGGGAGGTTTTATTCTCAGTAGCACCGTTGGGTAAAAAAACATAACTGGATAACTTGCTCTAGCTCTGAAGAATAACAAGTTCTTTGTCAAGTACTTTCACACATTCCACCCCCCAGAGTACACAGTTCTTGGTATTTATGCTTCTTGGTTTCTGTCCCAATTTCACTTCATACTGTTCCAACATTTGTTACAGCCTTCTGTTAATAATGACCGCCTTAAAGTTTTTTAAATCTTGTATTTATCTAACTTTTTATCCTGTCTAGAGGAAGTCAGATTCATTAATTCTTCTATGGAGGCAAGAGCAAAACCGTAATAGCATAAATCTAGAGAGCATCAAGTAACATTAATCTGTAGAAACATAAACTGTTTTATATTCAATACTTCTTGCTCTATATTGTCACACATTTTGGAGATTCTATTACAGAATAAAGATGAATGAAAGATGGATCAAATGGAAAACTATGGATCAATTATACATAATCGTATTATATTCATTATACTCATTTGCCAACCATTCTTAGGAAGAAATTTATTCTTCAAAACATTATGTTATTGGATAAAATGTAACATTCTTAAGAACAAATTTGAGGTAAAAAATTAAGTAAATATTGTCGAAAGACAATTGATTTCTGATTTCTACACACTTTACATGAAACTTATCTTAAACTACCTTGTTGTCACACCCATACAGGACACTTGTTTTCAGATTTTTCTAACCGCTTATGTCACTTCAGTATCATATCATTCTGTTAGCACACTGAAATGTTTGTATCCTCCACCATTTTTATTGGATTTGGGCACATGCATTAAGATTAACTTGCTCTCACTTGACAATATTGATTCCTGTGCCTGCAGTCTCCTTCACAACACTGGTAATGCTAAGTGAAAGTCCAGAATTCCAGTTGGTTAACCTGGGAGTCGATGAACGATGCAGCTCTATTGCCTGCTGGGAAGATCTATTGCACTAAGGCCCAGTCCTCCAGACAGTGATTAAACCCTAATCCTCTCTAAATGATCCAGTTAATGGTGATCCTCTGTTGAAAATCCCTTTTAGTCTATGACTAGGCTTACTGTGTGTCTGGAAAACTGGGAGAGTTTAGATATGTTACAAACTGGGTATGCAGTATGTTAGAGAGAGATTGAGCATCTATGGCTCAAACACTGTCTGGTTGTTGCAGGAAAAAAGTAATAAATCAAAGAATGTTTTCAACTATGGTGAATTAAGTGCTCGATTTTGAACTGTCTGTCAGCCTAAAGTATTAGTGGGAAAAGCCTGTGCTGAGACTTCAGAAAAGAAAAATATAAAGAGGAGTAGAAAAAGAGCTGCACTTCTGTTCCCTCCCATACAGTATGTTTTCTGAAACAGGGAGCAAAGTTCAGATTTTCCTTTTTATGTCTGTGAAAAAGGCTTTTCTTTCTGTCTCGAACCAGGTCAAATCCAGCCCCTTTCTTCCTTTAGTCTGTGTGTAGCATGGCAATTTTTGTGCTTCTTGTCCAAGACTTTCATGCTGGGAACTGAAAAGAACTGCGTGCTGTATACAAATAAGAAACCACATGTTTTATTGGGCACTTTGTGTCTCTAGGCGATATAAGAAAGGCACCTGAGCATCTGTTCTTTGCACCCATAAGATAAAAAGTTAGCATAGATGACAAAATGACACATGTGTAGGCTAATTCCAAAACCGTTTCAGTGAATCATGCAGAGATGCATGGAGGATCCTCAAGAAGTACAACTTTTGCATGTATATATATATATATATATATATATATATATACATGCAAAAGTTGTACTTCTTGAGGATCCTCCATGCATCTCTGCATGATTCACTGAAACGGTTTTGGAATTAGCCTACACATGTGTCATTTTGTCATCTATGCTAACTTTTTATCTTATGGGTGCAAAGAACAGATGCTCAGGTGCCTTTCTTATATCGCCTAGAGACACAAAGTGCCCAATAAAACATGTGGTTTCTTATTTGTATACAGCACGCAGTTCTTTTCAGTTCAAACACAACAATGACCTACAAAGCCAGACCTTCAAATATATAAGCCCACAATATTCAAAAACAAATCACAGGGACAGTTGGGTCCTTGAAAGAGCCAAAAACCCTGCAGATACAAAAAGAGAGAAAGGGACGTGGAAAGAGGGGAGAATCTTCAGACGGTAACCCTGGACATTATCATATGGACAGTGTTGGGGGTAACGAATACATGTGCGGCGTTCGTGTTTAGGGCCTAAAATATGAGTAACTGTATTCGTTACAGTTACAGTTTAAATAGGTGGTAATTAGAATACAGTTAGTTTGTTGAAATAAATGGATTACCGCGGCCGGTCTTTCCTGTTTGTTGATATCCTCTCATCCTCTCTAATTTTTGTTAATTCCGCATTGCCTTGGCCACACCCAGCGCAAGCGTCGCATTTGATGACTTTCGCCTTTATCACGAACTACGGCCGTCCATAAGCTTGGTGCGTTCAGTTAGTTTTCACACTCTTGTTAACATAATGAGATGAGGACAAAATTATTTCATATTGCCAAAAATAAAAACCTTACAAACTTGTAAGCCAATAACGTTTGTATTATTTGAATCTCTAAACATCATATGCAGAGTTAGAAGGGGTGCATTTCCTGGCAGGGGCTCTGCAAAAAGCACCCTGTAACTTCTTTTCAAGTGTTCAGTCCAAACCAGAATTTTGGATTATTCTTGTGGGCTTATGATGTGTAACTAAATTTAGAAGTATTATAGATATAACAACATCATGTGCAGAGTTAGAAAGGGTGCATTTCTGTGATCTATTTTGCAAAAACCTCCCTTTAAATTTGTTTGAGGTAGTTTAGTTCTGAGATATTATTTTTGGGTTATCATATTTAGATTTTAGATCAGGCATATTTTTTATTTCTTGAGTGACTTTGGTAAGGCAAATTATTTTATTAATTAAGTATTGTTGTTCATAATAGGCCTCTCTAGATTCAGTTTAATGTTTTTTCTCAAACAGTGACATTTTTAATGACCCTAAACCGTGAAAGGTGTTGCTTGCTATAACATATGTTTATATATAATACAAAATACTACTTACTACCAGAATAGATACTTGAATTTTTGTCATGATTTTAGTAAGTACAGCATGGCCTTAAACAATAATCCATTACACTAGCCAGGTAAATGTGTGCAGTTTGCGTGGAAGTGAAATAGCTAATTGGATTGTGTACTTATAATACTGGTAAAAATATTTATTTTGGCTTTATAAATCTGACACATTTGTAGTTTTTTGTTCACAGTTTTTTTTTAATAAGCGTTGTGTTTACAAGTTTGTATAGGTTTTTTTTATTTTAAGAATATAGTAATGTGCCCTCATCTCATTGGCGTTAACAGAGTGTGAGAGCGAACTGAACGTTAATGTTTATGAATGATAGTTAGTATATAGTCATCAAATTGCCCCCCCCTCATGACAGGGGGGTCCCGATTCGGCGCGACACCTGTCTCCCAAACAAACACACAATAAGAGGCTCTAATGTAAGCGTCCTGTTAATGTTGGTAGCGTCAGTTACACAATGGACAGACCCAGCACAACCAAACCAGCAGTACCGGGCAGGGAATACATTTCTTACTTTCGGAAATTTAAGTGTTTGCTCCTCTACGAAATAAATATATTGTCTATTCAGGAGATTTGGAAGCAACAGCCAATTGGTGAAAAACAAACAAAATTTACAGGATGTGATTGCTACATTCATGTAGTTGTAAAAGCTTGTAACAATATATTAAGTAATCCAAAGTATTCAGAATACGTTACTCACATTGAGTAATTTAACAGAATACGTTACAAACTACATTTTGGGGCATGTATTCTGTAATCTGTAGTGGAATACATTTTAAAAGTAACCTTCCCAACACCATATGGATGAATTAAAAGCAGTGGAGAGTTATTTTTAGTCGTCTGGAAGTATTACTGCATCATCACCATCTCTCCCCAGACAACAGATAAAAATAGTGAGTAAGTGGATGAGGTGAAGAATTAAAGGAAGATTAGCGAAATTATAATGTAAAAAGCGAGAGCAGATTAAAAGATTGATGCAAAAGAGATTAAAAGAAATGTAGATAGAAGATGTCACACACACAGAAGATATTAAAACATCCATCCAGCTCCTCGGAAAGCTTGGCCTGAACAGAGAGCTGAATAACTAAGCTGTATGATAAAGTGTTATGCACATACAATTTTAGTATTGTGTCCTGTGACGAGATCTTCCGAAATTGCTCATCCACCACATTAATGTCATCTCAGCCAGGAATGTATAAATTCTAATGACTCCAGAAAATTTGAGCCATACATCAGTCATGATATTATTAAATCTCCTTGAGCTCGCGGCACGAGAGATTTCCTACAAATTCATCTCTGCCTTCATTCTTGTGAAAAGCATCATATGCGATTTACTGCCTAACTGTTTTGCTCCTACAAACAATTTTATCATTACATCACTAAGAGCAGCCCAGTTCATCAACATGAACACTTGGTTTTGATGCAGCAGACACACTACTAAATAGGGTGTGTTAATTGCTGCCTTTCATGGTGAATAATTATAGAGAAGCAAATTACGTGATTGTGGTTAATATCGATTAATGGTCGTGCAATACCTCTCTTTCCCTCTCTCCCTCTTCTCAGTTCACCTTTTTAATCCTCAGCTTTGCACATTTATGAGGCTGATACAGTGCCGTGTGCAAAATGTTTGGATTTTTTTTGTTATTTTGGCACTGTGCTCAGGCATGTTGGATGAATTTAGGTGTTAAATGTGAGTTTAATTTGTGTGGTCATATTTCTATGAGATAAGGCTTTATAGAATCATTAATTTCTAAGTTGAGCATGCATTTTATCCCGATAAATTACCAAATGATCAAAATCAAGTAAATATGGGTTTTAATAAACTATCTTGTTTAGTGTCTTGTTTGGTGTTTTCCTGTTGAAGCTGTTCTGTTAGCTGAATATAAAAATATAAACTTGAGATACATGGTGAGTTATAATGGATTTTAATTAATTCATTATCAACTGCTTAATCAATTGAGAGGGACCAGAGCTATCCGGGACTCTGGTGGCAAAGGCGAAAAAGAACAACCTGGGCATGCTTATGACGCTGAGACTACTCATTGTTAACATTTAGAATGAGTACAATTTTTCTAACTTTAGGGACAAGTTTCCCTGGAGCAACTTGTGGTTCAGGGTCTTGTTCAGCAGCCCAGTGGTGGTAGTGCTGTAGGTAGAATCCGAACCCTAACCTCTTCGGGTCCAGGCGAGGCTCTAACCACTAGACTGCCATTTTCATTGGACTAATGAAGTGTTTTGGATAAGGGAACTGTTCCTTTTATCCTCTTCACTTTTTTAAGGTAGTTTATTAATAATAATATGGCAGCATTGTGTATTTCCTGTGCTTATTGGTATTATTTTTTGCAGTGGTAACATAAGCCAATTTCCTCCAAGAATCAATAAAGTTTTAGATTCTGATTCTGATCCTGATTGTTAATTAGCCGCAGTGCACGCAGTGGTTAACACTACTCATAGCAAGAAGGTCCTGGGTCCGGTCGCCGTTTCTGTGGCGTTTGCATACTCTCCCGTGTTCACGTGGGTTTCCCCTGGGTGCTCCGGTTTCCTCCCACAGTCCAAAAAGCATGTAATGTAGGTTAAGTGGCGACTCTAAATTGGCCCAGTAAGGTGTGAATGTGAGTGTGAATGCCCTGCAGTGTGTTGGCACCCAGGCCTAGGGTTGGTCCCTGCCTTGCGCCCGTAGTTCCTAGGATAGGCTCCGTTCCCCCCATGACCCATAAATCAGGCCAAGGACCACCAGACAAGCCACTTGCACATGTATTTGTAGTCTCTAAAATATACATCTAACTGTGTAGCTTCTGTAAGTCTCCTGAAATAAGAGCTTCAAAGTCACTTTTAAAATTGAATCAGCTTCAATAAATATGTTTCTTGTAGTCTGTGTAATGTAATACAACTTTGGGGCTTGAGGGATTCAGGAAATACTTTCCTCCACAAGGATCATAGAGTGACCTGGTCACTGTTCTGCACTCTTCTGGACACTTGTATCTTATACTTGTATCTTATATTGTAGACCTCAAGGCCAATTTATGCTGCAGTAACCACAGCAGGGTACCCTGTGCCATATGAATAAATTATTGTGGTCTAAAACCAAGTGTTTCAGTATCTTTGTCCACGTCCTGTATTTTAATTAGCACTGCTGTGATTCCTTTTATACAAAAAACTGGAACACCTATGACCTGGAATTTTTTATTTATATATATATTTCTGCTGCACACAAATAATCTCTTGATGCATGATAATCGCGTGCTGATCCTAATCTACTATGATTCACTAAAATTACACGATATCTCAGCCAAGGTTAAGGCCCGTGCCAGGCTTTTGCAGTCATGCCTACACATAGATTCTGCTATGGCTGTAATCACTTTGACTAACCAAATCTGAAACTGTAGGTCAAAATTCAAGCTTAAATCCAGAAAGCAAGCAGTATTTTTTTGTGGAAGGCAAATGATCACATTCACGTTGAAGGTGAATTCACAGCACAGAGTGAACATCAGAGAAAAGGAAATAAAATATAGCCATCAATCTGTATTATAACTTGATCTTAAAACCCAAGACTGAAATGGAAGTGTTTTAAAAAATTTATATCAAGCAAGTAAATGTGTTATTACTTAATTTAATGATCTAATTTCATAACTTACCCCATGGTAGAAATGGAAAGTAAGAAAGTACAAATTTCGAATTTGGATAATTGAGCCGTATCTAAAATATAATTTAATTTAATAAATAAATAAATAAATAAATAAATAAAATAAATAAATAAATAAATAAATAAATATAAAAAATAAAAATAAAAATAAAAATAATAATAATAATAATAATAATAATAATAATAATAGTGTGTATTATTATTATTAAATAAATAAAATATTTTTTGAATATAGGCAAAATGTTGCTTCTTTTTTCAGTGAGAGCGGTAGCAAAGCAATAAAAAACTATTTCTTTTCCCAGAGTTCTTTTTTCCAGATCCATCTGGCCTTGAGTCAGTGATGTTTGTTTTTGTGTGTCTTTTGTGTTTTTGTTTGGCTTATCTGTCCTTTAAGCAGTGTTTGTGTGGGAGTTTTACCCCCAGTGTACTTGAACATGCCTTGAACGGGTTTGTGTACTTGAACCTGCAGCATATATTTATATTATGAAAGAGGAAGCTCACATTAAGGTATAGCACCAGAGTAAATACTACATGATAACACACAATAAAAGCAACACATATTTCATTTGTACGCAGTCTAATTAAGACAGTCCAGAAATATGTAAAAGGAGTATAGAGAGAGAATTCACACTATATATCAGGCACGTGTGTGGGTTAAACTTATAGTAATGCTTTTACTTCTTATAACGTCTCTATCCCTCTCTCTCTTTTTCTGTCTGTATTTACATACGAGAAGAGAGAGAAAATGTGTGTATGGAATAGAGAGAGTGAGAGACAAAATTAAGTGTGAGAGAGTTGGAAGAAAGAATGGAAGGTGTTTGTGTGTGTGTGTGTGTGTCTGTGAGAGAGAGAGAGAGAGACTTGAACTTTGGAAGAATCTTCAGAAAGACAGAGGAAGAGAGAGCGCAATAGAAGTCTGTGTGTGTGCGTATGTGTGTGTGAGAGAGTGTTTGTGTGAGTTTGTGTGTGTTTTTTGTGACACAGAGAGTGTTTGTGTACTGTATGTGAGTGAGAATGTGAGGGATAGTGTGTGTGTGAGAGAGAGAGAGAGAGAGAGAGAGACTTGAACCTTGGAAGAATCTTCAGAAAGACAGAGGAAGAGAGAGCGCAATAGAAGTCTGTGTGTGAGTTTGTGTGTGTGGTTTTTTTGTGATACAGAAAGTGTTTGTGTATGTGAGTGAGAGTGTGAGGGATAGTGTGTGTGTGTGTGTGAGGCAGGAAGTCGTGCTGGGTTTGTGCTGTTAGCTGAGACACATGGCAGGTGGCAGTGTTGTTTTTCTGCGCTTATGGCACTGGAGTCCCGTCCTTTAAGAGCTTGTGTGATTGCTGTGACTAATGAAGTATTTGTACTCCGCCATCACAAACACTCACCATCTCAACCCCCCCAACGCTTGTAATTATGCAGGAGTAAGCCCTCTGACTGGCTGTGGCCTGGCAACTGTTGCCATGGAGAATAAACAGTGTTGAGTGCTGGGTAAAGTAGAAAGCAGCAGTATGAGTGATGATCTTAGCCTTTGTGCTACTTTGTGAGGTTGAGCTTCAGCCAGGTAAGGGGTTAATGTGATCGCTGCCGTACCTACCTGAAAGCAGCTAAGGAATGAAAGCAGCTAAGGCCTTTCACGTTCCATCCAACTGTCCCCAACTCCTTTTAAGACTGAAATTTTGGCACAAGATGCGCGTCTGGGTAATAATTGACCAAAGGTGGCAGTGAACTGGTCTGAGGCTTTTAGACACTAATGGTCCACACCTACACGGCTTCGGCTCTAAGTACTTCGTTGGTGTCCCGAAAGTTAAGGGCACACTGACCTGGCTGAGGAGTGCAGTGGGCCTCAACTACTCACAAGAGGGCTTGTTCATGCACTGTAGCAGAAGATTTGATTTAATCAGTGGTAAATTAGTCATTTTAACAGACTTATTTCATTTACTTCAACTTAAAACAATAATGCATGCCATTTCCACTAACTTGCATGAGCACTGCAACTTTTTAAAGCCAGTCCGCAGAAATGAAACACATACTGTAAGTTTGCTAAAAGTGGTCAATGGTCAATTGTGAATAACTCCACCCTCCTATCTGAGAATCTCTGGCCATCAGGTAGAACTGCTAGTGCTTTCTGCTCCACCATGTTTTCTTGCAAATGCTAGAGTAAGAATTGCAAGGAAGAAGTCTACCAGCAGAGTGTTGTGTTCAACATGTATGGCTGTATGGATGGTCTGTTAGCAGCAGTCATGTCAATTATTTTTACATGAGAAACTCTCGCCATGCTCTCTGTGCCCCAGTTCCGGAGTGGGGTGTGGACAGCAGCGGCTCATTGGCATTTAGGAATGCTAATGAGAAATAGCCTGTTCTGAAAGGGACTGAAATGGCGGGGTAAAAAGCAGGCAAAAATCCCTAATATGAGAGGAATTTTCAGCAAACTACTTCAGAGACATGTTTAGTGGAGCTCATAGACCTATTTTAACTTGTTGGAAAATATGTTAATATGCCAAACAAAACATGTAAAAGATTTCTCTCTGGTTCAAACTTTTAAGTTTAAGTTGTTGCCTTAAAGTTCAAGTATAATCTAAGAATCAACAGATTATTTCAAATTAAGTTTTAACTTTTAATTGCTCTTTGTAAGTAAATCTGGTTTGTTGATTAATCTAGAACTCGTCTACTGATTTATGTAATATGTTGCTTATTACTGGAAAGGACCACAGTACATGGTAATTTAAAATGAATGGTACAAAAAGAAAGCATTTTGCAATTTTTTTCTTTGGGGGGTATTTGAAGGACAAGGTGTTCGTACACTCACTTCCACAGGGTAGGCAACGTGGTCGACTCAATTGATCAGACTGTTGCTGGCACGGGTTTGCGAAGAACTAGACTATCGTGTAGACATCTGCCGCGTCACAAATGGTCTGCTGTGTCACGAACGGCGTCCCCATCGAACATTTGTGAATGTCCGTAGCAACTTGGAGAGTTAACCTTTTATGTTATATCTGTATTTGTGAAATAAATTCATTATAGCAGTCACAGGTGTGTTTTCATTTTGTACCATTCATTTTGAATAATCCCATAAAATGCTATTTCAATTTTGCAAATTTTAACATGTAAAGTTCCTGTGTGGCGTATTAACATATTCACTCTTAAATATAGCCATCGTTATAACATTAGAAACATGCACATTTAGTTGAATTTCCATAAATAATTTTGTGCTGAAGTAAATGAAACTATGTTAACATGAATAAATGAATGGCTGAATAAGTCTTACATTTATTGGCGCTTTTCTACGCACCCAAAACACAGAGACAGTCTGTGGCCAATTTAATCAGCACAGCACCAGCACCCGCATGGATGATGGGATGGCAGCCAGATGGCACAGAACTCACCAGTTAGAGACAGGGGGTGATTAGGAGGCTGGTTTTGAAAAGGTCATGGTGAGCAATTTTTAGCCTGGACTTTTAACCAGGGTACTATCTTTATGAAATTTTTTAAAACCATAATTACAATATCCGAAGACAACTTAACAATGAATAGACAGTGTATTATGAGATTGTCTGAGACACTGTTCTGTTTAGGACAACCGATAGAGTCAATCCGTTAGAGCTGGTCTTTCTATCTGATGTTACTGCATAGGGTTCTGTCCTGCGTCATTTATTTTCCTGGACCTGAAATGTAGGCTTTGCTGCAATGCCTTCTGTTATATTTTTCACCAAGTAAAGCGTATACTGCTGAGGTCAGCATTTGGCTTGTGTTCACTTAGAAAAAACTGTAGATTAGTCATGTCCATTGATGTCAATGTCAAAATAATAATGATTTCGTAAAAATGTTCAGAATTGCAATAGAACTTCTGCACTCTATCAGTCTTTTGAGGGGTGTGTGTGTGAGAGAGAGAGAGTGTGTGTGTGAAGTGAGGGTGTTGATCAGTTTTTCAGCAGTTCTCAGAGGTGTTTGGCGTTTCCTGCATTCCAGGTGCCACATTACTCATTTACAGCAACACGCGTGTACAGAACATGTGTACTGCTACATAATCAGCGGAGTAGTGCCACAGTACTGAATGGTCCCTACTGTACTCTCACACATGTTCTATTGTACTAACATATCTAGACCCACCGTAATCACACACACACTGTTTTACTAGCTTACGTAACAACGAGAACAACTATGCCACAAGGCCAATATATTGAAATGTGCACACATATTTACATTTTTTTTGTTATATATTATTATATTACTGCAGAGTGTTGGCGTCTGCCCAGGGTTGGTCCCCGCCTTGAGCCCAGAGACCCGGGATAGGTTCTGGTCTGCGCAACTCTGATAGGGATTAAGCGGTTCGGATAATGAATGAATAAATGAATGAATTATAATATTATATTTACAGCATTTAGCAGATGCTCTTATTCACAAGTCCACATACATTTACAGGGTCCTTGGAGCAACTTATTTGGCTTGTACAAAAATTAAAATACTATACACACATTACTGTATAAACCATACTCTGATCTGTTATACAAATATCAAAGAATTAACATAGAAGCTGTGAAGACATTTGAAGAACATTTTCAACAGTTTTTCCAACACCAGTATAATGTCCATCTGCTATATATTAGACTTTATGTATACTGTATGTATTGCACATAAAATGGTTCTGTAGTCTATTTTTTGGTAATGTTGAATGCTCTTATAATAAACACTGCATTGTGCCCTCATGTACGGTGGCTACATCATGTGGCTACAAGTAAAACCGCACAGTTCTTTTCTGTGTCCTCGCATGACTGTCAGTGCCCAGCATAGACAGTAGATGGCACACTTGTAAAAGCATAAAAAATCTGCACGCTCTCAACTACTCTAAGTGAAGGAGGAAGATGAGAAGGTTATTGTATGGATAATATTGTATTGCTGTCATATGCTTTGCAGAGGCAAATACAGCATGATGTTTGAATGGACTGTAAATGTGAATAACTTGTTCAGCTTTATATCTATAAATACTATGCAGTGAAAAGGGACATTTGGAAAAGTGGAGGGAAGTAAAGTAGAAAAGGGCAGAGAATATGTGAGAGAGTGATTGGCTTTGTGATGTTGTTACTGTCGATTATCTTGTTTCCACTGTTGTAGCTGTCAAAAGCCACAGTCTGTAATCAGTCCTGTATTGTAGATAGCCAAAACTTCAAGTCTTAAAGTTAAGTGCTTTAATTTAATAACATGTCTTACAACTACAGTAACAACTACAATGTTCCTTAAATTCAAAAACTGATGAGGACCAGACCGTGGTATTATATTCACCCGACTTGTAGTAACCGGAAAATGATTCTGTCTTGTGTGAATTGACAAGTTCAAGATACAGAAGTTCTCCTAAATATGAATATGAATGTGCTATATGAATGAAATGTAACAAATTAATAACGTAAAATCATTATATAAAATATTTGTAAAGATTATCACAAAAAACAAATCATTCAACATTCTTTATGGCATATGCATGACTTGGTCTGATTCCTGATGTGCTGGGAAAGCTGTAGGGACAAAACTGTGATGGAGCCAGTGGAGAGGACGCTCGTGTTGAGTAATAAGTGGACATATGCTGCTGTGTCACAGCCAATCCACCAGGGGTCATATGCTGTTTAAACCACACCATTTAAAATCACACTGGCAGTGAGTGTAAGCAGATGGACGGGTCTGAGTGATGCTCTTCTCCCTACGCAAACACACAACCACAGACTGAGAGAGACAGTTCACCAGTCACACACATACACAGACATACAGACATCAACCAACGCATACACACACACCCCGCTCTGTAATCCTGCACTCACAGAGGTAATGATAGTTTTGGCAGGCCCTTTAAAGCTCTTAGCGGGAACTCATACAAATTAAAAGCCGGATCAATAAGTGGATCAATTTTCCCTTTGCTAGTGACAAAAATAAACCTGAATGGTGTCATATGCTAATTGTCTATTAAATAGGTGCATACTTTACACAGCTACTCATACACAATCTTTGTCATATTCACATACCTTCATAATTTTGTATTTTTAAAATAGATTGAGATCAGATGGAATATAACCGACAGCTACAGCATTGATTTTTATCACATATAGAATGTTACAAGAGGATTGTCTTAATATTTCAAGCAGTCTGGAAACAACTTGATTACGATTGTTCTATTAAGATTGCTTTGTTGACTTAAAGTTGGCTGATCACAATCAGATTTTGTTGTCTCTGTGCTCTTATTTAGAGGTAATATTCAGCAC
Organism: Distichodus sexfasciatus; assembly: GCA_032718565.1. Taxonomy (NCBI): domain Eukaryota; kingdom Metazoa; phylum Chordata; class Actinopteri; order Characiformes; family Distichodontidae; genus Distichodus; species Distichodus sexfasciatus. The sequence continues at coordinate 3,041,199 of JAVGVS010000001.1, forward strand.
AAGCAGTTCATGTCCACATCATTTGCCCCTCTTCTTTAATAGTTAGTGCTTGGGTACAAATGTGCCGTTTTCCCCTCCTAAACACCAGAGAGCATCAGAGTTCCACTGCAGATTTTCTGAGCTCAAACTACTGCTGTAGTCATCTGGAGCCAGAACCCACTTTGTTCTTCTTAAACAAACTTGACAGCTGAAAAATATTCAGTGAGTTTCCACACTCAGTGGAGTCATTTCACCGGATTCAACATCAAACTGCTGCTCTACAAGCGCCAGAGCAATTATGTATTAGTTAGTATGCTAACGCAATTGCAGACTAGCATGTGCAATAGTGTGACTGACTGTGGACTGATGCTACTGAATAATGAATGAAAGGTTGAAATTGTTTGTTTGCAACATGTTTTTTAATAAAAACAAGAGTGGGCTTTGATCAACCCAAATATGTCACTGCAGTCAAAAAGTCATGGAATACGTTTCATAAAACAGTGTTGGTGAGGTACAATACCTTAATTCAATTTTAACAATATTTATTGTTAAGGTATTGTATTTAAAACCTTAATTAAGATGGTGTAATAAGGATAAGATTCATAATCATTTTTAATCCAAATCACAGGATGGGGTATATTGCTTTTTCCGACTGTATTTTGAGGTGTGAGACCAAGCACCTGTGCCCGGCAAGCTTCATCATCTCTGCTGAGCTGAGTTGAGTGCTCACCTCTTTAGAGATCATCTTTAAAGGAGGAATGTATTAAACCACCAGCCTTCTTCTGTCCTGTGTGAATAGTTCACTGAATTATATGGGCCTGGAATACAAAAATAACGTAGCCCATGTGAACCTGAATGTAGGAGCGACCACAGGAGTTGTACATTACACAGTGATTTGGAAAAGTACATTTAGAAAATTGTCATAATGGTCTGGAAAATGATTATTTATGAAAGCAAGAAATTTAAATTACCTCAGCCCGATGTTATATCAGGGAGTAATATTGGCGTAACAACAATTTTAGGGGTCTCTGAATTTCAACAGAGCAAAATATTACCATTTGTCATTGTAATACTTAGTTAAAACATTATTCAACTCTTATGAGAAGGCATGCATGTGGGAATATAGCACCAAAGGATTTTATCGTTGCACTGCACAGTGTCTGAAGTTTCCCACTGTTTAGACTTTGGGCAAATATTATCTGACCGGCTGAAAAATCTTTTTGCGTAATGCTCCACTGGAATCACTTACCCTTTGTCCCAATAACTCAAGGGACAATCACATCACATGCCTGATTTAAACGAATCATTTTGTAAATATTATAGAAGCAATTGTGTAAGCAATAATTGATCAGTCAAGTAATAACAGTGTGAGCCATGAAGAGACAGATGAGATAGTGGGGGGAGATGATTGGGATGGGCACAGCTTCTAGTCCAAATGAGCTAGCTGGGAAATCCTTCTTCATAAAAAAACCCCAGGAGAATAACAAGTGAAGTGTTATTGAAGCCAGTGGAAATAAATCAAAGCTGCAGTGCTGATGGGTTTCAGGCCTATTGCACAAACCAGTATCTCAAAACATGGCCAAATACACCATCACAGTATAAAAATGTGAAGTTATTAGCCTAGTTATGATAGTTCTGTGGGTTGGCCTGCAAATTTCTCTAGACCAACTTGACATTTTGATGAAAGTGCACAATTTAATGGCACACATTAGATGGTCCGATTATTGAGGGTTTGATTTCAATCTATAACCACATAATTTTTTTAATCAGATTTCAGTGGTCAGCAGAGTAATAGAGAGAGTGACAGAGAAAGAGAGAGAGAGAGAGAGAGAGAGAGAGACAGAGAGGGAGGGCGAGAGGGTGAACAAGAGTCTGGCCTTGTGCTGGAGTGGTGGCAGGAGGGGAGTTGTACTATCTACAGCCTCTGCTCACATTCACCCCCATTAAAATTCATGACATGTATTGGCTTTTGGTTTTGACTGCCAAGGCTTGCCGAGACAGAATGAGAGAGAAAGCGAGAGGGAGAGAGAGAGAGAGAGAGAGAGAGCGCGAGAGACAGAGAGAGAGAGAGAGAGAGAGAGAGAGAGAGAGAGACTCTGAGACAGGCAGGCAGATAGAGAGATTCCCATGTGTCCTCTAGGGTTTAAAACAGGGAAAGAGAGGGAGAGGGGAAAATCACATATCTTATGCCCTTTTAACATTTTAGATGAAAATGCACACCTCAGAGATGCTGCGTATTGTACAAGTTGATTAAAATTCATTATTGCCTATATGTGCAAATCATAATTTGTAATCCACTTTGCCCAGAGAAAACCTAAGTGTCAAATTATTAGACATACAGTAACAATTACATATGTAATTCCGTTTATATAAGATGTATGCTACATCTTATACTGAGCCTCAGTAAGCTATGCCATCTGTGGTGTTCTAAAAGCATTAACACCCCCAGTTATCTTAATTTCATTTAACATTCTCAACACAACTATGGGACTTAATTATCACTCTGGCCCAGGGATGTAAAATGACTCAGTAATTTAATGTGACAACGTAGTTGCAACAGGACACAGTTGTTCCTCACAGCTGAGTTCCTCTTTGTGTTTCAAATCTGAATAGTGATTCTTAACAAATCTGTTACTGTTATTTCAAATATTAAATTACTTTCAATCTGCAACAACAGTTTTTAGTCATTTCACTCCAAAACATAGGTTTTACTGATATTAAAAAGTCTATTATTTACATTCCAGCACTTTAATTAAATTTCTTTTCACTGACCTTTAATCCAACCCTATTATTGCTCAAAAGGCCAGTGACAATAACATTTTAGAATATGTCTAATAAACTGTTCTTGGAAAGTTTATACAGCTAACCTTCATGTGTTTCCAGTTAAATATTATATAAAAGGTGTTTTATTAAATGTACTAAGGTGAGAGTATACCCAACTGAATGAGGCACCAACGCTGCTTTTTCTCTTCTCTTATCACTTTTTCTCTTCTTTTCTCTTTTGTCTCTTCTCTTACCTGTCTCTATCACTCACATACATAAAAGCAAATTAATGTTTCATTAAATATTTAGCCATGGAAACCCTATGGGCCCTATATGGCCTATTATATCACTGAAAGCATAAAATATGACCAAGATATATGTCACATTGTAACTTTTCTACATTCATCATGTCTCATAATGCATATAGCAGGTTTATTCCTGGCAAAGTGTTTAATTCTGATGGTTTCCTTTTAGGTATTACAGAATTTCCTAATATGCTTCTCATGGTTTAAGGGGTTAATTAATAATGGAAGCTTGGAGTTAAAGAGATAATGGGAACGACCTTGCACAAAGTGTGATAATGACTACACAAGACTGAACATTATCCTTCCTCAAACTTAAACAGACTTTGTCTAAATGTAAAGATTTTTGCCCATAGGATCTTTAAACCCCTTGAAAGGTTTCTCTCAGCAACATTGTGGTCCAGATGAAGAAAGAAACCTAATGATTTTTAAGAGATTTTACTGGCTGAAAGCACGATCAGCTTATGCTGGAATTTTACAAACCTGCCCCTCAATTAACTTAGAGAGAGAGAGTGAAGGCAGGAGATGGTGAAAGGTGATGCGATTTAAATAACTTCATTAATGGTCTGGAATCCAGTGGGTGCTTTAGCAATTATCACTGTGACCCAGAGCAATTAGCTGCCAGTCCCACAGGACTCGACCCAATCTCACGTTAACGAGAACAGAGCCGGAGCTGGACTACCCCCTCCCACCCCCAAACAGCAGGTACGGGCTGCATTCACACCGAACGCCTGCATCGTGACTTCACCGCCTGGAGAGAGGAAGAGAGAGACAAAGGAGGAAAGATAGTCAGTTCAGCTCTATGTATGCGGAGAGTAATTTGTTCATGTATGTCCATGTAACTGATGTAATTTCTGAAAAACTACAATGAATTACAACAGTCGTTAACCATGAGCTCTACATAACCCAGTCCACATTCTGCCTCACCACCGTCCTCCCACTGAGCCACACTCCCACCCCTCCTATTCACACAGCATCATCTTTTATTTCTCCTCTCAACTGGATAAATGAAGAGCTATTCTTGGAGCAGGGTCAGACATAGGAAAGAGAGAGAGAGAGAGAGAGAGAGAGAGAGGAGCAAAGAAGTTGTAAGAAGAAAACTGCCAACAGTCTTGTATTGGACAATTCAATTGGACTCACAAGAGGTTCAGTACTTGGATGGGAGACAAACTATGAAAACAGGGTTGCCTCTGGTAGAGATGCTAAAGGGGCCACAATTCTGTGTACCCCAGTGTAGTGATAGGGAGACTGCTGTAAAAAATGGCACCTACCTTAGCGAGACATTACAATCTCTATGTCCTCCATCTCTAAAGTCGTACCTGGACATCTTTTTAAAGACTAGGAGAAGAATATCCCACTATAATATACTGTCTCTTTAAATTTGGCCTCATCATAATCCCCTCCCTCTAAGTTAGTTAATATATTATGAGAGTGCTGCTGCAGAGTGGCTGCTGTCACATTATCCAGGTGGAGCTGCACATTGGCAACTCCACTTTGCTTTGAGAGTCTAGGAAAGTGCTATATAAACGCAACAATTCTACTTTAATTGGATTTTTATTGAGTCTTTTGATTAGGCTGACTCTAAACATCAAATTAACATGTACTCATTTGTCCTGGTTAAATGGCACAGTTCACAAATAAGACCTATCACATATCTCATCTTGCAATGTCCGTGATCCTAACAGACTAATTGTCTCTCCTTCAGCTTGGTGTAGTTGTTTTGGCAACAGACAGCCCAAGGTCTTACCCCATGCAGTTTTATGCCAAGTGATCGCATTAATATTTAATACCTCACTCATAGAAAACTCAGAAGTAACAAAATGAGCACAAATGGCTTTTACAACTGTATGCAAAAATACTCTGATGCACAGCTTATCCAAACCATCACCATATTTGAGTCTTTTATGGTTAAAGATGAATGAAACATGAGACTGAAACAAACATAATTTTAGGAGAAATTGAGAGGTTTACTGTGATTTTTTTGAGTGAAAGCAATAGAGAAACATGGTAGTACTCTCCAGCTGCATGTACCACTTGATTAATTCTAGTCATTACTCACAAGGACTTATGCAGGCAGCCTGCCATTACTCAGCCATGTTTGTGCTCAGAGGCACATTCCTCTTGGTAACAGGCAGAGCTAATCGGTAAAGAGAGACAAGAACCTCCAAGATGAAGGATGTCATGAGCTGATCGATAAGTTATAGACAATCATGCAGCATGGTCAAGCGAGTTCATAGATTCACTGGTAAACACCAGAATCAGGAGCAGCAGTGATTGCACACTGACATTAAATCAATCCTGCTTTGGTGAGCTGGCAAAAAGTAGCAGAAAGGTTGTTTTTAGGAAGGAAGTTCTTCTGAACTATAAGAGACAAGCCTTCAGATAGATACACAGAGAGATAGACAGACAGACATACAGTAAGACAGAGAGAGATTGCCTAAGATTATATCATCAGGGGGAGGCCAGACGGTAATGGTTAGTATGATTTTCTAAATGAGAACTGAATGTTCAATAATAATACAATTATCTAATTATGCAGTATATTTAGATTAGCAATATTCATTTTCATGCATGAGCTAAGAAGCATATTAATGTTGTGACTAAATGGATGTTAATCTGACTGTAATGGTTTCTGTAAAATTGGGAATATCCTAAATACTTTTAATCAGTTCTCTGTAAAATACGAGAACACGCACTGGGGAAGAGATACAGGACATGAGAAACATTGTTTTACTGTAACACAAATCTAAAGAAGGAGAACTTGGTCATGCGTTAAGAACAGCCATGTCCTGTATAAGCAACAGTTTTAGATATATAGTAAAAATAGGTGTTAATTTGATTATTTTAGGTAGTTCTTTACATGATAGTGTTAGTACGTTAGACCAACACCAACCCACAGGGCTGCAAACATGATCTTCTTTCTGATGAAACAGTAGGAAACAAAAATTATTTGTGGGCCTTATAGAAATCCAGTGAATGCCTCTTCAGTTTATTAATAAGAGGTGATGCAAAATTGCTTTTTGGCAACAGTAATACATCATTTATTTAATGTGATTCTCATGCTGTGTAGAAATTTACACACAGAATGCACAAATATACTGCATATACACAGATCATAAACGTGATACAGTCTCCTAACTTTGTAGTTGTAAAACTAGTACTAAAGAGCAAGTAATGTATACTTTAGGATAACCTCACTGCTGACAGTCAAGATGGTTGGGTGTAACTAGATTTTATGCAGTTAACTGATAACATACAGCTTTAAGTGAATGTTAACACAAGTATGTTAGCACAAAATAAGGGATAAGGGTTGTAAACCAAAATTCACTTTTCCTGTTAAATATGAAAACAAAACAGGAGAAAGAAGCCAAACTTTTGACCAGACAGGTAGCAGTTGTTTCTTAGATGACAGATTAGTTAATATAATTTTAAATACACATTTTCCTTACAGCCAATATCCTTACACAGGAACATTAGATATGGGGAAGTCCAACATCTGTGTTTTATCTTTACTTTAAAGCACTAAGACTACTCAACTTATCACTTCTTTTTCGGATTGGTATTTTAAAAGTTTTTTAGCTTTAATGGTGTGTGTCACCGCCATCTGTGTATGTGTGTAAAAGTGTGTACTTGTGTTGGACATGAAGGTAAAGGGTTGAGATTGGTCTACTCATGCGCTCAGTCACTCAGCCAGGAGCTTGCAATTTAGATTACATTATGATAGGGAGAGAGGCTGGAACAGGGAAGGTGAAAGTGATGAAGGGATGGCCAGTGTGTGTTGGCTGGTTGTTGATGTGTAAACTGTGGTGGACGAGACACATGCTGCCTAAATAAAAAAATTAACCCTGAATCACTCAGTAACCTTGAGACATAGCATCTGTCTTTTTTCTCATTTTATGTGTTTTATGAAAGTAGTCAAAATTGCTATGATAATTAACCTTCTTCACAGTTTCATCTGATATTATAAAGTATTATTTTGTGTCTATGATGGTCTGTCTGTCTGACTACATGAAAAATTTGGTCTTTGCTGTAGTGGTACCATGAGGGTCTGTGTTTGGTCTGGTCTGTATTTCCGGGGGAGAATCTCATATAAGTCTTTTCTTTCCAGAGTACTTTAGGTAGAAATGACTCTGGTCATCAGTGACTCTGTCTGACCCCACACAGCCACTCCAAACCCCATCTACTTCTCTATCAGGCACAAACTGAACGAGATGACCTTTTTAGACACACACATGCACACCCGCACACAGACACACACACTCACAGGGAGAAGCTATAAATAATCTTCAATGGATGGATACAGATATAATTACTGGCTCTATCAGGTTTATTAGAGACTTATTGTTTTCTATTGGTTTCTAATTGTTGATGATGTACTATATAACAAAAACACCTTTCACAACTTACATGAAGCAGATTTAACTAAATGTTACATATTCAGACATCCCAAGTCTCCCGGATGTTCCGGGAGTCTCCGCATATTGATAGCGGCTCCCTGATGCCCGCAAATTGAATAAAATATCCTGGAAATTAGAGCAAGCAAACAAGAGCATGTGGCGTAGCGTGTGCATCGCGCACTTGAGAGAGAGAGGGAGAGAGAGAGAGAGAGAAAGAGAGAGAGAGCGTGCGTATGTTTGGGACCCTGCATGTCTGGCTGTTCATGTTGCCCGTGCTAGACAAAGAGCATCCTGATTGGTTTACTTAGCAAAGTAAGCCAATCAGATTTCAGTGCGGGCGGGTTAGGGTTAGGGTGGGGGGAGCTCCCTGAAATGAGTTTTTGTAGGTTGGGATATCTGCATTTTACAGACTTACACAATGATAGGGACAGTGTTACATAAACAATCTTGAGCTCAGTCTCACAATCTCTTGTGCCGTAACTGAGTGTCATAGCATTAGGTTGCCACTTATTTCAGTTATTGACTATTTTGAAATATTTTACATTTACAGTATTTAGAAGATGCTGTTATTCAGACCTACTCTTAACCAGAGCCCATGGTGCAATTTGGGCTTATGGGTTTCTTAGAAGTGGTTGTAGTGGCACTAGGCACCATAACCTCTCACTTCATAACAATTTAGGAGTATCCTACCTCTATGACGCATTCATATTTTTGTTTCAAAAATTAAATGTTTTTTTATTTATTTAATTAAGAAACATTTAAGTCCCATTTAATGCCCATATTTTTCCAGTTTTCTCAGTAGGCTATTCAATTCACAATATTTTCTCATTTCCCTGAAAATAAGATGATCTGCTCTTGGTATTAGTAGGGATGTTGGCCTTGATGTATCTTTGGATCAGGTTAAAAAGAAGATGAAAGACTGAGAAATATAAGATGGCCTAAACTCATGAATCAAATGTTGCAATTCAGAATTATGTAAAATGTTCTTTATGGCATTAAACTCAGCAGTGTGACAGGGTTTTGTGTTTTGTTTGGATATGCCTTTTGAGTGTCTATAGCTTTTAAAAGATCAAGATCAAGCCAATCAAGCTAATCCTGGAATGATATATCACATCACAAGGACACGTTTGTATATTTGACAGCTGAATTCAGACATGTAAGGCTACACTTAAAAACATTTATGACAATTTGAAAAGTACTTAACTCTGGGTTATCATTGTGTGTGAGTTTTTCTATTTTGTGAACTATGATTTAGACTTTTAAATATGGTACTTCAAAATATGTGTTTGAGAAATCCTGCTTTTTGACTCAACATCTGGCTTTTGGTGTCATTTAGAAGTATCAGTTTTTGTCGCATGAGCATTTCTTTTCAACAATACAGTCTTGTTTTGCTATCTTTTGAGATTACATTTATATTGCTGTCATATATTGTGTAGAACTTGGGGTTAAGTTGGCAAGTCCTGGAGGACATATTCCTGTGTTGTCTACATAAATGAATTGTGAAGATATGGCAGGTTGACACCAGTGTGATGTTCTTTATTAAACAGATGTCCTCTGTCACTATAAAAACACACAGGCCTGCATGCTGTCATTCTGCAACAGCATAAATTGGTAGTGTTGTGGAACATGCAAGTATGCTGGACACCAGTATTGGGAGTAACGCATTACAAAAGTAACGAGTTACAGTAGCGGATTACTTTTGCTGTAACGTAGTAATGTAAGGCACTACTTATCAATTTTAAGTAATATTTTACTCGGTACATGTTCAGTAACGTGTGCGTTACAAAGCACTTTTAACCAAAAATGTATTTGTTTAAAAACAGCAAGACCGTGAGACCTCATATTAATTATCTGTGATTTAAAAAAAATGTGCGAGAGTATTTCCTGTTCGTGGTTAGTTGAGCCCCTTGCACAGTGCATCACATAAGGCTGAGATGGCAGAAGACAGTACTTTTGCGAGGTGGACATTTGCGCACTACTTTGAGTTCGTCAGGGATAAAGACAAAAAGAATGTTTTAGTCAAGTGCAATCTTTGCCCTAACCCTAAAGAACTGTCGACGTTGAGAAATAGCACTAGCAATTTGAAAAAACACCTCGAGCATTATGCATGACTTATGTTGAGAATCTCTTGAATTCAAAGAGAATAAAGGAATGACAATCGTAAGAAAAATGCATCTTTTCTTGTTGTTATAGTAAGCATTAATGTGGAATATAGTTTTGTTTTGTTTAATGATGAACAAGCCTAGACTTAATATATATTCCACCTCTATTATGATGTTATTCAAATTCTAGTCATTTTTCATTTTGGCTGTTAATGTTTCTTGAATTGTCTCTTAAGCCCTTACTTTGCCAGTTATATTAATCATATTGTTTGTAGCCTGGTTAGCACATAATGATTATGCTACAAAACATCACCTTTTACTGGGCATGTAATCATCTGCAATATTTTTTCTCATATTAAAATGTCAAGTTATATCTTCACAGTTATTTTGGTGAAAGTAACTGAAAAGTTACAGAAGTCATGTAACGATTACAATTCTGAGGCAGTAATATTGTAAGGTAGCGGATTACATTTGAATACCAGTAACAAGTAATGTATAGTGTATTACACTTTGCAAGTAACTTGCACAACACTGCTGGACACAAGACAATGGGAAAGAGAACTTCCAGCATGTGTGTCCAGCATACTTTCAGGTATCAAGATTTCAGACTTAAAACAGGATTTGCCTGTTGTGTTGTAACTTTGCGATGCTATTTTTGCATCTGAGGACTAGTACTTATAAGAAAAGTTTAGAACGTGTAATGACAGGGAGATCTGTGTGTGCAGAGTTATTTTACAAGTTGTATATCATCAAATTTCATGACAAATTATTTCATTTTTAATGAGTGATTATTCATCATTTTGAACACACCACACAAGCACAACACATTGAAATGTGACCTTTGCATCTGACCCATTCATGAAGGAGCAGTGGGCAGCTCTGGCAGCGTCCAGGTAGCAGTGCCTGGGGACAGTACCCAGTGATACCTTTACTGCTTCATGTCCTGGAACCACTGAGCACCTAAGTGTTACCATTACCAGTCCAGGACACGAAGAAGTGACCCCATGATCACAGGGCCAACTACCTAACCGTTACGCTACCAACGGCCCCCAGCTCCCTATATGTCTGAAGTCTGACTGAACTGAGTGGTGGCCCCTTTATAACAGTTGTGAAGTTTCTATCATCTTGAGAACAAGTTGATAATTACTACAGAAAAAAACTGGTTATTATTATTATTATTATTATTAATATTATTAATAATAATAATAATAATAATAATAATAATAATAATAATAATACATATATTTTATATGGCCCTAAAATGGCTATCAAAGCTACTTCACAATTCACCAAAATCAGAACCATTTATAAATCTAGATTTTCCTAGTGCAGGCTTTACTGCATTGGTCAAATTTGGCTAAAACAAACTGTGGTCTTCACTTGTGTGCTCGAATTAAGTTTGGGTAGGTCCAACTCTACACAATGACCATGCATTATTACACAGTACATGAATATTATATGGCATATTCTGACTGCCTGCGGACTCGGTTCTCTTTAAGGAGACTCTCTCTCCCTCTCTCGGCATCGTTATATTGGGCAGGAGGAGGGTCGAGCTCCCGCCCCTAAAAGCAGCATCACACCTAAAGCTGCCGCTTCTCCGCTCGCGTCCAAATCCTCCGCTTTTGTCTACAGTTGTATCGGAGGTACACAGGAACACGTTACCGGCGCCGTTTAGCCGTGATCGCGCGCTCCTGCTGTGGAATGCCAAGCGGAGTACGCGAGACGCACGGAGAGCGCGATCGGGCTCGAGATAGACACAGACGCCGCTTCCATAGCGTGTAAAGTCATAACTGTTCCGTCGTTATCGTGTTTTCACGCGTTGTCGGTCTCTTGGATTTGAAAATGACAGCAACTAAGGAGCCCCAGAGCCAGCAGAGACCAAACCCGCAGCAGGACGAGGTGAGTGGACCGAGCCGGTCCGTTCGGCAACGCCGGTAGAAGGGAGCTTCATATCTATTTGTCGTACACGGTGCGGGAAAGTGGCATCTAGATTGCACGGTCGTACACGGGCCGTGCCGCAGTCGGTGCACAACGATGATAAAGAATTAAAAAGTGGGCAAGACACCAGCAATATGAATGCAGCTTGTGCATATACACTGTCAGAACGACGACGTTTCTGCTCCTCATCCTCATCTCTTCGTCCCCTTTTTAGCTTTCAGTTCACGCTCTACCTATTGTGAAAGCAAATTAAACGGCGAGAATATCCACTTGTGATGCTTACGTTAGTATTGGCGTCTGCCTGAATGTTAGAATAATACAGCTGTAGTGATGTGTCGAGGGGGTTCGTTATAATCACGGTGTCTGGAGAGGTACAATCTCAGGTGCGGATACATTAATTGGTATAGCGTCTTTAAACTATATGAAAGGGTATTGGAGCTATAAAAGTGACAGTAGCCAAAATTAGCCCTTGGATTCCCTTACAATTCAAGGAGGCGACTAAATGATGAGTATTTGCTATCAACGATAACAGTTTTTTTTTTTTAAACTCTAACACTAATTGGAGTAGAACCTTTAAATGATATGTAAGTTCATTTGAGGTAGAGAAGGGATTCTTCACTCTTTGTGGTAAAAAAAAACGATTTAAAAAAATAATTCCTGATGCCTTGAACAGTAATTTAGTTTCCTGTGATTAGCTACGACTATATGGTGCTTTTAAAGAACAATTAATTTGTGTGAGCAATTGGCAGGTTCATCCTTTTAAAAAACTGCTGTCAATTTAAAACAGTGACAACATCTCCTCTAGATTAATACTGGGACGGTCATCCCGTCACCTCCCCCCACTATTTGGGATCTATGGGAGAGAATATTCCCTCCCATATTCAGCGTACCTCAAATGAAGCAGTGTAAAAGCGGCGCCACATTTTTGGGAGCCCTCAGCACGCGCCAGTGAATAATTGATGGCGCGCCCTTGTAAATGTTTCAGCGCGCGGGATCATAACGCGGCGCGCGCTGTCGCACCTGCGCGTCCGGCTCGCAGTGCCGCAGGAGTTACATCAAGGGTCTGATTAATGTTTGATGATATCAGATAGAGGCATCACGCCTTATGCCGAAACGCTGCGTTCCTCTTTCCGGCCTCCGTATAAAGCTCTGCGTTCAATATCATCACGTCTCTCCCCGTGTATAACGAGCATCCACTCACACATTTGTTGTTGTTGACGTGTCGATAGAGATTTGACTGATTCACAACGTTCTCACTCCTTCACACACTCTTAAACTTAGAGCAGTCTTATTGGAGGGATGCCAACAATAGCTGTGTTGTTCTCTAACCTTTAATGGAAGGAAAAAAAAATTTTCTTCGCCCCGAATGAACTTCTGCTGAATATTGTTTTAACTCTCCACACTGCTTATTTACTGGCCTATATAGCCACAGCTCAGATTCATATAGGAAGTACCATAGAATACGTATTGTGTTGTTTCAGAGCTTTTTAGGCAATGGGAGAACAATTTTTAGTTGGTACTATAAAATATAAAGAGCCTGTTTTCTACCATTAAGACCCTTTTATGTAGTCTTAAGGGTTATGCACCAATTAATGGTTCTTTACAGACCCATATATCCATAGCACAATTACTCAACATCAACATTACTGTTGATGCCATAGAATAAGTATTTTGTTCTGTAGCTTTTTATGGAAGTGAAGAACTTTAGTGCCTCACAGTCTGAAGCCTCTACGAATTGCAATTATCTGTAAAGGAATCTGTGTTGAAACCAGTATAAGCATTTTGTTGCCTTTTATGAAATGGAAGAACCATTTTTGTTTACTGCCTCAGGGTGAAGAGCCTTTTTTAACCTCAAATACCAGGCCATAGTTTGAACGTTTTTTTAAAGTAACAAACAATGTAAAAATCTGTATTGATGACATTGAGTTGTTTAATAACCTTTTCTGTGATGAAAGAACAATTTTAAGTTCTGAAGACCCTATAATAAACAGGAATGATGCTCTGGTCTGGTTGGAAACAAGACTAAATTTGTTCTTCAGTGACATGCTCAAATTAAGGTTATGTAAGTCTAACACTAGACTCTGAGTAGGGTCACAGGAGCAGTGCTTTAGAATGCTGCAATATAGGCTTACAGAACACTCTCAGCGGTGCAATAACATGGAAACAGAGTGGTACTGTTGAATATGCTACTAGGTGTAACAGATCCTCCTGAAGGTGGTTTGGCTTCTTAGAATCTGTTCTCTTTTAAATGCTTGTGAACTTTTGAGTACTTTTGAATGCTGAATGGAGTTACACAATATATAAACATCATCACATTTACAGGTTTTATCAGACTCTCTTATCAAGGCTGAATTGGATTTCCTAAATATAGAGACAGTTTCCCTGAAGCAACTTGAAGTTAAGACTCTTACTCAGGGGCCCAATAGTGGTGTAAGGCTATTATAAGAATCAAATCTTCAATCTTTTACCATAGTTGTAACATATGGTTTCAGTTACAGATGGGACCACGACTGCCCCATCACAATGTCAAGTAATTCAAATTAAATCAATCAGTGCAGACACACTCCCCTGCAAAATGCCCTTAGATTCATTCTTTCCAAATCAAGCTATTGAGATGAAATCTGGTATTGTTTTATATATATTTCAGGAAAAAATTGCATTGTCATTTGTTCAATATTGGGTAGCCCTAGTGTATTCTAGGATGACTGCAGTACTTGTTACAGTGTAGTACAACTGCACAGTTTTATAATGCTGCATTCTAAAGTTACTGCAGTACCCCTTGGAGTTACAGTCTACTACAAGACTGCTGTAGAATCCTGCAAAGTTTTACTATGCTCCAAAGGTTTATCTGCAGCATGGCATCTTCTGATACAACTTCATTAATAAACAATAGACAACATTACGCTGTAAATAAAATTGCTCAAGGATAATCTGCTGGCCAGTCACACTGTTGCACTGAATTATTCACTGACTTTAGCCCCAGTGATCTCACAACCAAAACTGCACATACTGTAGCTGCGTCAAAATTAAGAATTTTTAAAACTCTCTACAAAATAATGCATCTAATAATTATACGATTATATCAAAGTTTGTTCAATAATTCTCAATTGTCTTATGTTAGTGGTGTGTGTTTATCAAGTCACATTTTTGAGAGATAACTAGAGTAAAGTATATGTGGATTTTGTTGTGTTTTCGGCATGGATCTTGTGTTACTGATAAAGCATGAACTGTCATCTCTTGGTCCACTACCACCACCAGCTTCATTTTGTCTCTGGTTTCACACATGCAGCAAGGTTGGTTGCAGTAGAACAATTACTGTAAAATTTTACTGAAACATGCAAACACAGACTATGATAAATCAGATGTTGTGTTCATGTTCTGGACCATTTTTCTGTGTTTTTAATTTTCATTTACCAAGAGAATAAGTGAGACAGCCCTCTTATTTTGAGACATAATATAATACAAAATGGTGCATGTTCCCCACTTGCTATGAAATTATGACCACCCACCTCAAATTGAGTAGGTTCCCCTTTTTTCTGCCAAAACAGCGCTGACCTGTCGGGGCATGCGCTCTACTAGACCTGCTGCCCTGCTACCTGAAGCCTGCTGTGGTGGCTGGCAGCAAGATGTCACTGGCAAGTCCCTTAAGCTGTGAGGTGGGGCCTACATGGATCAGACTTGTTTTTCCAGTACATCCTACATATGCTCAATTGGATTGAGATCTGGTGGAAATGGAGGCCAAGTCAACATCCTGAACATGTTGTGTTCCTCAATCCATTTTTGGATGATTTTTGCACTGTGGCAGGACACATTATCCTGCTGAAAGCGGTTGGTTCCTTCTGGGAATACCATTTCCATTATGGTGTGTTCTTGGTCAGCAACAATATTTATCTAGGTGATAAGTGTTCAAATGTCATCTACGTAAGTGACAGGAGTGGCAATTTCCCAACATAACATTTCCCTTCTTCCCATAGTACATCCTGGTACCATGTCTTTCCCAGGTTAGCAATGTTCCCAGCTGCATTAAACTTCACTTTCAGTGGTTATATCAGTATACTGTTTTCTGGTCCTCTGACCTAGATGTTGTTCATATGGCTTTCATTCAAAAGCAGAAATTGCTAATCAGTGACATTTCCAAAACATTGCAGTGTTTATTGTCCGTGTCTGCCTTTATGTTTGCAGTTGCATATTTCAGTACTTCTTTAATATTACAAATCTTAAAGAGTTCAAATGTGATTTGGCATTTGATATTTACAATAGAAAATACTAATTCCATTCTGTTCACACAATGAAAAATAAACCTAGGCTGTAAGACTGAAAAATGTTATTATAAATCCAGTGTAGTAGTGTTACAATTTATTTTAAGATTAAAGTTTTAAGCTGAAGTGGTCTAGTGCTTTGGTGAGAAGTAGCATCTGGTTAGAGAAAGTAGATCTGGGCCGGTGGTGGTTGCTCAGTAGGTGAAATTCAAAGGCAGCAAGGCAGGTATTTTGGCTGCAATTTCAGTCGTTAAATGTGTCAGGGGAGAGAAGCAGAATGATAGGAGATCTGTCTGTTTGTTTTGGGAATGCTCAAATGAGAGGTGGATATATATTATTTTGAGACAACATCATCGACTTGTCCTGTTGCTCATGGGGATTTGTTATGTGTTGAAAACAGAGGTGTTGGTTCAGCACCTTGGATAGTGACTATTTGTTCAGTGGCTCCCATAAATAACCCGCACTGGTTCAGCTATTCCCAACCAAAACACACCTGATTGAAAGGGTCAAATCATTAGCAGTCTAGGATCAGGTTTGTTGTGGTTGCAAAAACCAATTCTGGGTAGAGAACCAGTATTGCGAACTGCTAATATACAGTACTATTTCTGCTGTTAGAGTACTGTCTTTTAAAAATATATCTGCAAATTTCCTGTTATTATCATTTTTAGCACCAGGGACAAGTTCTGGTGGTGCAGCAGGGTCTGTGTTTCTCAATTCAGTATTTTGGGACCACAAGAAGGTCCACATTTGTGATTTCTTAACATGGCTACACTATGCAATTAGAAAGATTGAACACCTGCTAGAGGTGTGTTGAAGGACTGTTCTGGTCTGATGAACCCCAAGGACTTTAGAGAAACACTTCCGTAACATATGACATGGTCAGATATTGAGTAAACCATGCAACGCGTAGAGAGATTTCTTGGCCAGCTGTGTGTGAAATATGATATATGCTAGATGTGAGATATGGAGTTACTATTGTTTCTTGAAGCAAGACCCAGAAAACATGGCTACCACAGAAAGTCATCATGACATCAGAAAAAAATGGGAATGGCAGACTGTAACAAGTCTTTGAAACAAATACTTAAATCTATAAGTATATCTCTAGAATAGACCAAGAAGACTTTTTAAGGAGGTAGTTATAGATTTATTAGACTTTCTCTGTGAAGAAAAGCCTCTACCTTAGGTCAACTTTCAACTTTTAAGATTCCTAAAAGACAGATTGATAAGTCTGCCAGTACAGTCTGGAATGGAAAAAGTTGATTAAATTACATGAAATCTTTGGCATTGCAAAATTAAAACACAGTGATGGTAAAAAGAAATGTTGAACTTAAAAAAGTGGTTTTCATCCAAAGCAAGCCATTTTGTCTGTGATCACTAAGAAAATGACAAAGACCCCCGACTTGAACCATACTAAACATGAGTTTCACATGCTATAGACTAGATTGAATGCAAATGGCTTGTGGAATACAGTAAATAAACAGCGCTACTAGAATAAAGCAGCATCATATGAGACATTTCTAAAGGATGTACATCCAATTGAATCATACGATCATATTAATAGTTTCAATTTAAAGTTGACATTAATGTTCTTAGCTTTAAATAACATTTCATTCCATTATGCTGGAGTACAATCAGCTGTATGTTTGTGTACATGTAACATGGAACTGTAGGGGGTGGTTAGTGTTAGAGTTGGTGCGCTTGTGTGTGTGTGTGTGTGTGTGTGTTAAGTATAAGATAGATGATATCATACTGCCTTGAGGCTTTTGGCTAGGGCTCTCGTTTTGAGCACTGCTGAATGATTTGATGCCAGTGATGTAATGGTAAACCTTTACTCTGTCAGCCATGCCTGAGAATTAAATATCAGCGAACCTTAAAATAAACAATGAACACAGTGGCAGAATAGACGTGCCGTAGAGCACACACTCTCTCAATGAGACAAGTATAAGTGTTCTCTCTTACTGAACCCTACTACAAAATAATTTATTCTCTCACTGACTGAGCTGCTGCATTGATTAGTTTACACATTTTGCACGTTTGCATGGGGTGAGACATCGGTCGGTCTTTCTCGAAAACAAATACATCATTCTGAATGACAGGGAGAGTCAGTTAATTACAGGTCAGTTTAAAAAACATTCTGCCTGAGAATGTTTACT
Source organism: Distichodus sexfasciatus (assembly GCA_032718565.1). Lineage (NCBI taxonomy): Eukaryota > Metazoa > Chordata > Actinopteri > Characiformes > Distichodontidae > Distichodus > Distichodus sexfasciatus. The sequence goes on from JAVGVS010000001.1 coordinate 3,059,092, forward strand.
TCATTATCTGCATTTCAAGTGGACTTCAGGCTTCAAAAGAACACTGATTGGACCTTAGGCTGACTCTTTGTCTTGCAGATAAACAGTCTGAATTATCAGAAAAGATTTTACCATCAGTACAACAGGCCTATGTTTACAACTGATGTGGTACTACCTAATGTACTGTACAGAGCAGTTATTAATGCTGCATTAGCTATGTCTGAGAGAGGGGACTATTGTCTGCTCTATGTACTTGGAAAGACCGCACAGTCTGTGATTGTGCAGCTCAAAGCAGCTCTCTGTCAAACTCCAAGGATTTTGAGCCACAAAGCATCTGATCTGGTGTTCTGACCCCTGCATTTGTTCTCATTCTGCAGCCTTCTGTAGCTCATTTTCTAATGTACTGAGCACAACGGCTTCTCATGAGCCACACTTTACTTCACAGCTCTGCATAGTTCCACACATCCACACACACTAGTGTGCTCTCCAAACACCCTGCCACAGCCAGTAAGTACTTAGACAAACACTTTATACACTTTTCCCAAACTGACCAACATCATGTTCTGTTCTTCTGCCAGTCTCAACAATATTGTCTGCACATTCTTTTGTAGGATTTGTCCACAAATTTACAAATGAACCCAAGACACAAATCAGGAAAATTAAACATTATAGAAGACATACTAATATTTGATATTAGTATGAGCCAAAGAAGGGAACAGAATAATGTGTATATGCTATACAGCTTGTAGACCCCTTAGCATAACATCAGTATCAAAATAACCATTCATTTGGGATGAAGTACTGTACCTTTGTGATAAATAGCCTTGGTTTTTGTTAAACCAGGACTGACAGCTGTGAATGAAGTGGGTCAGTCAGTAGCATAACGGTTAGGGTGTTCGCCCTGTGATCGGAAGAATCCCAGAAAGGTAAAGGTACCACCAAGGTACTCATGAGCAAGGTGCCGTCTCCATGTGCTGCTACCGGGCACTGCCAAAAAGCTGCCCACTGCTTCTTCAGGGATGGGTTAAATGCAGAGGTCACATTTCGTTGGGGTGCGCTGTGTGCTGTGCTGTGTGTGTTCACAATGACAAATATTCACTCACTCAGATCCACTTAAATTATTGGTTTTATGCATTTTTGGAAAACTTTTTGTTTATTTATTTTATTAATTAGGATGTCATTTAAATCTTTTCATACAATATCAGATGTTTATTTTTTTCACTCTTGCATATATAAACCATGAGACTAGTTAAGCTGATATTGGCTGTTACAATCATCATCCCGAGTATCCTCAGTCCGGCTGACTTGTCTCATCTCTGTGTCCTCATTTAGGTTTGTCTATCTTGATATGTTAAACTTGTAGCAATGCATTAAAGCCTGCCTGTCTGTTTTTTAAGCCTGCCTCTCCTCTGTGTGTTGCCTCTTTTGTCTTTCTCTAAAGTGATTTGTGTCTTTGTGTTTGATTTAGCTCTTATGCTTGCATCCAGTTGTGTTCTTCCTGCACCTCTGCAAGCTGTCAATATAATTTACATTAACTACTGAAACTAGACAATGTTGCAGTCTTCTTACCCACGTCTTGCATATTTGTCCTTTGCCGTAAGAGAGTAGAGACAGTGTCATTTTAGCGATAGATGCTGTGAAGGATGGCTTTCCTTTTTGCTGCAGAAAGCTGAAGAATCTGTGGGTTGACAATTGCCACAGTGAATACCAACATTACAGAGGCAGGTGACTGATCCTCGGCTTTGTGCAGAACTGGCCAGAACTGGAGGTCAGAGCTCTAGGACACACTCGGAACTAAGTTGGGAAACTAGCAAGGACTAAAGAAAGAAGCTTGAATTCTAAAGTTCATTTTTGTTGTAAGTTTAAATGCAGGGCTTTGTGTGATCAAATGTAATTAAGTAGAATCATAGTCAAACCAGACTTTCTAAAGTAGAGATGTGTGTGGGATTTGGCTGTGAGGGCCTGAGTCTGTCAAGATCAGACACTAGACGATACTACTGGAGGCACTGCTACTTGTCAAGAGATATGTGGCCATCGGCCCCCTCATGGAGTACATTATGGCATTCGGCTCCATGTGTTGAAAATCACAGGCAGTATGGGAGAGGCATATCAATCCAGAGATTTAGATTTCCCAAGGCGTGTGCTTGTGAGCAGCTGGGTGCTTCGTGAGTCAGAGAGGCTCTATGGCCGCAGTCTGTCATCCGCAGAGAGGCCCATCTCTCTGTCAACAGGAACTGTTGTTAACCTGTCTGTGTCTCTAGATGGAATATATTTTTGATCTTTTATTCAGGCTCTTTTTATATATGCCCCAGTATGTGTGAAAGGGTTAAGTATATTGCATGAGTCTTTGACATTATCTTTTTTATTATATTGTGAAGGGGTAGCGGAGGGTGCCACAAGACCGCACATGCAAACACACACACACACACACTAACAAACACTCGCATTTCATGTCTTGCTATCTTTCTGAGTTCCCACATACTACAGCTACATCTGACCTTATCTAACCAAAAGCAAATATTGTCAGTATTATTACTACTATTATTACTAGATCTATACAATACCTTGCCTAACCATAACAATAGCCATAAAATAATAAACTAATATCTTTTTTATTTAAAATAAATTACAGTAGAGATTTTTTAATGAAATAAAAGAGACAAAGCATTCAAAAGGAAAATCACAAAATTCTGGTAAATCTCAAGATTTCCCACCTGTCAGGGAACAATCATGTCCTCACAAATATCTAAAAACCTTCCCTCCCCACACACAGACACATGCATACAAACATAAACTCTCATCAGTATCTCAGTCTTCTTGAATGCTGAATGATGGAAAACAGTTCTTTATGCCTCTATATCCAAACAGCCACATACCCTGCTGGGAGCAGGAGGAGGCATCTTCACAGTTTCTTTGAGAGTTGAGTATAAAAGCTTGCAGACTTCACATCGTCTGGCAGACAGATACGTGCTGCTGAGTTAAAGTAGCCATCAGCTATGGAATTGTGTCTCACCCTGTGTTTCTGTTCATGACAGCCAAATAATTAGCTTGAAGGATTAAGATCGGATGAGATAGTACCAGTGGCATGTTGGAGTGGCCCTAACGAGAGATGGAGATTAATCCTGTGTTTGGCAGTAATCTGTTCGTCTGTCCGCCTGTCCGACTGAGCACTCAGCAAGGTCGAACAAACGGGTGCAGAGAATCTTACCCGGCTAAAAATAGGGTGCTTATTAACTGAGCACACACACACATCTGCATTCACAGTCATTTGTTCTGTCACTTGATGACAAACACAAAAGACAGAGGGATTTGGCGTTTGATTTCTGCATCGCCAAGTCATAAGCCGGTCCACATTAATCCGACTGTATGTAACGAGACAGGAATGTCAGCATTACAACAATCCTGCATTCTGTTTTTATTAACAAACACGCAGGGAGTTAACCATTCATGCATCAACGGCAGTTCCTCGTTCAGTGAGTCCAACTGATAAATTGATGCAACAATATTATTGGTCGATATGAAGTCATTCCTAATAATTCTGTATTATTCACACCCGGAATAATAAAAATTGTCTGCAAATTTGGAAGATGGAAGATGGATCCTTCCACCACGATATGAGTGTTATCCATGTGCAGTTTTTCCACTAGAGGGAATACTACACCTCTACTGTTTTCTTTTTTGTGCTTTTATGTATTACACAAATATTAACTAAAATCTTAATTTTATGTTTTGAGTTTATGGGAAAAAATGAACATAGACTGATGTATTGAAGTATTATAATTTTTCAATTACCAGAAATGGTGTTGGTCTAAAAAATTCTCCATCAGCCGGGCTCCAGTGCCTGAGAGCAGTAGAAAAAAATATCCCAAAGAAGCAGCATCAAACTAAATTATCATTTTTAAAAAATCAATTCTCATTCATTACTCATAATTGAAAGCCGCTGGTCATTTCTACAAAAGAATAAAATGAATTCCAAAAAAATTAATTTAAAGCTTTTTTCATCTGTCAGTTTGTGTGATGTTGGATTAGATAGAAACATGTGTCTCTGCATGTAAATTAACTCAGCAGTGTGTTGTTGTGAAGAGGCCATTTTACTTAGAGTGCTGTTCACTTTCCACTTTCCACTTATGCCACTCAAACAGTTCAGTCTCTACAAGCTCAGATTCAAATAGAGCAACATGTGTATAGACCACAGTCCTTAAACTGTTGGAGAGTGACACACTCCTCAATGTGTGCTCCATAGCTTTACATTTCAAATGACTATAAGGGGAAAGTGCAAGAGCACATTAGCTTTAAGCTATTTTAATCAATTGTAGGTATAAACTGTTATAATGTACTGTATAAAGATTGTTTTTTGTAACGGCTTTGTGAGGAAATCATGAGGAAGGCTGTCAAGAAACTTCAAATTCAAATGTCCAATATGGACAACAATTATTATTAGTGATTATTTGTCATTGTGAACACAGCACTACAATAAAATGTGACCTCTGCATTTGACCCATCCGTGAATGAGCAACGGGACAGTTTTTTGGTGGCACCTAGGGAGCAGTGCTTGGGGACGGTACCTTGCTCATGAGTACCTCAGTACCTTTACGGGTCCGATCACCGGGCCAACTCCCTAAATGTTACGCTAACAACTGCTCCAAATCTGAATAATCTGAAGAGTTTAGAAACTTACGTACAAATGCTGTCTTTGTTTTTTACCATTTCTTGGTTTGCAGGGGTTAGCATGTGGGTTTCACTGCAGTACCCCTGAGAAATATTGTAGAAGTTCTAATGTGCCAGTGGTATTGTCTCTACAAACGGAAAACTATAACAAGACAGAACAGAATTCACACACACGCACACCACACTTAAAAACACACAGGCTACAACTGATGAAGTGACCACCTTCCCCCTTCTCTCTCTCTTGTACACTCTCTCCCTCTGCCAGGTGTGTATTTATGACTCTTTCTCTTTCCGCAAAATAACACAGTAAAGCCCAGAGTAAGAAAGAACACATTTGGAAGATGTAGTGCAGCCCTGACAGAAAATCAAACCAGAGAGAGAGAAAGAGAGACGGAGTAAGAAAGCGGGGGACAGAGAGCAAGAAAAGAAGGTGTGTGAGAAATGCTGTGTGTGTGAGTGATGATGCGTGTGAGAGTGTGTGCGTATATGTGTGTGACCTGGGTTTTATAGCTATGTTTGGATTATAAATTCTAATGCAGGCCCACGTTTTGGTGTGAGCAAAGAGGGACATCTGTGAAAGTGTGTGTGTGTGTGTGTGTACAGTGACTGTGTGTCCTTTGGAGTGCTTGTCTCCCACTCTCTATATCTTTCTCTGCTCATAATTCACATTATAAATGAACCTCCATCAGCTTTTGCAGCTAAGCAGGAAATAGAGGAGAGAGAAGAAAGAGCATCACGCATGACAGCATTCAGCCATTTAGAATCAGTGTCATTCTGCAAGGACACACTCTCCTCTCTCTCTCTCTCTCTCTCTCACACACACACACACTTTCCCCTTTCCTAGCCAGTGAGTATGCGGTATGAGCTCTAAGGAAGCCCAAGTGAGATGAGGGGATGAACTGAAGAGTGTAAAAGCAGCTCAGCCTTCACTGCTGGCCCCATATCAGGTCCACAGCACAGCAGCCATAAGACTGAAACAAGAGCAACCGCTTCCAACACTGAGTCTCGACCCAGGTGTCTTCAGTGAAGGCCAACCGGCGTATCTGTGTGTGTGTCTATCTGTATGTTTTTCTGTGGGGAAGCTAGTTGTGCCGTTAATATATCTTCCTGAAAGATTCACTTTCTTCCTGCTTTTTATTCTTTTTAGTTTATTATGTATTATACAGTCTGTGAGTCTCTCTGAGCTGAATTATGGATCACATGGTCTCTGCTGTACAAACAAAAGGCAGGCTGATGAATAATGCACAAATGGGTTTAGTACTGTGCTGACAGAGACCAGAAAAAAACACACGCACGCTGGCAGCAACACCAAATATCCACACATGGCCTGAGTCGAGCCCCCCAGTCACCAGCTTACTGAAGTCAGTTCCAGCTACAGATAAAATCCTTTGTATCTGCTCTTTTTATGTGTGAGGGTGAGAGAGAGAGCATTTGGAGGAGCAGCATGTTGCCTTGTTTGTGTGATTAATAAGTATGGATAATATTTCTAAAAAATATATTGATACTTGTCAGTGATCTGGCGAGGATATGATCAGAATGCTAAACGTAAGCAGTTAGCCTGTGTAGTGTGTTGGTTAACCCAAACGCGGCTGAGAGCGCGAGTAGGTAGGATTGCCACGCTAGTTGATCTAAGAATTCTCTTACGCGAAGAGATAGGATTCCCACGAGAACCAGCGTTCTAGCAAACACACACTCAATCAGAGAGATGAACCTAATAACTGAGAGTACTCACAGTTGACGCCGAACAGAGTCGGAATTGGGCCAGTGGACTCAATGACTGAGCGATGCGCCGGGAGAAAATGGCTCCTCTTATACTTCCTGTACCATGACCGACCACTTCCGGGTCCTAATGCCGGCCGCGGACCGCTGTGTGTGTGACAATACTATTATCATCAGTTATTGTCATGATTACCACAGTCACGGCCATAAAACTGAACGTTGCCTTATTTACTGCTTCGCCAGACAGATCCTGTTAAAGGACTATTTTAGAAGGCGCAATAGTTTTGAAATGTGTTTGATACTAATAGATAGTAAATATACTTTGAGTTACTGTGCAATTTGAGAAAAATTAAAGTGTATGTTTGTTGTCTCTCTCTCTCTCTGTAGGATCTGGGTGGGGTGAGCCCTCCCCAGAGGAACTGGAAGGGGATAGCCATCGCTCTGCTGGTGATACTGCTGGTCTGTTCACTCATCACCATGTCAGTCATCCTCCTCACTCCAGGTACTCTTACACACCCAAACACACACACACACACACCCCGTCTGTGAATATTGGATGAGTTTATAAGTATTCTTTGTACGAATGAAGAACTTGCCTGACACACATACACACTCACATACACTTGGAGAGGGTGTTATATAGTATATTATATTTATATATATATATATATATATATATATTATATATATATATATATACATATATATATATATATATACTGTATATAACTGGTTGACATTCAGGTGTGAGTGGGTGCCCTGTTTTATTTAAAGAACAGGGATCTAACAAAGTCTAATCTTCACAACACATGAGTTGGGGTGTATCATGGTACGATAAAAGGAGATTTCTGAGGACGTCAGTAAAAGAGTTGTTACGGCCTCTCAGACTGGAAAAAGTTACAAATCCATCTCTAAAGAGTTTGGACTCCACAGTCAGATAGATTGTGTACAAATGGAAGAAATTCAAGACCACCATCAACAAAGATCACTCCAATAGCAATGTGTGTAATATTCGGCGAGGTCACAAAGGATCCCAGGGTAACTTCTACGCAACTAAAGGCCTCTCTCATGTTGGCCAATGTTAATGTTCATGAGTCTAGCATTGGAAGAAGAAGGAACAACAGTGGTGTGGATGGCAGGGTTGCAAGGAGAAAACCTTTCTATACCTTGCCTACTAAAACTATGCTTTATACCTTGCCTACCGATAACATCACTTGGTAGACAGTGAGTTCCATCACAGCTACAGTCTAGTGGACAGAAATCTGTAGCAAGTGAAAACTCTGCCTGTATTTTAGGCACCTTTCTGCAACAGGTCACAGGTAGTGTGAGGACGTTTAAAAGAGTGGGGCTGTCAGGCAATGCGTTGATTCGGTTTGGTTTTAATCACATAAAAGCAGATGCGGGCTGAGAGTGTCCACACACAACTGAAAGCCATTTTTTGCTTTTTTTTCATTTTAATTTTTCTTGGATTGATCACATCACAACATCCTGTTTTGGCCGTCTTTAAAAGTCTTTCGGACGGAAACCGAAAATGCATTTTCGGCTGAAAATTTTCAGTGATCGAATTTTTGGTGCATCCCTAATATTTATGTAAAATTTAGCCAATATTTAAGTTAAATTTACACAAATTTAAGGAACTACACACTATTTATTTGTCCCATATCAAATATTTATATGATCAGAATGAGGAAATCAATGAACTGCAAAAAAAACATTGTTTCTATACATTTAATATAATTAATGCCCATTTATGTGATGATAAATAGTTGTGCTTTTGTAATTATGTTTGAGTAAAACATTTTATACATTTATCTTGAGATAAGGGAGTAATCATGATTATATACCTATTAATTTCACTATACTAATTGATTTGATACTTATAAGAGGATCAGTTTGGTAAAGCAAGCAGCTGGTACAACAGTAATTTCAGTGTAAAGTGCAAAGTCAGTGTTCAGGTTGAGGTTGTCTTGTGGACAGGTAGACGTGACCTTTAGAGAAGGTTTGTATCAGATTTCTGTTCACTTTGGTAATGGGGTGTGTGTGTGTGTGTGTGTGGACAGCGGACACTCTGGCTGGCAGTGACACTAAGCTGACAGTGGACGATCTGTTTGGTCCTGATTTTTACGTCCACGATCCTGAAGCTCGCTGGATAAACGGTAAGAAGATCTTGTAGCCAACAACTCTTTCATTAGCGATGATCTTACTGTCATCCCTAACAGCCTGCCTCTCTGTCATCCTCTCTCGTTCTTCACCTCTTTGACACACACACACACATTCCATAAATACTGAAGGAGGACATTCTTAAGTCTTGCCAATGTGACTCCAGGTAGTGTCACCTAGCACATGTAAGGACACACTCTCTTTATGGCAGCATGACATGACCAGTGAGTGACTGCCGAGAGAGAACATGATTTACTGCATACTCAATTCAGAGGTCAGAGTCATGAGGACGGTCACTTTCTCATGCTGGGCTTAAAGACAATCACTTATATTGGGAGAAGTGGAACTGAGGCTCTCATTCAAGTGGGAACCATTGATCTGCTGGGAGGATTCTCCTTGATATGTTTTGAATATGATTTACATTTTGCTACAGATATATTGTCTTACTTTTGAAAACTTCTTCAAAAATTCACCTAAATTATTAACTTAAAGTATCTAACTGAAGTCTCTCATTTCACAATATACAGTACTGCTAAATGTTATATAAGCACTGCTTAGTATTCTGATATTTTGAGCAGTGGTGTTTTGCCTCATTCTTAGTCTTGGTAATGTCAGCCACGGAAGTGCATGTTCCCTAAGGGCTCTTTCTGCATATTTTACATCTGTTATTCACTTTAGCTTCAAAGTTATGTGTGTGTGTGAGAGAGAGAGGGGAAGAAAGCATATTATTGTTTATGGCCTTTAGAAGACTCCATGCACTGCTCCTCTCTCATTTTCCTGTAATATGTTAGAAGACAGCTTCACAATCACACACATGCACATAGGTATCACAAGAACTGATTCCCATTCAGTAGTATTGCATAGAGTCACACACACAGGCAGAAGTGGAAGTAAATTCTTGTCAGTTCAACAGTATCTAAGCTGAGAATGTAGTGCTGTGAGTTGAGAGTTTGTCCCTGAGCAATCAAGAGATTTGATCTGCACTAAATATCTAATAGCTTCATTTGGAAAGGTTTCAAAAAGTATGATCAATATGTTAATGGACAGGGAAACCCACAATTTACTCATGGGTCAATAACACGCCCCACCTCTAATAGCAAAGATGTTGCAGACTTCAGTTCAATTAAATTTATTTTATTGTGCAGCACTTTTTTACAAAAGACATTGCCACTTTACATATTATTGGTCACCCAGTACAAGCAGTAGTGTCAAGGTGCAAGTGTGTCCTCTGTATTTCCAACTGTAACTACTAGGAATTATTGTCTTTAAGCCTGTACTCATTGGCCACTTAATTAAGAAACTGTTATTGGTTTGCTTTTTTATATGAACAGTCTGTAGTTTAACTTTTGCTATACACACCATTAGACAATGTGACCTGTAATTCAGGTCACAAGTTTCATACTGATACAGTATTGATTCAGTGAACAATGATTTGATGTCTGCCATGATACAATTTCAATTCAGTTTAATTCAGGAGCCAGCAATTGATATGAGACATTATCATAAGCTAATTTAATAGTCACTTCTATTCATATCAAATTACAGAAAGCAACTAAAATGTCATTTGATATTTTTATCAGACACGTAAATGAAAAACAGTTTATCAATGTAGATTGATGTATTGGTACACTCCAAGTAATTTCACCATGAAGAACTAATTTGAGTGGAAGTGATAGTGTGTTTGGATCAAGTGTAATGATAATTAAGTGTGGACGACTCCTGTAGAGCAAAAGGTTTGCAGGTTCACATCCAGCTCAGTCCTTCTAAAGGAACTACCGCCATTGTGCCCCTTGACCCCAAATTTCTCCAGGGAGCATGTCCCTGTAGTTAAGGAATTTGCCAAATGCCATAAATGTAAATATAAGGTGAGGCACAACTGTGTCAGCATTACTACTAGGCTGACCTCTTTAATCTCAAAACAAGTGACAATATTGATGAAGGTAAGTATCTTGATAAAAGAGGTCCATATATTTGGTTTGTAGGAAAAAATATAAAACTAGAGTAGAGAGAGTTTTTCCCAAAGTAGGTTATATTGGTGCTTGGTGTCTGGTGCAGGGTTGTGAGGCAGGGTCTGGGCCAGAGCTCATCTACAAACAGAGTGCGAACAGCAGCATTGCTCTGCTAGCCTGTGGGGAAATAGCTGCACTTCAAAGCAACTTTGCTTTGAAATGGGAGCTTGGGCCAGAAGCTGGAAATGTCACTTGAGTTTAATGTTCATCTGTATTTTAGCACATTCTGACTGGCACTGTTTGCAGTAAATGGAACATTTGCTTTCAATTTCATTTGCTTTCAAAATCAGATGCCTTCTATAAAATTTCTGTTTCATGTACAGTAGTTAAATTAAATATTATTTTCATATCAGATATAAGGTTTATAGTGTAAATTATTGGCTTCAGTAGTGCTTTATCTGGTGTATTGTTGTGTGTGTGTGTGTGTGTGTGAAAGTAAAGGTAGAGAGTACAGGACTACAAATGGTCTTTGTGTGTCCTGGAGCCATATGAGTAAGAGCAGAACTAAGCTAACATCCTGCTGCACTGTTTGGATGTTCAGGGTTTGCATGTGATTGTGTGGTCATTGTGTCTGGATCAGTCGGGGGATTGTGTGAGTGTGTGTATGTGTGTGTGAGAGGGAGAAAGAGAGAGAGAGGCTCTTGCTGGGTGAGAAATATGCAGTCATTGGTTGTTATGGTAACAGGATAGAAGGATGTGGCATTTGTGGGGCATTCAGGTCTTTTTTTGGCGGTAGCAGCATGAATATTGCAGTTGGTCATTTCCCCTTCTAGTGTGTGTGTGTGTGTGTGTGTGTGTGTGTGTGAGTGTGTGTATATATGTACTTAAAAGAAATACGGTGAAATATCTTGTGGCACATGTATAAATAATTTTGAGGACAATGTGTTTTTGTTAATGGGCTTGCCCTATTCCATCATTTTCTCTTTCTCTCTCTCTCAAACACACACATACTCACACACACACATACACAGTCTGCACAATTATTTTCTGGAGTATATTAAAAGCCAGAATGGCAGACACACAATCTGCATCATCCCCATATTGCCAGCGCACTATTTCATTCAGGCTTTTTATATACTTTCTGGAAATAGTCTGTTCTTTTGAACATAAATAATAGGGCTGGGTGATATGTCAAAAAAAAGATCAAAATTTATTTTCCCATATTGATCGATATAATATTTATAGTATAACCGCCCAGCCCCAGTAGATAATAAGAAATAGTAATAATCAGTATGCTGGAATCTTCCTCTCTTTGTGTGTGTGTGTGTGTGTAAGTGTTTCCTGTAATAAAGTATATGAAATGTTTCCTGTAGTCTGGGTGTTAGCAGAGGCAGAGCAGGCGCTGGTTCATATCACACAGGGCCTTAACTCTGTCACACTGTTGAATAAACACCTCATTCCTGGTTAAATGTAAATATCTTCAGAATGTGACTTTCTAAAGCCCTGATTTAATTGTTACTGTAATTGTTTATATTGGAGACCTGTGTGAGATTTAGTGTGTGTATTAACATTGAACACGTTGTTCAGTTCTCCTCTGTTTCACATTATTACTGTGTATGTGTGTAAATCCAAAGATTTTCCTTCTCTCTTCCATGCGGCAAAGAGACAAGAACTGTTTTTGTCACTCTGTTACACCTTACAGGAGGAGATGTAGGTGGGGATCTTGGGTATTACTGAAAATCAGCTTTGCCTTATTTCATGGTTTCTGCTGGGGTTTTTCATATCCAATTTTCGCAGTTTTGCATGTTAAAAAGCTACTGGGGAGCAGTGAGGATGGGGGAGCTGTCACAGTTGCTCCTTTGCAGATGAAACCAGTCAGAACAACTTTTCCAGCTGTTCCTTACACACCATAAGACAGCTCATAGCTGGGCAGGAAACAGTAGCAACTAACATCTGTTCATTGTGATGCAACAAAAAATGCATTAAAAAATTGAAGGTGAATCTGTCTTTCTGTCTGTCTGTCTATCTATCCATCCGTCCATCCGTCCATCCATAAATCCAACCGTAGGTCTTTAAATAAAAAAAGGTGAATCAGTTTTTATGTATGGTGACAATGTATTTTATAAGGCATTACAGTTATATTTTTATCTACATAATTTATCTAGGAAATTAGAAATTTGACTGGTTCTGTTCAGTAGCATGTCTCTTACAAAGTCCTTAATAGGAAGATTATAAAAAATATAACTGCAAGCAGTGATGACGGGGGCCATGCAGTTTGTAGCTTTATCAGTTTTTGATGAATTGAAGTGGACAGACGTTGAAATATGACACGTTTCATCTTTTTACCTAGGGTGCTACGGTTCAAAACTTATTAGGCAAAACGCAAAATAGCTTATTATAGCGCCACCAACTGGCAGAGTGGTGCAGTTCTTTTGTGCCTGAGTAGTGGGAGGGGTACCAGACCTACCTGCCAAATTTCAAAGCTGTAGCCCACCCAGAGCCGGATTTCTATGACACTCAGTGTGTGGCATTGCAGTCCTATGCCAAGCCGACCACATTTATTTGCATATTACAGAAAAATGAAGACCTAAATTTAAAATGTGCTTGATAATCATTAAAGAAGAGTGTATTGGGATTCAAATAATACCAGTTGCATGCAGATTGGATGAAAATCCAGTGTCTAGTTCGCAAGAGATGGTTTTGCATATTATGCAAATTAGCGAGAAATCCAATATGGCGGAAATAGATCCGAGGGTATAAAAAATTTGTCTTAAACCATGGAATAAGATGATACAAGATTTTTGAGAATTGGAAATGGGGTTCAAAAATTATTTGAAAAAATGCAATTTTTTTTGGAAAATCGCAAAATAGCTTATTTTGGTGCAATTTTTTGTGCCTGAGTAGTGGGTGGGGTACCGGACCTACCTGCCAAATTTCAAAGCTGTAGGTCTTACAGTTTTTTCTCCACAACGCGTTTTAGTGCAGAAAAAAAAAAATCAGCACGATTCCAATAGGGTACCACGCAGTGTTCCACTGCATGGCCCCCTAATAAGGGAATATTATTAAATAGTTATTTGTCAGTACTACATATTAAACTTGATATGGTGTAGAAAGGAACTGTGTGATTCTTCCACAACATGGTCACATACATTTTTCTTTACACCTCATGAATGGCATCACCTTTGTGGCTTCTTTTTTAATTTAAGCTTCCTGAGTCTTTCTCTAAATTAACTTGAAAGCTGGTGGGTTTAAATGTCATAGATTGGTATCCCATGGAAAATACACTATTTTCCAGGACTTAAAGGGCAGTTGCGGTAAACTGTGTAAAGATCTACCAATAATCCTTTTTCACTGACATTTTTAATAGCTTACTGTCTCTGCTAGAGAAAAATCCATTGTTCCACAGTTCCTAAAGGTCTATTGGTCCAGAGCACTCACTGCAGAAACTCAGTGAAGTGTTTAACAAAACTGGAGATGTCTCTTACACATCACCAAAGGCACCTTTATGAAAGTGAATGTGAAGCATTAGACCATCTGCAGTGTGTGTGTGTGTACTGTGGGCCTTGTGTGGTGCTCTCTAACCTTGAACACCTGAACAAACAGAACACTTACATCAGGACATCATTTATTGACTATTGCTGCCTTCAATATGTTCATTCTAGCTAAAGCTATCATGTAAACTCTTGGAGGTATATACAACACACAAACAGAACACACACACAGAACACACATGCATACTCAACGGAAATTTACGTTGAAAACAATTTGTGTATAAAAAATTCATGCTATAAATTGTACTGTGTGAGTGCAAACCACTGACTGATGTGTGTGTGTGCAGATGTGGACTACAAAGAGCTGATGCACATCACCCTGGAAAAGGGTGTCTGCCAAATGCCGTAAATTAAAAAATGTGTGTGTGTAGATGTGTTATTTGTGAGAGACATAAATGCCATAGTTATACTATTGCCCTATTCTACTTTCCTGATGTTAATGTATGTTTGCTGTGAGACACCAGAGCTGTAAATGCACCCCTGTCCTCTGCTCTTTACTTCACACGGTGTGTATTTGTGTGTGCATGTGTGTGTTGAGAGAGAGAGAGAGAGAGAGAGAGATAGAAAGAGAGATGCTTGTTGTAATAAATGGTACAAGTCCAGTACCATCCTATAGCCTTTACCTCACGTGTGCATGTTTATGGGTTTGTGTGTGTGGAAGGGGCGGGGGAGATGCTTGTTGTGAGACATAACTTCACTACTGTCCTCTGTCCTTTACCTCAAGAATCTGCCCATGTGCAGAGTTGCTTAATCCCCCAGGTCTGAAGCTCCATTCATTATTCAGTGCTCAGCGAAAAACAGAGCTAAAGTCCTTCACTAAAATTCCTGCTGCAATTTTACAGGACAGCAAAATGTGTTTCAGTTCTCTCTCTCTCTCTCTGTTTCTTTATCTCCTTCTCTCTCTGTCTCCATACCTGCATTTACATACAATGTGTAGATCATATGCATATTTTTCAGTATATAGTTTACTGAGTACTGTTATGAAATTTCTTTCATCACAACAGCTTCCAGATAAGTGGTTTTCAACCTTTTTGCACCATGACCCAGTTTGTACTATGCAAGCTCAGTTCTGACCCAAATCAAGTACAGATCTAAATGAACATAAACAGACAATGGTTTCTGATATGAAATGTCATTCTAACATTTTGTGTGGTAAGATTGAATGATAATAACAAAATATAAACCTACATTTTGTGATGCACTTTGTCTTTATGAGAAGTCTGGGACTACCTCATTTGAACAAATCTGCTTGGGTCTGGGAAATCTGATTGTGGGTCAGCCTAGGAGCTTGCTACTTACAACTTACATTTTGTGAACTTGCCACAACCCAAATCTCCACGTCAGAACATACAAAAAGTCCAAGAACTGTAGTATAAACTAATAATTACAGTCAGGAAATGGAACTGTTCATACACACAAAAATATGGCTTTAAAATGCCTGCAGGAAATTACATGGCTTCACAAAGACACAAGACAAGATTCTGGCTTATGTACGTATATAATAAGGAAATTGTTCACATTACAAGAAATTCACAGAACCTTAGTGGTAAAGGACCTGTGGTAGAAAGGAGAAGTTCCACAGGGTCCGATATGAAACCACACATCACCTGTACAGATCTATAGACCACTTGTTACGAAAGAATGCTTTATGAAAGCAGCAGAAACTCTGATCTATTTCAAGACCTCAGTGTACCAATCAAGGCCTTCAATTCCATTGCAGTTGTCAGAAAGCTATCTAGCTCTTGAAGTTCTTTTGTTATATATATAGTATAGTAAGAATGTGTTTTGCGGAATGACTTTCAGTACATTGGACTACTAAATTCCACTGAATCCATCCAGGGTAATCTTTAGATAAACATTTTCCCCATTTTTGGAATAACTTTTACAATTTTGCTTTTCTTTGCTGAGTGTACTCTGTCTTGCACTTATCTACATGCTGGGTCATTATGTGAATGAAGTGTGAATTTATGAATTTTTATAATGTGTGATGCTGTATAAATAAGATATCTATTTCACACATACTGCAATACTCTTTAATGACTCTTTCTTTCGCTCTCTCAGAATCTGAAGTTATCTACAGGAACCGCCATGGCCATGTTATTAGATTCAACATACTTACTAATGAAACAGAGATCATCCTGAAAAACAGCACATTTGTAAGTGAAGCTGTTTTTTAACATACTTGCTCTGCATCAGAACACACAGATCAGTCTAATCCTCTTTTTATTCATGAATGCCAAAAAACATTAATTTTACTGGAGCAGAACAGTTCTACAAATGCTGTAAATACATGTTCAGCAGAAAATGAGAAAGTCTGATTCAAAGGTCCTGAATAACTGATTATTTTCTGTTTTTCCAGGTTGCTTTCAAGGCCACTAAGTACACAATAAGTCCAGATATGAAGTATGTGCTTTTTGCATATGATGTTAAACAGGTATGTATCTTGTTTTTCATTGATGTAAGGTTGTTATATATGATGAATTAAGGGGAAAACTCTTTATAGGCACTTTTTGAAGGGTACTTGATTAAATGTATGAAAACGTTTTTCAAAATATGAAAAGAGACATTGTGAGAAATCAGTTCACACTTTTGTGTTCTGGGGCATCTGTGTTTGTGCCAGTGGTGCTTATGAAGACTCTGTTCCAAACAGTACATCCTGATCCTGTTAGACACTGGGTAGTGTCCAGTTTCTGGAATGTTAAAATGCTCTCTTCCATGAAGTTAAATGTCATGTCCATGAACAGTGACTGGAAGAATGGTCACAGTAAAACATCATAAATTCCTAATTTCCTCAATGTGCAGACAGAAAGGGGTGTGAACTAAACTCATCCAGGATTACAGACTTTAATCTTGTTACTGTGGTGATTAATCTGATAAACACCTTTCTCCATAGAAAACCAGTCAGCTCACAACTCACTAATCATTCTGTAATGCTCTTATAGTGTGTGTGTGTGTGTGTGTGTGTGAGGGTGTGTGAGGGTGTCTGACTTTGCTCTGTTTGAAGTTAGATTCTCTTGTGAAATCAGATGTGAAGAACTTGTCACCTGAGATACTAAAGGCTTTAAAAGGAGGCTTCAGATTAAAGCAGATTAGAGCAACATTTCTTTCTTAGCCATGACTGATGCCAGTTATTGCTTCAGAAGAACCTGAACTCCTGCAATAACCTTATTTATTCAGGGTTTACAGAGATAATTACAGACAACATTGCATATCTACAGTGGCATTGTGTGTATTTAATTCAATTCAGTTTAGTTATTGTTCTTTGTTATGCTCCATTTATATCAGTTTAATTCCATTAAGACTTAATTAAGGGTTATAGCATTATAAAGGTGGTTAATGTCACAGATTTCCCAGACTGTTCCCTGGCTGGCCAGCAGAGGTCTTCCCTCTCTTGTTTCATGTCTGCTTGTCATTCCTATTGTTCTGCCCCCTGTATGTTTTGATTGGTTGATCTTCATTGGTTCAGTTTAGTGCTTGTTCCGTTTCTCCTGTCACTGTTGGGTTTAAATGTTCATGCACCCAGTCTCCCAGAGGAGGATGGGGTCCCCTTCCGGGTCTTGGTTCCTCTCAAAGTTTCTTCCTACTAGAGGGAGTTTTTCCTTGCCGCTGTCGCCTCAGGCTTGCTTGTTGGGGGTTTGGGCTGGTTATGTGTAAAGCGCTTTGTGACAATAACTGTTGTTAAGAGCACTATATAAATAAAATTGAATTGAATTAATTGTTTGTTTAGTTTTGTCATTGACTGTGCATGTACTCACCTTGTTATCTATTTCATGTTCTTGATTAGTTCACTGGTTTGCTCTTTGTTTGCACTTGTCGCTTGTGTAAGACTCTTTATTTAAGCCTGGCATTCCTACCTGCCCATCGGTGCATTAACCCTGCCAAACTGTGACCTCTGTGTTTGAAGAAGAGACATTTTCATTTTGGTCTGCTGTGCCTTGTTTTTCTTTATCTCCAATAAAATCAGTTCTGTAGCTGCACCTCAGCAATTTGTTCCACACCAGGTGGCCTGGAGTTATGCTAAGTGGTTGTTTTTTAATAAATTTGACTAGTTGTGAGGACTCCATATCACAATATATTTGGCAGTTTACTAAAATTTGGATAATGTTCATACAAAATTTACTATTAGGCTTCTTTGCTCTGCATCCTCCAAATGAAGTGTTATTCTTTCTCTCGCCATGTATTTTCAGGGGGTGCAGGGTGAGTAAATAATAAACAGGTCTGACTGTAACAGCTTTACTTAGCGTGAGGGCCAGACGGCAGCTCAGGCATGAGGGCACCCCAAGACATCAGTAGCACTCGGCTCCTCTGTAAACAAACCTGACTGAGTACATGAGAGTAACAGGATAACAGCACAAACACTTCAGCTTCCATCACTCCCAATGTCTATTGCCCTCTATATCTCAGCATTCTTGCACAATAACCTGTCATAGATTCTTCATGTATGATTAGATGAACAATGAAAACATTGTTATTCGTCAGTAAAACAAGCTGTTGATTTGTAATAATGATAAATGGCAAAAGACAGGAATTTAAAACATTAGGATAACATTTGACATAGTTGATGAGTTGAATGCAGAAGATATGGGCAGAAGAATGTCTTTAATAAGGATCAAATAGTTCTGCTTACGAAGATAGAATTGAGTTATCACAACAGAGTGTACTGAACTGATTTGTAAGTAGCTGAGCAGCAGTTTAGTCCCAGCCAAGTGTCTGTGGCACGTTGTCATTGTCATGTTGTCTTGGCTCATGTCGATGTACTGATGGTCTAGTTTCTCTACATTTGAGAATTACTTATTTTTCATAATTTTACGGGGTCCGGGGGTGACCTCATTGTATAAGCTTATTGTTATCACCTCACATTTTAGTTGCACAGTTAAGGTCTGATAAACTATATTTTACATGACCACACAGAAGAAAACAAATAAGCCAAAAGAAAAGAATGACTAAGGATCCCACTAGCTGCATATTTATGGATGGTTTAGTCAGTAAGAATGAAATGAAATTCCAAGAAGGATAATTATGAATGAAATTACAATGGAGGGAGCAAAATAACTCCTTATATTATCACTGTAATAACCTTGACCTATCCTTGCACATTGTTGTTTGTAATCAAAAATATAGTTAATTCAAATGTACTAAGTTACTGCTAAACTAATGTCTTGACTAAAGAAATATGTTTTCAGCCTAGATATTTTTTAAAGCTACTCCATGAAAGTGAGTGAGAGATAATTTGTCTCATCCTGAACAAAGCACAGCATCACAACAAAATGTGATATCCTGCATTTAAACCGTCTGTGTAGGAGCAGTGGGTGGCTGATGTAGCAGCACCCGGGGAGCAGTACTTGGAGACAGTACCTAAGTGGGACCTGTACCAGTCTCTGATTTGAACTAGTGACGGTCTGATCACAGGAGCGACTCCCTGACCGTTACACTACCGCTGTATCATGGCTTATCTAAGGGAGAAAGATTGAATGTCTTTGTGTTGGATTTAATATTATTTTGCATTAATGTGAATTAGTTTCTGTTTATTCTGAGTATATTTCAGAACTATTTCCTTGATGGTAGTAGGCTATAGTTGTACTGGAGACAATAAAGTATTTACAGTGAGTGATTATTTGTCATTGTGAATACACCACAGCACAGCACACAGTGCACCACACCCAAAGGTGACCTTTGCATTTGAACCATCCGTGAAGGAGCAGTGGGCAGCTGACATGGGCAGCGTCCGGGGAGTAGAGTTTAGGCACGGTACCCTGCTCATGAGTACCTTGGTGTTACATTTATCGGTCTGGGATTCGAACCGACAACTGATAACAGGGAGTTACACAACCATCTGACCCCAGTACTGCCAAAATGCCATGCAGTAATGCATCAGTGTGGGTTCAACCACAACGGTCAATAGTCACATTTACTCACGGAAGCAGCATATTTTAGCTTTAAGTATGACAATTAGTCAAATACATCCACAGAACCAGCTCTATTACTCACCCTCGCTCTGTTTCTGCCTGTGAGCGAATCAGTCATCACTCCCTAACACCCTCTCCTCTGTTGTCTCTCTCCATTCATCTCTATCTTTCCAGTCGTCTTTCTCTCTTCCTTCAGACCACAACTTGTTTTCTGCTTTAAAGCATGTTTTTTTTTTTTTTGTCTTTTTTATTTCTAACTCACACAATGTTTCTGTTTCTTCTCTCCCTGTCCTATTCTTCCTCTCTCAGTTTGCTTACTGCAGTTGTCAGTCTGACTTTAGTACCTGCATCGCCCTTTCTCCAACTCTTTTTTCAGATATTGATGTGTGTTATAGTGCTATCTCTCTCAGACGTTGTGTATTACTGTCAGTGTTTGTAGTTGCAGTGAAATACTCATGTAGAATCCCACGGCAAGCAGCTCTCTAATTTGAGTTTGTATTCTGAGTTCATACAGATGTCTGATCAGTTCCTGTATCAGATGTCATTAGAGTAAGTAAGAGATAGTTTGCTGTAGTCTTGCGTAAAAGATCACAGATTTTTGTAACCCTTCTCGGCTAGAAATCTTAGTGCACATGTAGCTCAGTGTGTGTGTGTGTGTGTGTATGTGTGTGTGTGTGTAAGTATGTTTGAGACTGATTGAACTATCTGCTGCTGGCGGTTTACTGTGTGTAATTCATCTTTACCGAGACGGTATGGAGCGAGGATGGTGCTCAAGTTGTTCTCTTTCATCCTTCACTACAGCGTTTTCCAGACTTATTCTACCACTCTGCAGCACAGTGTAGCACTTTCTACATTACTCACACATCTGCATATATGATTGACGTCATCAGCTATAGCAAAATAAATGCTTCATTACATGAATCTCTTGTTGGAAAGGAGTAAACACAAATAATAACTATGGCCCAACAAGGAATCTGTATATCTCTGGGTGGTTATGAAAGAACGACATAAAGGATGTTTCCTTCACTCTTTCTCATCTGTTTAATATTTGTCATTTCAGATTTACCGCCACTCGTTTACTGCTTCGTATATCATCTACAACATTCACACCAGGTAAAATGTGTACTGTTGTTGAACTTTATATGACAAAGTAATAGCAATAGTGGTTGGTGATTTATATATTGTATGTGTGTGTGTTTGGATGTGTGTGAGACAGGGAGGTGTGGGAGCTGGATCCTCCCGAGGTGTTTAACTCCAGGTTGCAACATGCTGCGTGGGGAGTGCAGGGACAGCAGCTGGTAAGGAACGAAAAAAGAGAGATTCTCATTAAAAGATATCTTTTTCCAGCTCTTTGTTAATTTATCCCCCATCTAATATCCTCCTTATGCATTAAGTCATTACCCACTGCATTAAAGCAGTTATATTTAATTCCCTTTACCATGCAGCAGATGTCTGATTAGCCATAAAGGCTCCAAATTATTAATAAAAGACACTCTTATTGTGCTTCCTTCTCCAAAGGACAGCTTTAAGACTCATTTTCACCCTTAAGCTCACAATGACCAAGTTCCTCTTCCGAGCATATCTGGCACCTGCAGTGTCTGGATTTTAAAGATTTTTTTTATTCTGGAAATGTCTTTTTTAAGGCAATTTCTGCCCCCTGCAGGAAGGCTGAGCTGCAGATTGCTATCGGAGCTCAGTCACAGTACGTTAGAGTGACCTTCAGATGGGAAAGAGCCGGTAGTCAATACTGCTGTCTAGCAGGGGGTTTCAGCTTCAGGCCTGGGGACCAGCTTCTGCCCACTCGATTCAGCTTGGTTTGCTAATTAGCTTGCGAGCTGGAGCAGGTGTGTTAGATCAGGAAAGACACAGTGCCTTTCCGAGAAATGGATCCTTAAGACGGGAGGCTGAACCTTCCCCCGCTATGCTGAGCCGCATGTGTAATGACTCTCCACTAGGCCTGTGCCATGTGTAATAATCACATTTGGTCTCGTCTGTGTGCAGGTGTACATCTTTGAGAATAACATATATTACCGGCCCGACGTGGAGAGTAAATCACTCCGACTGACCTCGTCAGGGAAAGAGGGCGTCGTGTACAACGGTATTGCCGACTGGCTTTATGAAGGTATGAAAACTCTTTTTCTCTGGGTCCGAGCCTCGCCACAGTGTTCTTTACCTATTGATCATTTGCTTTTTGAAGACATTTTTCAAAGCATTGTTGTGAATGATTTCAATTTGAACATTACAGGAAGCAATAAAAGGAGCCATCCAGCTGTGATAAATCTGTATGAAATTAGACAGATTGCCAGTTTATCCCAAACAATGATTAAAATGCATTTGAACAGTGTAAGGGATCTGGGTAACTGTATGTAGTCTCTCCCTCTGTCTGTGTTTGTGTGAGAGAGATAGAGTGAATGACTGAGTGTGAGTTTGTACACGCTGATGTATGAGTGAACGTTGATGTTTGGTAATTAAATTGCGGTAACAAGCCTTCAGACTTCTCAGAGAGATAATGCTGAGATTATTACTGATCTCACTCCAGCTGACACAAGCACACACACACAGACACACACACACACACAACAAACACACAGCCCGGGTCTAAAGTAGGTCCAGTCTAAATGCCATACACTTCATCATCACATCACCTAATTATATTGGCATCAGTTATTAACATGCAGGAGGCATGATACCTGAGTGTGTGTATGTGTGTGTGTTTTTAGAAGAGATTCTGCATACACATGTGGCTCATTGGTGGTCTCCTGATGGTGAGCGGTTGGCGTTCCTGGTGCTGAATGACAGTTTGGTGCCCAACATGTTGCTGCCCACCTTTACAGGCACAACATACCCCAAAGGCAAACAGTACCCTTATCCTAAGGTATATCACACATTCACACACACACACATAAATTTCAACTCTGATATTTATGCATCCACACACATTCACTGATATTCAAGTCTTAGCATCAGTCACACTTAAGTTGACCCTTTATCTCTGTAGATATAATTGTACTGTTTGTTTGGCTCTGTTGTTTAATTTTGTGTATGTGGGTGCGTTTCAAGGCAGGTCAGCCCAACCCTATGGTCAAACTGTTCGTGGCAAATCTTTATGGGCCAACTCACACGCTGGAACTCACACCCCCGGATGGGCTCAAACTCAGGTGTGTGTTCAAATGAACTGCTTATGTGTGAATTAGTTTACTACAGTATGTGTGATCTCAGTAATTATAGCAACTCTCATTTTTCATACCATTATGTAGAATAAAGTGTCTTTTCTAAGAGTATTTGTATGCATGAAGTTAATATAAATGTGTGTTTTTGTAGAGAGCACTATGTAGTGATGGTGAAGTGGATAAGTAAGACCAAAACTGCTGTCAGGTGGATGAATCGAGCTCAGAACATCTCTATCCTGACGGTGTGTGACTCAACCACTGGAGCCTGCATCAAGGTACACACATACACACACTTCTACATCAGTACATTTTCTTTTAAAATTTAACACCTGCAGGTGATATATTTTTGTGTTTTTAGAGACATGAAGAGACATCAGAGCTCTGGCTTTCCAATCAGGTCAGTTACTCTCTCTCTCTCAGATTTACTCACTTTCTCACCACTACAAGCCAGACCCAGTAGGCTGTTCCTGAGAGTCTTACCATTAGAGGACTCTTCAGTTAAAGAGCTTTCAGCTCTGCAGTGTAGTACAGCATCACCTGGCCTGTGACTGTAGAATCTCTCTCTCTCTCTCTCTCTCTCTCTCTCACTCCCTCTCTCTCTTTCTCACTCTCTTCCTCTTCAGAACCAGGAGCCTTTTTTCTCCCAGGATGGCAGTCGTTTCTTTCTCAGTGTCCCTGTGAAGCAGGGTGGCCGTGGAGAGTTTCACCACATTGCTATGTTCACAACACAGGTAAAAGAAAAAAAATTCCACTTTCTTTGGATGTTTACTCTCATTGCATAAAAGCATTGTTATAATCATATATCTCCAGGTTGAGGTAACGCAGAATCACCTGGCAGTCTTAATGGTAGTCTCTGCGGTGCCCTAGAGTGGTAGTCTTTGTTCTTATTATGGCAGTCTGTCTTATGGTAGTCTCTATTGTCCAGGCTTAGTAATATGTTGCTATCATGGGTATTGGTATAAATATGGTAGTATTCATTATGTCAGAATCTTTCCTGTGGATGTGGTAGGATGTTGCATTACACAGAGCTGTCCGTTAGCCTTTGCAGCATTTATTGGGGTGGTATCTTTTCTCCAAGAATTCTAGTATTTTAAGATATTGGTATCTCGTCTCTAGGTATGGTCATATATTATTTGGTGACATCTCATCTCTAGATATGGTGGAATGTTTTATGGTCTTATTTCTACTTAACAAAAAGGAGAACATATTGTTGCAAGCTCAAACTTTTGTGCAAGGTCTTTTCATTTGATATTCAGTACAGAGGCTGACCCTGATGGGGTTAGTTTTGACAAAACTATGGAATAAAAAGACTTTGCATCAGCGCTTGTGTGTATAAGAGTACCATTTGTGTAGTACGGTTTATATTTTTTCCACTGTGTACCTCATTATTGTTGAAAAGCATTCACAACATATCGAATTAACAAAAGTCATTAAGGATTTCTCCTTTGGACCTGTTTTTTTCATCTTTTTCTCTAGTTAAAGTAGTGTATTTATGATAACGTCTCCTCTCCAGTCCCTGGGTTTTACAGTATCTTATATGACTGTATCTCTCTTATAGATGTTGAAGAAAATGTATTTTATGTTGATTTCTTCTTAGATAAGAGCAGATCAAAATGAAGTGCGTCACCTTACATCAGGAAACTGGGAAGTTACACAGATTCTGACCTACGACGAGAACTCCCAGACAATGTAAGTAACTCAGACAGAGAAACAAACATATGCACCGACGCTGTAAATGAACACTTCCCATTACCTCTGATTGTAATAATGACTAAATTGGCAAATGTAAAATATATTAATACAGAAGATTGACAATACTTACACGTTGTCTTGTGCTTTTACTAATTGTTACAGCAGCATTTCCACTTTAAAGGAGAACTTCTGTCAATTTCAACAACTACACCGATCTATTGTTCGGTGTACCAGAGTGCTGTCAGTAGCAACAAAAATGATAAAAATTCCTTCAGGGTGTTCGCACCCTGGCAACTGTAACACTAACAACACAGGACAGGTTTTAAACATGATTTTAGCCTCATAACAAGCTCAAAATGTTATTACAAGTGCTAGGTAACGTGAACCGGTTCCTTATGACACAACACTGTGCACATGTAACTGCAGTAGTAGTGAAAGTGGAAGCGACAAGGGTAAACAGGGATATGTGACTGCCTGAATAAACACTGTTTTATACTGTTCTTTCACAACTACTGCAGTTACATATATGCACTATGTTGCCTAAAACTTGTAATGACATTTTTAGCATGTTAGTAGTTAAAGGCATGTTTAAAACCTGCCTCGAATGGTTAGCGTTACAGTCGCCAGGGTGTGAACACTAGAAGGAGGACGTTTTGACGCTACAGACAGCACTCTGTGACACTGAACAGTAGAGCAAAATGTTGAAACTGAAGGAAATTCTCCTTTAATCTTGTTTACATTTTATTACTGATAAAACAGCATTTACAAATTTTGCAGAATATTCAAATGTATATAGAAACTTCACACAACATATTTGTACCCACAGATACTTCTTAAGTACTGAAGGGTCCCCCAGAAAACGCCAACTATTCAGGTCGGTTGATAATGAACTCATTTCTCTCAACGGTATCTAGTAATTCATTATCTCCAAAAGCTGAAATATCACTTAAAACATTTTGTTGCCTGTGTTCATGTTTTCCTTTTTCTGAACTGACAGTTACATTTTAATAAACTGAAACCAAATCTGAATACATAGCAGTAAACTGTTGACTGTTGAACATCACGTGTTACTGAACTGTACAATCTCTCTTTCTACCTCTAGTTTAGAGTTGTATATTTTGTACTTTATTAATGTATTGCTTACTCTGTGTGCCTTATTTATTCTTTGTACTGGTGCCTCTCGTCTCGTCTCTCTATATATTTGTGTATAGCAGAGATGAAAATAAAGTTTACTTTGACCTTGAGTTTGAATTCATTAGCTTTAAAATCACATTCTAAAATGCTTTTATAGCTCCATTATTCTCTTAATGATTGCTGAGTTGAGGTCGTAGTGACCAAATCAATGTGAATATAGCAGACTAAAGTGTGATGCCAAGTGCTTGTGTTCAGCGTGTCAACGGTTGGTCTGTTCCCACGGCGATGTTTGACCTGCGACCTGAACAAAGCCCACTGCACATTCTTCACTGCTGAATTCAGTCCAACAAATCAACATGTCCTACTGCACTGCAAAGGTACAGCTCTGTCTCTTTCTATCTCTCTCTAACACACACACACACAAACCTGCTCATACAAAATTCACCCACCTAGCACCTAACACACACATTTACTAATAATAACACAACATAATTAAATGCTGCCTGATTTGTCCTTCTACAACTGCATTAGTGTGTGAATGTGAAAAGAGTTTCTTTGTCAAATTCTCATCATCCTCAAAGGACAAAAATGTCATGGCAACTGGATTTTCTTGAAGATAACACAAATGACAAATAACAATCACACACACTGGTGCACACACATTTTCCCCCACAGAAATATTCAGGCACTCTGTTCTCTGTTATGATACTGAATTAATCAGGTCTGTTTTTACGTTTTTCCACACGACTGTGCTCTGCTTAGGACCCGGAGCTCCCACAGTGATCCTACACACACTCAACACAGCAAGTGAGTGTCTTAACCATTATAATTTTTTATTTTGTAGTGACTTGTCTCTCTTTGTCTCTGTCTATAATTGGCACGCAAACACACATAATCTTTCCTGACTTACGTTTCACATATTGATGCCTCCACACTGCGTTTATCTGTCAAGTTCTTTATGTGACACTAAATAGTACCTAAAGAGCAGGAACACTCTTGTAGACGAGGTTTGGCTAGTGGCACACTTTACCCGTCGCCACCTAACATATGATGCAGCCATTCTGACCGGTTTTTAATGATGTTATTTGTCTTTTTGATTAAAAGTGGCTATGGGGCCTCTGTAAACTTACCTCATTTTGATGACATTTCCCTTGGAGGCAAGGGAACTTGCACTATATGGTTGGAATACAACTAAATCAATGAGTCCATGGTGTAAAATGGATAACAGCATTACACATCAGTAATTGAATGCAAGTGAGGGCCATGCGGCAGGTAGAAAAGCTGAGAAGTTATGACAAGAAAGTCGAGCAGCTGTGTTCCTGTTAAAAACATTTTTACTGTGTCCCTGTATCCAGATTATTACATCCTGGAGAATAACTCTCTTCTCAAAGCTGCTCTGAGATACAAGAGGATCCAGCATACTGAGTACAAGACCCTGCAGAGTGATCGCTTTGGTAATTCCTGATTACACATATGCTAAATTCACATGTTATGATCAAGCATCTGTCTGCTGTATAGTAATATCTGCTTATTATGCTTTAAAGAACATCTCTGCTCCAAGATATAATGTGGCTGAGTGCTAATGGAAATGTGTGACTTATATTGTAAGTTCCCATTAGCTCTAATTCATTAAAGCCTCATTAGTGCCCGTGGTCTTTTCATCTACGAACTTTTATTTGAGAATGTACAAATGATGTGAGTTATTTTTTGTAACTCTGTAGGTCACTATTGTACTTCCATGCCGTTATGAACTGCCTGAACATTTCTAAAGCACTTTGTTCTGTCTGTAGACCTCCCATTGAAGATCGCCTACCCACCTGACTTCTCTGACTCACGTCATTACGGACTTCTGCTAATCATGTGAGCATTGTGTTGCTGAAAGAGTGACTCTGAGTGAAGGCCCAGTGGCTTAGTCCACTTTCTCATATTTTATGCAGAAGCGTTAAACCTCTATATGTTACAAATGGAACTTGATAATGTAGCTATAGAATTTACCCTGAACATTTTCTCTTTTGAGATAAGATGGAGGGGATATTGGCAGAGAGGATATAAAATCAGAGAGAGAGGAGAAAAGGGTGGAAGGAAAACAGTAGGGAAAAAAGAAAAGACGAGAAGAGGTGTTCGAAGAAAAAAAGCGAAAAGGGGAGAAAAATGGAGAGTAGTGCACACAAGACTTGGGGAAAGAGAAAAGGAGGGGAGATGAGAGGACAGTTGAGTGCTAGTAAAAAACAAGATAAATATCTCACCATAATCATCCTGCTTTGTGTTTACATTAAGAGCCATTGTGCTGAGAGCGAGAGGAACACAGCTGCAGGTAATTTTGTATTTAGAGAGGAACACACTCTCAGAGGAAAGGGTCCACTGTACACTTTGGTATTAGCATGAGCATAAAAGGAAGGAGCACATTTATCCTCTTCTACTGTTTGTGTTAAATGCAGTGCTGAAAGATTCTGAACTCTTAATGTGTGATTCAAAGTCTGCACATTTGTTTGGTTTCCTGAAAACACCTCCCATATGCGTTAATTATGTTGCCGAAATACGTTTTGTTCTTATAAGCAAGTATTTGTGCTTTTGACACCTGCTGTGACTTCAGAGTTTACACATTAGAAGGTGCTTTGTTCACAGCAGTCATTTAGCCCTGTGGATAGGCACAACATTGTAAAGCTTAAAATCTTTTAGTCTAGCATGTGCTCTTGTTGTCTGCGTTCTAACTCTGATTTTGTCTAACAGAGATTTGATTAGGTGTTACAGATTGAACAACAGTCATGAACCATAAATAACTGTTATATGTCACTCTGGTTAAAAGGGTCTTCTAAAAGCTGTAAATGTAAATGCTGATTGCTCAGTCACATTTTGAATTTTTATGTATATTTATACATACATTTTTAATCTAATATGAATTAATAATCTGATTTTTTGAAGATTTGTGCAGTTCACCTTGCATAAAAGCAAGATAATTATATTTTTCCGTATCTGCTGTACTTTTTTAGTTTTAGCAAATCTGTTCAAAATTGTTTTTGTGTCTGCTTAAAAAGTACTTGAGTGCAACTATTTACTTGTTTGGATTAAATTTAGACCAGTTTAAGCCACTGAACATGCTATAAATCTTGTCAGATAGCTTTGCAGTCAACAATAAGTAAATTCTTTTTTAAATTTTCTACAGGAGGGCCTGCAAAGCTTATTGAACTTGATCCATTCTGCCTTTTGTGTTTTTTGCATTGTAGAGACAGCAGCCCTGGTGGTCAGCAGGTCAGTGAACAGTACTCAGTGGACTGGGATTCTGTACTGGTCAGCTCTGACAATGTGATTGTGGCTCGTCTGGATAGTAGAGGGAGTGGTTTCCAGGGTCAAAAGATCTTGCAGGAACTGCACAAGCGCCTTGGAGTTGTAGATGTACTGGATCAAGTCGCTGCTTTGGAGTAAGTGCCTCTTGTAGGCTAATAGCTTGTTGGTGCTCTATCAGTATCAAGTCTGATTATGTGAAATGCAGAAATGAGATTCTATTTGCTATTAATTCTTGATTCCAGATATCTCTTAAAGTTTCCATACATAGATCGGACCAGGATAGGGGTGTTCGGCAAGGTATGAAAAGCAAATACATCTCTGTTGGTGAATTATGTATTCAAAATAGAAAGGCTATATTAGTCGGCCTTCAACAGACCATTAAGCAGTCCCTCCAGGATTTTGCGGGTCTTTTTGGAGACCATTGTGGCCTAATATGCCTGACTTTGTGGCAGCTTTTCTAAAAAATTGCGATGAAAGTTGTGGTGTTTTTAGCCACTTTGTTGCAATTAAGTTGTGGGAGCAAGTCAAAGTGGCGGAAAAAGTTGCTATTTTTTCCCCATTATAATTATTCTTTAACAATTAATTAATTAGTAATAATTATCAAAACTACGATTATTTTTGTTAACCATTAACAATTTAGTTATTTTTAAAGATAAACAAGAGGCATTTTTATCACACATTTCCTGTGTCTTCCAAACGTAACAAATGAGTTCGCTGACGTATGGCTTAACATTTTGCGGGAAGTGACAATGATTGGTCAAAAATTGTGAAGAAGGTTAGGTAATTGGCTGAAATTGCAAGGTAGGGAAGAATTTGTAGGGATTGGCTGAATTTGCGTTAATAGTTGCGATCGCAACATCGCAAAATCCTGGAGGGTCTGATCAACCATCTCTTGTTAACAAATTCAGTTGATCTTTTTTTCTAACTATATAAGTGTTATTGTGTGTGTTTGTGTTTGTGTGTGTGTGTGTGTGTGTGTGTGTGTGTGTGGGTATGTTTCCGCAGGCTTATGGAGGATATGTAGCACTCCAGCTGCTGAAATCAACAGAGAGTTTGTTTAAATGTGCCGTGGCAATGTCACCAGTGACTGACTGGTCTTTACATGGTAAATCATGTTCATCTTATCTCTGCTTGACACAAAGATCTAGCTCAACCTAAACCAAACCCCGATTCTAAACCTGATGAACCTTTACCAAACCCATGCCCTTGGTCATAAACAAAACCTTCATAGCTGACCTAACTCTCAACCAAAATGTAATTCCGACTCCAATTCCAATCTTGATCTCTGATCTCTCAGGTATGATTAAATCAACACCAGTCGCTTACCCAGAAACTGAGTCAAACTCCCTCAACTGTTTTAACATGACTGATATGATGACAACCTAAGGAAGAAATTTGCTTCCAGATCCGGATCTCTCTTTCTCTGCCAGTTTTCTTCACATTCTCTCTCATACACCCCCACCCCCCTTGTTCATTCTCTTTTGCTCTGTGTCTCTTTGTAGCTTCAGCATTCTCAGAACGTTACCTGGGAAATCCCTTGCAGGATAACAGCAGGTACCAGGTGGGTTTGGAGCTCTCTTGTCTCAAAAATAGCACCAGTCTTTTCCCTACTCGTCATCAGAAAGAGGCAGAAATATCCCCGGGCTAAGGTTGACCGAAGGGATAAACAGTGGTTTAAGAAGAGAGGACTTTTCCCTACAGTGGTATACTGTAAATAAATCCTGCAGCTGTTGAAACTTACTTAAATACCTCTGTGCCCCCTCAGTCCTCCAGTGTGCTACAGAATGTCCAGGGCTTCAGAGAACAAACCCTGATGCTTATACATGGAACTGCAGATGGTAAGTGTTTGAGAGAGAGATAGAAAGAGAGAGGGACAAAAATATTTTTAATAATTTTAATTTCTCAGTGATTCAAAACACAGCTTTGAAAAAAATAACAAAAACCAAAACATAGCTTTGCTTAGAAAAAAATGTAAAATTTACTATATTGCAGAGGAAGAAGGAGATAAAATAAAAAATGGAAAAAACAATGCACTTTTTACTGAGTTTTTGCTCTCCCTTGTTTGTTTTCTCCAAGCAAACGTTCACTTCCAGCACTCAGCTGAGCTCATCAAGAACTTGGTAAAGGTTGGAGCCAACTACACAATGCAGGTAGTTGAAATCACACATGGCTATATATCACTATCATATCACTATATTCAACGTGCAGCAATGAAGAAACCTCAGCATAGTGACACTAGCTAAGATCATCTTGCCCCAAATCACCCCATCCATCTTTTTGCAGCGCTTATTAAGTCATGAGGTCACAAAAGTTATAAATCTCCAGACTACAGTAGAACATGTAATACTTTTTTTTTCTATAAATACTTACATTACAGCGATCAACTATACTTGTGTCTGTTTCCACTGTGTACATTTTTGTGTTTTCCTGCATCTAGCAAACAGTTGAACTAATTAGCTAATTATCCAGTCCTGAGGTGAAGTGGTACTTTGGGACCATGTTTGAGAGCTACAGACCTAAATTTTGCAACTGAGAAATTGGCCAAGTACCAAAATGTTTTATTGGGGCTGGAATGTACATCAGTTCAGATATCTGTATTGCATTTTTTGGCCAATATAAATGGCTTGCTCTATACTACACAACGTTTAAAAATTATGTAGAGCATACAGAGTTTACATTTACATCTGATGAATTTTTAGGGCTTTGTGTAATCCTTAAGTTAACACCAAGCAAGTTAAGTTTATACCGCAGAGGTTTACACTAGCACATTATGGTATGAGTCGAGTTGTGAAATTTATAACACACTATGACTTTCACAAAACTCATCTGTGACGCCAAAGCCTTGAGATGGTGTCCTGTTGGAACCACGCCAGTTTTATAGTGTTTTTTGTGACTTCTGTAAAATCTGCAGTCGAGGACTGACTTGTTCTGACTGAGAATCAGGTGAAAAACAGTTTGTAAATGTTCGCTGATGCTCACTGTTTCCCCCTCTGTCATTTGTGGTGTAGATTTATCCAGATGAGGGCCACTTTCTGTCTGAGCAGAGTAGGCAACATCTCTCTATGTCCCTGACCAGCTACTTCCGCTCTTGCCTGCAAGAGGAGATCCTTCCCCTCAGCGACGAGGAAGAGGAGGAGGAAGAGTAGAGCACAGAGAATATATCTACAACGGGACCTTTACACACACAGCCACCTGCACAGACACCAATCTGCACAGACAAACACGGCCACACACATCTTCTCTCTGTTGGATCTCAGCACTACAGAGGCGTGCCACTCTGAGCTTACAGAGATAAAGACTTTTTAAAAAGTGGGAGAGCGTATGTGAGTGTGTTGTGTGAGCGTGAGTGTGTATGGTTTGCACATGGGTGTGAGTGTGTGTTTGAATGCCTGGTTAGGGATGTATATATGCATGTGGGTCCAAGTATCGGTGTTTAGACAATATGGATGTATAGGTGTACGGCCGGGGGGTGTGAGTGTGTGAATATGTGTGTATGTTTGTGCATACCTACGACCATGAGTAATGGACGTTAGTCACTGGAAATGCATTTGCTTGGCGGGACGATGAAGGAATAATTCACATATCAGAAATCAATAATATCTTAAGTGGAATGTTTCACGAATGGGCCAATCACAGTGAAGACTTTTTTGAATGATCCTTGATTCGGCCAATCACATCGCAGACTGTCCACATGGAGCTGCTCCTGTCACACAGCTGCATGTTCTTTTTCGGTTGGGTTTTGTTTTGTCACATCAAAGTTTGGGGCACGACAGGATAAGAGACTTTGTTACTGCACAAGTAAACTGAACTATGTGCTCTGAGTGTATTTTGCATTAATTAGCACTGCAAGGAAGAACTGCTGAGTTGACTCTCTTGCTCTCTCTCTTACACACACACAAACAGATATTTACACACAGTCACGTCTTGTTATCTCGAGGTTTCTTCCACTGACTTGCATAATGACTTGACTAGAGTACTACAGCTCCATCTAAGCCTAATCTTAAACTCAATGATCAAAAGCTAATATGTACACTCTCATAATTTTTCAAATGTGCAACTTTTCTGTAAAAAAAATCCTGATGAACACTGGACCTCACACACAAATACATTTTCACCAATCTACAAAAATCTGACAAACCTCAGGCTTTAAGGGACTATCAGGTCCACAGAAATACCCAATTACTGACCACATACACACAAATACACATACATACTCAAACAAGACCCCGTTGGATTTTCAAAGCGTCAGCTGCACTGTCAAAGTCCGTGGAGTACCCACACTTTCAGAACATTTTCCAATAGTTGTATTAATGTATCTGACCTGCGACAGCTCGGTGGGTTGTAATTTAGTTTGAGTGACGCAGGCCGTTGCCCATTTCTGTCACTGATGTTATGAAGTAGGCAACAAATCCTACACACAGGCTACACCAGTGCTTTAGGATGACAGTAAAGAAACGTGATACGACTGTCTAGGTGGTCGGGGTGTCGTCCTGTAGTTGAATAATTCCAGTTGTTATGCCTAGTGTAATCAGGCTAGTTTAAACCTCTCATTCCAAGATAATACACATCACTGTACACAGCATGCACACATTTCATTTGTAATCATTACAAGTAATTGCTATGGAAGTGACAGATTTGGATAAGAAGTGATCCTGCTGCCTGTGCATAGTAGTACACTTTGAGGACTTCTTCTAGGGGATTATATGATTATGGACTTCTAAAAAAACCTACTCATTGAAGGCAATTTTCCAGCCTGTTGAATGTAGACTGTACCATGTTTAAACCCATCATAGTGTGGACAGGCCCTGAGAAGGGTGCATGTGTGTGTACAGTATATATAATAGACACTGGAGGCGATGGTGTGGTTTGTACAGAAGAGTAACCAGTACATACATACAGTATATTTTTGAGATATCAGATCTCACAGTAGTTTAGCCAGCGGGATGGATCCAGTCACTGGTACATATCTGTTTGTGTTGATTTGTTTGTTTATCTAAAGGTGGGGGGTGGTGGGCAGGGGGGCTTTTGTAATGCTTATATCTGTTAGTTTTGCTGTTTTTTTGCTTTTATTTTTGTTTAATGGTGTGGGCCAGGATGATAAGAGGGGAAGGTGGGTAAAGGTGTGGGATGACCCTTAATGTCCTCTAGTATTGACTATAAATAAACGACTCATCAAATCTGACTCAGGCTCTGTAGTATTACACACTTCACACTCTCTTGCAGTAAACGTTATTAGGTCTCTGAATGAGAGATTTAATTATAAAGACAAGAGACTACAGGCATTCTATTCTCTCACTTCAAATGTGTAGCATTTTGATAAGTGCTCATAGAAACTACAAGGCCATTATATTTGAAAACAATGCTATAGCATGAATTATGTATTTAAAGCTAAATGCTTATGGTTATGTTTATTATGTTTATAATCCATTACAGCATGATGAAAAAAAAAACAGTAAATGCAAACTTTCTTGAAATTAGGTTTTATAATTTAGACATGCACATTAAATATCTCTAAAAGTCACAAAAGTGTAAAAAGCAAATTGAAGAGTATAATTTATTAGACTAAAGTATGCATAGCTGAATAAAGTATTGCAAGACATAATAATAAAACATTCTAAAATTAACTGTTTTGAATAGAACATACTTCTGAACATTTGTTCAACTAGATTTCACCATTAACCATTATGTTTAAAAAAAAAAAAAACAACCATCATACACAAACATCAAGTTGCCGTATCAAAGTCATCACAGTGAGTGTTTAAATGTGTGCATAGCCAGGTTTTATATTCTTATTATGGGCTGTGGTGTGACTAGCAAAATCTGCCCAGGTTGTCACTGTACACTTACATTGTTTACCAAAAGACTATTCATTCATTCATTTATTATCTGAACCGCTTGGTGAAACAGAGACTTTCCTTTTTATTTCTAGCATCTTCCTATCAATTCAAATCTTAAAGTTCCATATATGGCACAGTTACTGTTTTTAATTATTATTTCACATTCAATTAAGCATAATGTATGACTTATTTAATTGTAAGTGACATCAGATGAAACTATCTTCCGATTAAAAGCAAATGACAGTAAATATGATAATGTTTTTAAGACTGAGGAACCACTAAGAAAATGAACATTAGATATTATAACAATGAGGTTGTATAGGAAATTACAGTATGTCTCATCACTGTCAAACAAGACACTGAGACCCATGCAATGATTTGTAAAAAGCAGTGATAATGAAAACATCTTCAGATAGCTTTTAACATTAATGTACTCTCCGTTTGTTCTCACAATTGACTGAAGCCCAAATGGATAGATAATATCTTTCAAAATGTTCCAAGAAAATAACTGAAGATTAGGTGACAATCTAGTCTTCAAGACCTCATGTCTTTCTCCTCTCCTTTTTTGCCCTCTGTCTGAGGTTTCATGTTTGTAAGTACACTTAATCTTACCAACTCCATTCTTCATGTCTGTATCTGTGTGTGTTGGTTTGTTTGTCTACTCTGGTAAAGCTCATTAAGGGTGTATTTACTTTTCACATGACAAAAGAAGTTAATGAAGTGATGAGAATACATAATAAATGCTGTAATTGTTTCAACTCGTTATTGTTGCAATAATGACCTGTAACTGTTTTTCATGCCAACACATTCTCTATTTACTCTAAGTACTGACACTGATCTCCTCTAAATCCCTTCATATTCTGACCTGCTCCTTGCAGTCTTGACTGGATTATAGTTTGATATGGCTGTACCACTGTTACAATTCTCCCAAGTCTGAGGTTCTCTTTAATGCCTCTAGCAAATAGGGAAGGGTCAAGTGAAATAATAAAGAAATTTGTCCGTGTGAAGGATCCTTGTTACGCCAGCCATCTTGTTCTTAAATCCCGCCCATTCTGTGGGCCAACGGAGATCACCCATAGCAACTGAGGCTAGTCATCCTCCCTGGTTTCTATGGTAACAAGAGTGTTGTCGTAGAAGCACTTTCTGAAAAAGGTGATGACTGAGCTCAGCATGTAGTGCCTGCTGTTGATGTCATGTCCCTCATCCGGAAAAATCTGGAGTGACAGACACAGGAAGGAAGGAAGACCCGATTTGTTTAAGGTTACAACATGTATTCATTGATAAAAGTGGGATGACTAACATCAGGCATCATCCAGCATCGTGTCATGATACTCACCTGCAGCGTGTAGTTTACATTAAACACAGATAACTGCTTCACCATCTCTGCCGAGTGCTGGAAATGAACAGAAGCTGAAAGAGAGAGGGCGAGATTATAAGTATCCTCCTGATGCAAAAGCATCCTTGAATCCACATTTCCTGAATGACCAACTTTTGCTTCATTTCTTCATAGCTCATTTTCTTATGCTATCTTTAGGAGAGGGTCAGTGTCCCTGGCGTTAGCTGTATTTTTATGCCAATTATAGTTTTCAAATCAGCTTATCCCATATTCCAGGATCAGCTTTTATTGTTAGGACAGTAAACACATTTTACATTAATCTCTCATTACCAGAGCACAGCTTTGTTTGATCTGTCCTATGATGCACAGTGCATGATGGAGTGTATCCAATGAGGCTAAAATGTTTGTTTACAAAAACACAATGATGTGATTATTTCTGAAGAGATTCTCAGGTTGGCATTCTACTAATGTTTGCAAGCAATACTTTTTACTGCCTTAAAGAGTCGCTCAACAGAAGTTCATTGTCCACCACTAGAAAGAAGTGTTTTATGTCTTCGTACACCATACTTCCACAACATTGTGGATGTACATGTTACTGGGGTTAAAAAGGAAACAAACCTATCATAGTGTGAAGCGGAATACATTGCCCAAGACAGGACCAGGTGGAAGGAAAATATTGAAGCCTTAGGTGCCTTTTTTGCACAAAGAAAATTAACAGTAAGCCAATTATACAATTGCATACAGTAACAGTTTACACAAAACTGTTGACCTGACGGCAGCCATGTGCTACTGCTAATCAACCAGCAGTTAACACAAGGCTAAACAGCTGCTAAAATGCATCTATGTTAAGTTATTGCTTGGCAACTGGAGACTTGGAATTATTTTTCATATTGCCAATATGCCTGCTTAAACATAAATTTTGTCTGCCATAAAACTTGATTACTCTATATATAAATATTTAGCATTACTAGAAAATGTATCAGTGCCTTTATCATTATTGTAGCTATGTTACCAAAAAAGTCTACTGCTGGTGCAGTCTTTGTTCGCACTTTGTTTTGAACAGTTGTCTGCCACAGCTTTTTTATCTAAAAAAAAGCACCACAGCAAACCTAGAGGTATACCAAATATGAAGAGGTCATTAATGATGTTATTTTATATTCTGCATAGTTTTCCTTGAATGCCCTCCGAGTCATATTTACCACTTCGTAATTATATCTTTCTGAGAAGCTCGCGAATGCAGTGTGCTTTGAAAATTGGAGGGAGAACTTCAGACTTTGACCA
This sequence comes from Distichodus sexfasciatus, assembly GCA_032718565.1. NCBI lineage: Eukaryota > Metazoa > Chordata > Actinopteri > Characiformes > Distichodontidae > Distichodus > Distichodus sexfasciatus. The sequence goes on from JAVGVS010000001.1 coordinate 3,096,759, forward strand.
CGACTTTTGTTCACACATTCCACTCTGCTGAAAAATTGTGTGAATATTTAGCATGCAGGTGCATGTGTGAAAGAGTTTTTAAGTAACCATTTCAAAGAACAATTTCTAGGATCTTCATCATCGAACCAAGAGTAGCAAATAGTAAGACAATGTATAGATTATGCAACACATAAACTAGACTCTCTATGTGGACAGAACTAGACAGAACTGGGCTCACTCACCATCAGCTGTGCCATGTAAGATCATAAACTTCACCTCAGAACCACTGATGTTTGGTAACAGGCTGGAGATCTGTCATAGAAGACACACATTACCATGCACGTCTAATCCAATGCAAATTTATGTTGCATTGCATTGGATCAGATTGTTAGCACTTTTATCCATCATGTAGCGTTACAGAAATTGTCATGTGACTTACCTGGTATTTGAGGTCATCCTTGGCTGGAAAACCAAAATATCGCTCTGTAAATGCTGAGCCTAGATGCAAAAAACAGAATATCTTTCAATTTCATGTGAACAGCTTTGTGACAGGAACTGTCAACTGTGATTTCTGTGTTGAATTATGTCATGTGCATTGTTTTGTGCAGTGACAATAGCATATTGGTTGCATGCAGTCTGAACAAACCTTTATTTATGTTACAGTTACAGTTACAAGGATCACAGCTACACAAAAATGACACCTGCAATGATAACACTTTTAAGTCTAAATGAGTATGGATGTGCAGACTGCTAATGCCTTGCCATTATTATTATTATTATTAGCCTGATAAAACATGATTTTTCATTGTCAATTAAGTAATTAAATAACTATTTAGTTAATTGAGTGGTTATTTATTTATTTATTAAATCTTTAAATATCCCGTTTTGAAAAATGTGATCTGTAAAAACATGCTCCCAATTAACAAAAAATAACAATATCTAAATAAAACAGCTTCTTTAAAATGCTTTAAAAGACCCACAGTGCTGTGTTTTAGATCATGTGAATTGTGAGGAGTTTCAGAGCTTGTTTCTGCCAGAGATGGCAAATGACTTATTCAAATTCTAATAATTCAAATTGGCTTTTAGAGTCAATATCAAAAGGCACTTGATGTGTCGGAGTGTGTGTGTGTGTGTGGTGTGTTAGCTGTTCTTGAGCCATAAGAGTTTCTGTGGTACCATAGAGTCTCCAGTCAGAGATGGGCGCCATGGCAACACCACAGCTGAACAGAGACCCTTGAGACAGTAGAAGAATGGAGCTGAGAAAGCCACCATATGCCTGCAGAACCACATACACACACACATGCACGCACACACACACACACACACACACACACACACAAAAACACACCCAAACAGACCCAAACATTGAGGTCTTTAAATATGTTTTAACCCTAGTGTATAGCCACATTCCAGCACAGTAATGATAAGTCAGCATAAATAAAACATTTTAGATCAACTTAATTCTTTGAGATATGACAGTGTTTATGATGAATGAAGCACTATAAAAAATCTAAACAATAAATTAGTCTTTTGAATTCATGTGGAACGAATATGTAGAAGTCTATAAAAACGGTATTCAACTAATTTATATATATAAATTATTATATAACAACATATATATATATATATAGCCTTGTTGTTATATATATAACAAATATATATATATAACAACAAGGCTAAAAAAGAAGAAAATCTTTGATAATTTCAACCAGCATGGTGAAACCTTTTCTTTTCTGGCAAAACAAACATGAATAATTTAGGTTTGTAGTGTGTGGTTACTTTTGTCTAAAAAGATCACACAGTGAAGCAGCTCTTGATGTTCTATTCTCGGAACATCTGTCCACAAAAATAATTCTGATCAAGCAGATAGGAATTTTTACTCCTCACCTTGCCAAAAACACCAACTCTGCTGCCATCAATGTATGGCTGCTTCACCAGATACCTGCAAACGCGGACAACATAACTCATCAAACATCTTAGGCAATAAAAAATTATTATTAGGTGGACTAAGTCCCTGTAATTGAAATGGCAATTTTTTTGCAGTTCTAAGACTTGGAATGTAATCAAATTGATATAACTAAATATGTGTTGAAATGGTCATTTCATAATGTGTGAAAGCACACACACTCACACAAAAACACACACGCCCACACACAGGGGGCAGTTGGTCGTAACGGTTAGGGAGTTGGCCGCGTGATCAGAGGGTCACCAGTTCCAACATATCACTGAGGTATTCATAAGCAAGGTACATTCAGGGGTCACCACAAATTTTTATTGTGGTGCTCTGTGTTCTGCGCCAATAATCACTCACGTCAGTTTTCAATTATGGATTAGACAACTCAGAGTCTGTCTTACTCTAAAGCAGCCAGTTGATCCTGCATTTCTACAATTCCAAGGCGTTTGTGCACTTCCTGTAGGACCTTTTGACCCTGGAAGCCACTTCCCCTGCCGTCCAGACGAGCCACGATGACACTGTCTGAGCTGACCAATATGGAGTCCCAGTGTAGACGGAAACGGTCTGTCACCTGCTGACCTCCTGGGGCACTGTCACTGAGAAAACAAAGAAAGAAAATGTGTTGGTTCAACATATTTTGAGCTTCTGTCTTTGCACACATGTACATGTACACACACACACACACAGCACAAAGAGTGGAAGTGGGTCTGGACAGACATGTCGTGTAATCAATAGCAGGTGATAGGTAATCAGTGATGTGCCAGAATCGATGTGGTGCTAACAGAGTGTGTGTCGTGCTGCTGTGGCCCTGGTACTCTGATTAGATGCTAACACACGTGGGCACTCTCACACACACACTCTGCTGTTTCAACTCAACCAGCGTGATGTGAGTGTCTGCTCTCAGGATTATTGACCGAGCCTAGATTCAGCACCCAAATATCAATGACTCTGTTTCCAAGGTCTAAGTGATTTGTTTACACTTTCAATCTTTGTGAGAATAGATTTTAAAACACTTGGGATGAATTCTTGATCTTCATAATGAATATGAGCTAATCTAAAGTGTCCTAGATGGCAGAACATGCAGTGCATGATTGAAAAGTTGCAAAATGAGAACTTACAAAATGAGATTTTAAAGGTGGGAAGATTGCTGATTAGATAATAAGAAGCATCACATTAGTGGAATAATGTTACAAATGTCTTTGGATTTGTTTCTGTTACATTTCATTTAAAATTCATTCATTGATTTTTTTGGAAATGCTAATGGTGAAAATGACTATACTTTACTAGTACTTGCTATTTAAAATATGTCATGTCATGCCAATATCTAAACTGGTCAATCCCTGTCAGGGTCGTAGGGACCAGGAACCACCATGCCATCCACTGTGCTAAATTATATTTTGAAAAGTTATTCAATTGTTAAATTAAATTGTGATCAGAATGAATTTTAGTTACTGCTATTTTTAAAATCAGACATCATACTTGGTGCATATTCATTAAAAGTGATGCTGGATGTAACAGAGTGTGAAATTTTTGTGCTTCCACATCTGGTGCAACATTAGAGATTGAACACATTGGTAGGCACATTGGGTAAATATCTGTAGGAGAACCAGAGTAAACTGAGAGCACAGGATGTTTGTGTGTGAGATTCTGTATGCATATGTGTTTGTGGGCATGCCTGTGTGAGCATGTGGAATGTTAGGTACATACAGCATGAGCAGTAAAGGATGCTGATTGCTCTCATCAAAATCCATAGGGAGACTGAGCTCCAGTCGTAGAACTGCACACATTAAACACACGTACAGCTCATTATAGCATTGATCACTGCAAACCAGTCTGCATACCACTACCGTATGAAGTGTGTACATTCACATCATTATCACAATAATGTATCATTATGCAGACACTGCCCTCTTCTTTCTGTGTTGCCACTGATGCCACACTTCCCTTACCGTGGTTATTGTACAGTAAGGTTCTGATTTCTCTTCGGGGGAGTTTTCTGTGTCTGAGCGCCTCCTTCATCTCCAGACCTGAGTCTAGAGTCATATAGTCTGCAGAAATGAGAGAGAATAACCTCAGATCTCAACACTATATCTGCAAATATTTTGACTCTTTTAATTAAGCTAAGTTAAAAATTAACTTTTCTATACCTTCTATAACTTTTCTATAACAGCATTTTTTTTCTCATGTAGGCCAGCCCTTACATGTTATTTTAGAATACTTCACAACCATTTAAAAGCTGCCCATACATACACACCAATCAGCAGAAATAGGAACCATCATAACTCAGAGGTTTACAGTTCCAGTTTTGGAGTACCGGAGGTTTTCCAGTCTACCTGGTGAGTCACTTCTGGTGATCGTCTACCTAAGAGTAGGTGTGAATGTTCAAAAGTCGAGTTTAATGGAAAACCTGCTGGATACCGGTCCTCCAGGACTGGAATTGCACACCTCTGCTCTACTGTTTACAACAGAAAAAAAGCACTGAAGTACAGCTTGTAATGTTATTTTTGAGTCTCTACTTATTGATCTGTGTGTGCATTTCTGTAGGTTAGTATGCTTCTGCTTTCCAGCAGTGTCGAGTGCAGAGGCAGTTAAGCTGTGAAACACCAGATATGTGGCTATAGAAAGCTTACAATTATCTTAGCTTCGTCAAGGCATGTGATAGTTAATCCACAAAAGAAGAACACGGTATTCTGATCTGCTAAAATTATCCTGATGTTTTGGGTTTACTTATGTGTGTGCAGTCGCTGGTGGAGTGTGTGAAGGTTTGTGTGTGTGTGTGTGTGTCTTCATTACTCACGTGTAATGTTTCTGAGCTGGTGCACAGTAACCTTCGGAACACCAGGTCCTAACGGAATTCATTTGAACACATTATACTTAATTACTTTATTAAATACTGTAAATATACATTAGAGGTGTGAACCTTCACTGTTCTCACGATTCGCTTACGTATATCTTATCAATGATTCGATTTCATGGGTATCTCAATGCATCACGATGCATCCCATACGTTTTTCTATTCTATTATTTTTAGATATTTGTATTAAATTCATATTTCATAAAGATGCCCAAATTATCTGGAAATATTTTGGATTGCATGTCATGGACCATGAGCAATTTCACCACGGATAACCAGCGGGCCGCAGACCACTTGTTGAAAACCTCCAATGTATTCGATTAGGGTCTGCCACTGCATCGATGCAGAATCGTCCACGTCTGCATGGTGATGCATCGATTATGTGATTAATTTCAACACCCCTAGTATCTATATGAACAAACTAATAGCTACATTATAATAAATTCCGTTAACACAAACACAATTTTATTCTTATTTTATAACTGTCAATTTGCATTAAATTAGTACATGGTACTGCTTCAAGGTGGATTAATCACATGCTAGAAATGATGTTCATGATAATGAAGCATTAATTTGAAAAATTGCATTAATAGCTCTAGAATTATGTATTTTGATAAACACAAAATAATAGTGCTAGGAGATGTTTGTTTGGTCTGGTTGAGTGTGTGTATGCATGAGATGGTGAGGGGGCACCTGTGCAGTACAGCAGCACTGCGTTTGCATCCAGGTTGAACGCAGCATCGTAAAAGGAGCAATGAGGTCTGAAGAGGGAACAAGTCAAACACTGGCGATGAAACGGGTCCACAGTGCTCACCCTGGAGACACGAGGTTACAACGTCTGGTCAGCATTCATAATGGAGCATTCTACACAGACACACACACATCCCTGAGGCCAGGCCTGTGTGTTGGTGACAGAGAGTAATTGCTATAGATGTGTTAAACGATCACCTCCAGTAGGAGTGATAGGTTCTGGAGGACATACTGCTCACCTGTATAAGTGCCTGTGTGAGACCCCGCCCTCGGTGCTGAGGTAATAACTGCAGAAATACAGATGTGACATTCAGGTTGACAGCGCTGTAAAACAGATGTAGAATGTATTTGTGGCCTTGTGTGTGTGTGTGTTCATTCAAGGACAAACTAAATGTCCCCATGATGACAGAGTCCCCATGTAATGAAAGTGTGACTTATATTTGACAAACAAGTCATGTATTTCTGTCTGGTTATTGAGAATAAGGTGATGTTGAAGTGTTCACTTTTTGTATTATTTAGCTGGAATGAGAAATGAGGGTATCCTATTAAGACTGCAATTTATAAGTGATGTTTGTGTGTGTGTGTTAGTAAAAACAAATGTAGACGTTCTTGCAAAATTAGTGAGTGATTATTGGTAGTTATGAACAGAGCACAGCACACCTACAAAATGTGACCTCTACATTTGACTCAGCACCCCATGAGCATTTCCTGGGGACAGTACCTTGCTCATGAGTACCTCAGTGGACCCTTTACCGGTTCAGGATTTGGAGCCGCGACCTTCCGATCACGAAACTCCCTAACTGCTACCAATACACAATGTGTGTGAGGTATGCTATGCGTGTGTTTGTGACAGGTAAGGTTTTTGTGGCTTTGTGAAAAGATGTTCCTTTGGCTACTGACATTAAGGTTGTGTGCGTATATGTGTGTCTGTGTGTGTGAAACTCACACAGCATTTAAGGTCTCATCATATGCCAGGATCTTAGTGACCTCCCAGGTCCCAGATGTCAAATGTCGTACATTAATCTCATCACCTGAAAACTTAGAGTAGGAGATCAGAGGTCACAAACAGTACGCTTTAATTTGTTGGTGTAACTTGACAAGGAAGATTTTGTGAGTAGTACAGTCATGTATTTACTAGCAGTTAGCTGGAAGTGGATAAGGCCGGGAACATACTTGTTTACACGTAAACAACCAGCTGCATCATAAACAGACACTTGGAACAGCAATCCACGCAACTTTGCATGATAGTGGAGGTCTCCACTTGGGGGTACAGAAATCAGACCCAGAATCTAGCCTACCTATTGCATACCTGTGACCTGCTGTCACCGAGATTGCACTACCGCCCCAGCCTCATTTTAATATAGTGTCTTGTGGACGTGTGTGACTGAGGCACCAAACTAGCACAGAATTTGCATGGCAGCTGTGATGCGTATGCATATGTGTTATTAATACAAGTATATTCCTGGCTTATGGAGAGCCTTAAGGAGGTACCTGCTCGGACATCATCGTAAGATGACGGAAGGATCCGTGGCTGCCGAGTTTTATGGGTAATGTCATGAAGAATGTTGTTCCATCTTGAGAGAACACAGGTTCCTCATTCTGCACCAATCAGGGCAATGATTAATTTCATGTATTCAAATGCATTATGTTGTTTATCTGTGATTTACATGTTGAGTGAAATCTCAAATCAAGGCTGAGAAACTGCAAAAAAGTTTCAGAACTAAACCACAATCATTGCACTACCTGCTGGTCGATCCACCTCTCTGCTGTCAATACATGCTTCTACGGTTGGAAAATACCAGGTTAACAGAGTCAGTCAACATTCTGTGTGTATGGGTCAATAAGATCAATCAACTGAGTGTGTGTGTGCGTGTGTGTGTATTTGCGTGTGTCAGTTGACACAAACAGTCGTGTCTGATTATGGTTCTTGGTGTGTTTGGATGAGAGCACCCTCACCAGCACACACTCTCCTGTGTGTATGTAGCAGACTGAGAGGATGGATGTGTTCTGAGCTCGGTTGAGCCAGCGCACAGACACACGGTCCTCAGTCACCCAGCGCACCATGCTGATGTAGTACTCACTGTCAGATAAACAAGAAGCAGAAGAACAGTACATATACATCTGTAGGAAAACATATGCACGCTGCATATTTCAATTGGAATAAACAGTAACACCACCATCAGACATTATTAGACATTCTGTGCTATTGGCTTCTCTCTCTCTCTCTCTCTCTCTCTCTCTCTCTCTCTCTGTGAGTGCATCTATCACACCTTTTCTCCAGGCTGTTAGGAGGCAGCAGCTCTGTGGTGTGAGAAGATCCATCCAGACTAACAACACTCAGCTTCACTGTTGGGTTTACTTGTCCAACCTGACACACACAGATACACACGCATACCAACACATACACAAAATAAACTTAGCTCTTGTGTTTTGCATGTCAATATAATGCATTATGTCTATAATTCTTGAGATAAATATGTATAGTATCAGTGTAATATGATTAGAGCTCTATTTGTAAGTGTACGCTGAGCTCAGAATACCTGAGAGCATCATAGAGATTTTAAGATGAAGTTAAGAGTATTAAAAGTATACAAAAAGTGAGCAAGAAAAAATGGAAGATTGTTAATGTATTATTAAGTTCTGAATCTCTGCACGTATTTGCTCTAAAGTGCACAAATGCACACATTCTCTCTCTCTCTCCCCCCCCCCCCCCCCCCCCTCCTCTTCCTCCTCATTAGTGCAGTCTGCTGACAGTCACCCAGTCTGACAGCAGCAATCAGACTTATTTGCTGAAATAACCTTCACTTTCCTTTTCTCCTGAGGCTATTTTCCATGTATAAGGTATAAGGTGAGCCTGTGTGTGTGTGTGTGCTTTTGTTCTGGGCTGTTGTGTTATTGTGCAGTGGTCTTATTAGGCACGCTGCTGCCACTGAGGATTATGAGTGACTAACACACACGCACACATGCCTGCATATGTATACACAGAATATGTTACACAGTAAAGAAAAAATGGTCCCTATACTCTGTTTGTTAAAAAGTTGGATGGGAGACATTTCCATCGTCAAATCCACCCAGTACTCTGTTGGAGTGTGCGTGTGTGTGTGTGTGTGTGTGTTTGACATAGTCATGATTGCTGTAATTGAATCCTGTGCCCTTGAACTGAAAGGCATATTTATTCCGAATTAATCCCATCTGGCTGTCCAATCTAAACATGAAATATGAAAACACTCTGATTATATGAATTGGCCTTTGTTTGTCAGCCGCTTTATTCTAACACACATGGTCAGCAGTCATATGAATAAAAGATGACATGAGCTTTGCTCTGCTAAAAGGTGAAAGTTGTACATTATTAATGTCACCTTCTCTGTACTGCTGCACTTCTCTTCAGTCCAGCCAGCTTGAAGCAAGAGATCAGAGAGTGTATTTGTGCATTTAGATGTGTTAGTTTGTATGGATGTGTGTGTGTGTCTGTTTGTGAGCATGTGTTTTTTTGTGTGTTTGTATTTACCTTAGGGTAGGGGTACTTTATTCCTCGTGGGTAAAGAGCCCCAGTGAAGCGTGGCAGCAGCATCTTTGGTACCAGCGTGTCATTTATAGTGAGAAATGCCAGGTGAGATCCCTCTGGAGACCACCAGTGAGCTACCGGGGAGTGAAGCACCTCCTCTAACGGCCAATCAAAACACAGCAAAACACCAGAAACACCTGAATTACTTTCACTATACTAGATCACACCATACACTTTAGAAAAACTGCCTTTGAGGCTTACAGTATATCAGATATTTATGTATTTTCTGTATGGGGTGTGTATAGTCTATCTGAGGCCAATTCTCAAATTCCTTTAATTCCAAAAATTGTGTCAACTGAACTGCGGCATACGTCACTCTCAGACTGGTATAGAGTCTCCTGAACATACTAATGTTGTTGCTAATATTTCTACTATGCAGTACTGTTACTACATAGTCAAAACACCATGTAAATCCAGAAATGAAGTACAAGTACTCAAGTACGGCAGAGACCAAGCAGTTTGCTTGAACAGTAAAATGTACACACCATAAAACAAGGAACAGAATAGTGGGACATTCTGTCACAAAGTTATCAAAAACAGCACTGAGTGGGGATGTAAAGGTGGTTATGAGTGTTAGAATATGACCCTTTGTATATCAGATACTCAAATCAGAAAGCTGAAAACTGTGAGAGAAAGGACTAGCTTACAGCACAAAGAAGTAGCTGCATTTCACACACCAACACATACATACTTATTATGGCTAAAAACTCAGCTCATGTTACATGTGACCTGATGGTTAAACCAAGCAATGATTTACTAGTGCTCAGAGCTTTTATATTTAACAACTTCGTGCCAGTAACCTGATTGAGTCATGACCACCATCAATGGCACATTGGAACGTAATCTGTTCTTCACACTCTACTTCCAACAGGTTTGTTTTGAGAAATTATTTTCTTGAATGAGTGTGAAATTTTATGTTAGGACGTGTGAGCTAAATGTTACTTTTTAATGGTCATTATTATATGTCCATGTCCTTAATTACAGCATGTAGTTGGCTGAAGTTTGAGTATGCTTGGATATAGGTATAAAGGTTAATGCGTAGTGGCCTTAACACAGGCCTGCAATAAGACCTACTGGCTAAGTGATGTGTTACTATGGTAACACAGATGAAAAGGCCTTTGATGTCAAAGGCTGAAAATCTTCATGATTTAACATATTATGATTAATACTAATGTCAAAAAGTAAGGGCACATTTGTGACACTGTTAGCAATAAGATCATAAAACTGTGACACCCGGGAAATCTAATCGTTCTAATTATCAAATTTAAACATGAGTGATGTTTTGCTTTTAGATAGGTTGTTCATGTGATTGGTTGTGTTTCAGCATGCAGTATAGTATATTCATGCTTTCCCCTAATTACCCTCATACAGCCAATCAGGGATCCCGTTGAACACAAGACCATCTTGTCCTGAGGAGGTCAGTCTGAGAGAGTTACTCTTTACCTCTGACTGATAGTAAATGTTGTTTTCAAAAATATAAATCTGAAAGGGAAAGAGAGACAGATGTACACACATTATTAACCAACCGCACACAGAATGAGATACAGTATTTTTAAAGCCTTCACAATGAAACAGAAAATGTGTTTAACTCAACTTTGAGCATAGATTTAAAGGTTACAACACATATGTGACCTGATCTGGCAAAATGAGTCACAGTGACCCAAAAATCCAAATTAAGGTTTTGGAATCATTGAAAAGATGAGAAAATAAGCTTTAAAATGATATCTTGGTCAAAGCTATATCTTAAACGGTTGTCAAGTTACAATCGTTTGAATTATGGTGTCACAGCACCATTTTCCAACTGAAAAACTGAGAAAATCGCATTTAAAGTCTTTCGTCAGTTTTTTGTTGATATCTTTAGCAATCCATAGCATCCAAAGAGATGCACCCAGTATTCAACAACAAAATTTTACTACAGGCATTTAGATATTTGGGAAAATATATTAAATCAGACTGAAGCTTCAATTATTTCAAAATATTTATTAAATACAAATAAAGCGAAAACAGCATTTATTTTGGACATTCTTTTATAAGATTTGAGAGCTGCAACTCAACTTAAATAGCCATTTAAGTACATTTTCACAATTATTTCCATGATGAAACTTTGGGAGATTAATTTTGAAGACCTTTTCTTTCATATAAGACCAAAAAAGAAAAATTGTTATTTTTGATGTTTTTCAACATAATCGGCCCGTATCTAAATAAATAGAACGCCGACTTCTGACTCCTTACGGCAGATCGGGTCACATATGTATACTGATATGCAATGTGTCAAAAATGCAAATATATTCCATTACATTTACTGAGAAAAGTAAATTATTACTGTTTACTATTGCATCTTCAAAAAACAGGATTGCTTTGGATATTTTAAAAATATTATAAAATGAAGAATATTTTAAACATCTATACTGTTAAAATCATGATAAAATGATTGTATTAAGTATATTTTCTGCCCAAGCATGAACAAAATACATTTCACAAGACCCTTTCTTTTAACTGCAATCATTGCAATCATCTTGATGATAGGTATATGGGCAGTAATGCATAATAGATTCTAGAGAAAAAAATCACAGTGCAATGTATTTTCCCATTCCAGTTGTGAAAGTGCTGTCAGCATTCATGACACTGACATCTAATATAAAGAAGCATTTACAGGTAAAACATAAAACAATAACAGACCACAGTGCCATTTTAGTGCGGTTGTTATGTTGAGTTACCTACTGTGCTACTTTAAAATATGTTGAATATGAATATAAAAATGACTTTGAGGTTACTGTAGTTGCAGTAACTTACCCAATCATAATTATAACCAAAAACATTGAGAATATAATATGGACCATTTAAAAAATCTACAAATGAAGCTTCATCTGATGCACTGATTTATGCAGAACGTAGGCAAATGCTCATAAATAACTAATCTCTCTCTTTCTCGTCCTCTCTCTCTCTCTTTCGCCTGGCTTGTGACTGCAGGGTTGGTAGTCTCTTGCTGTAATAGATTAGTCTGAAAATGCATAAACATCAGAGCCATGCAGATACATTTGTCACTGATTGCTTAATTGCTTTCCCTGCAAGCACATCGTAATAATGGTGGTGTTATGCAATAGTAATTCTGAGTATGTGCGTATGTGTGTAAATCATACAGGTTGCCTGCAGCTACCTGATATTAGCCACTTAGAGTAGTTAAGGTGACATTTGTAATGTTTTGTTGTCTATGTTTGTAGCAAGCACAAGTCTTTTCTTCATAATGGAAAGCAAACGGATTCTGGGCCTAGATTAGCTGAAACAGAAGCTACACAAACACACAGCTCACCAGCACAATACTTGAAGCATGTTTGACTTAATTATCTATATCTGGATCACAGGGTAATGATAGGTTGTGCAGTGCTGCTGTGAGACACGTTCGGTGTGTTAGACACTGTGGCTTGTGCTGCACATAACTGTTGTGTTAGATGAATTCTGACTGCACTGTGTTGCTCTGTAAGACTGGAGGATGATCCATGGTGTATAATTACTCACCAGCTGTTGCCCCTGAACTCCCCAAGATGCAAATTGCAGAACAGAATCGGATACCTCAGGAGGGTTTAGTTCAAGAACTTCTCTACAAATATATACACGTATACACACACAAAAAACACAATGGTAAGAATTTGGTACAATACATTTCTCTTATTCAAATGCCATATTGTGTAAAGTGGAGATTGTGGACTGTGTTGTAAGATTTAATACTTAATGATACATTTTAGTTTGAATTCTGTACCTTGTACGTAAATTGTAGATCAGATAAGATGCCAGAAATGAGTATCGATACACCTGAAACCAAAAGGGTAGCCAAGTAAAAAGTTGACATGTGTGTGTGGATGTGGATGATTGTTGCTGCACTTTCTAAGAAAAGTCTCTATGATGACAACAATGTTTTTCACAAAACAATTAAGCCTTCAATTGAAAAACATGGGCAAAAGATTACATTTAGCTTAGGTGTGTGTGTGTGTGTGTTCGTGTGTGTTTGTGTGTATTTGTTTGTGTGCATTTGTGTCCCAGTCACCGCAACATTATTGATCTGTGAGACTGAATAGACTCCAGATCAATACCTGCAATCTGAACTACAACATCACTCACTGGATTTATGTGTATATTTGTATTAGGTTTTTCTAGGTTGCACTTTTTCTGCCCTGCCTTCGAATCTGCTCTAATAAAGAGGAGAGCTTGAAAACAACTTCACAACACTGTGTAGATTTATCTTTTTATAATATTATAACCTCTGACCTTTTTGGTGTCGTATGTGAGCAGAACATAGCTGAGGTCTGGTGACACTGAAAACTTGGAAGCTTTAAACATTGCCTGGACAGAAACATAAAGAGTAATGCTCGAATTTTTGTGGTACTTGCACATTTCAGTTTAAACAAAGTGAGCCATAGGATGAATAGTCTAATAACAATGTAGATTAAGACATTTATTTTTATTACATTACATAATATTAGTTTGCTTTAATTTTCTATGGTGATGAAACATAATAGTGCATATGAGAAGTGTGAAAGATGCACATAAATAATTGACTCACAAATGTAGTGTTTTTGATTAAAACATCAGTCTGATTGGTCTGAAGATCTGCTTTCATTACCGTCCCGTCTCTGCTCTTAAACACAATTTCTGTTGCTGGTAGGACAAGGCAGTTTGGCAAAGAAAGAGTGAGGGAGAAAGAGAAAGAGCTGTCAAATTCTGAATGTCCATTATACTGAACTATTCTGTTGGTTGTGTCTGTGCTTCCACTCTTCTGGCAGCTGTGAGTGGTACAGTCTAAGCACCCAGCAGACATCCAGGAACACTTCAGTGAAATTCTGGATGCTCCCCTTACGTCCTCCATTAAAAATTGACTAAGCAGAGTGGAGCCAGTTCAGGATGTTATTGTACTTTACAGCTTCAAATATATGTGTGTGTGTGTGTGTGTGTGTGAGAGAGAGAGAGAGAGAGAGAGAGAGGATAAGGGAGGCTAAGGCAGTGGTGGAGAGAATGAGAGACAGCGAGAGAGAGAGTTGGAGAGGGAGAGGATGAGAAAGGGCGGATGAGGATGAGGGTGAGAAAGAGGGGGTGATTGTCAGCAGCGTGGAGAATCAGATCTGTGAGGCGAATCTTAGCTAAGGCCGCGTTTAATGAGATTTCCGCAAGCTCCAGTACAAAGCTTATGTGACACATAAAGACAGGCAGCACAGAGGACGAGCACAAGAGGAAGTGAAAGTGACAATGCAGTCACAGGACAACAGACTCCAAGAAGCAGATGGAAGTCGACAAGCATTAGTAAGCCTGAGGAAGAGAGACACAGTAGTAGAGGTAATAAAAAAGAGACACTCACAAAATAGCCTCAGAGACTCACTGCATTGAGTATAAATGACACTACACAGATTGCAACACATGGACATACACACACAGGAAGAATGAATAACTGCTATTAATGTACAAAGAATATTCATACAGAAGATGAAGGACCTTAATCAGGACAGGAATGTTGGTACCTGCTGTCACAGACCTCTGAAACTAGAAGAGAGCCTTAAATTAATTAATTAGGTATCAGATACTGGTAGAGACACATTTTAGAGACTGGAAGAGACAGCTACGTTTTAGAGCCTCAAAGAGAGAGCTACATTTTAGAGGCTGGAAGAGAGAGCTACATTTTAGAGACTGGAAGACACAGCGATATTTTAGAGACCGGAAGAGACAGCTATATTTTACAGACTGGAAGACACTGCTACATTTTAGAGAGTGGAAGAGAGAGCTATATTTTAGACACTGAACATGACAGCAATATTTTAGAGACTGGAAGAGACAGTGATATTTTAGAGACTGGAAGAGACAGCTGCATTTTAGAGACTGGAAGAGACAGCTGCATTTTAGAGACTCAAAGAGAGAACTACATTTTAGAGACTGAAAAAGACCGCTATATTTTTTAGACTGGAAGAGACAGTTATATTTTAGAGACAACTATATTTTAGAGACTGGAAGAAACAGAAACATTTTACAGACTGGAAGAGACAGATATATATTATAGAGACTGGAAGTGTCAGCTATATTTTAGAGTCTAGAAGAGGCAGGTACAGACTGTAAACACTGGGATTAACAGTTAATTAACAGTTATTAATTTGTTAATTTTTGCTTTCTCATAATGGTTGCCACAAAATATGCAGAAAAGGCGATCTTATGGTAAGCTTTTTGTTGGTTTTTAATGAGGTGCTGCTGCTTTAAATTTTACTGCATTGTTGGCTTTGAAAGGCGCCCATTGCGTATGATAACTAAAATATTTCTTAAATATCAAAGAAAACTGCCATTATCTCCACTTACTGATATCTGATTTCATGGATTGAATTGTTGCAGTGAAAATATTTCATTTATTTCTTTCTCTGTCAATGCTTCCCATGACTTGTCTCTCTGTGGGATCGACAGATCCATCCTTCAACACTGACACACTAGCTGTCTGGAGATCTGATAATTACACTGCACATCTGGACTCATCTGTCTCTTCTTTCACAATGTGTGTGTGTGTGTGGGTGTATGTGTGTGTAAGTGGTGTGTATGTGCATACGTGCAAGCATTGATGTGTATATGTGCATGCACGTGTGTGGCTGTGTGTGTGAGAGAGTGTGAGTGCACATATCCCTTGGTCCCAGACTGATAAAGCCAGCAGATGGAGGGTGTTTATGAGGTTTGGATATAACAAAGGCTGGAATGATCACACACTTATACATACACATGCACACGCACAAAAACCATCCCCCCCAACACACACACACATATATACCCAAAAAGGATAGATTATGGAGGTTACTCACCACTGATCCACTGTGCCTCCGGTGAGTGAATCTGAAACTCTCTGAGGAAAAGGTCATTCAAGGTCAGATGGGATCCCAGACCTTTGGATCCATCAACTGTATCAAAAAATCACATCCATCCACAAACAGAGACCAGATATGGATTGAAGAAAGCTTAAACTAGAGCTGCATAATTGCAAAATTACCAAATCATGATTGTTGTGCCATATTTTTGAATATAGATTAAAAGATGAACTGGATGAGCTTTGTGTTTGAAACTGCATGCTAATGCACTATATAGTGGTTGTGATGTGGTGCACTCAATGCATTAATGTTTGCTACCTGAATAAAAAAATTAATAAAATGAAAATGAACTATTACAATTACAGTGGTACAACTAGTCAGTATAAATTAGGCTGAAGCATTAGCTCCATTAACCAGTATCAAATACTGTATACTGTCATACTGTCTTCCATGACTTGCCACTAGCTGCTTACTGTAAGTAGCAAGCAAAATAACAATGCTAACATGCTATATAACATGGTAGTTAAAACATGCCTAACATTCTAGCTTTGTTATATACATATTCTTTCAGAAATCACATACATAGTCACTATGACCCTAACTTACAATATTTACAATAAAGTTCTTTTGCTAGGGTTATGGTTCCATTAAGAACATTTAACTACTGACAGTCCTTTAACTGAGGCCTATCACATACAAGGTCCTTTATGGTAGTGGCCCCAACCTTTTTGGCACCATGAACCATTTTTATTTCAGACCATTTTTGGCATTTGGTGAGCCGTGTAACAAAACACAATGAAGTGCGTAATATTTTACCTTTTCACCAAGTGAGTTGCCACATATGAGCCATAGATGGAAGTGTTTTTCAAAATAAAACACACTTTGGGCTGCCATGACCAATAAAAATTACATAATTCTTTTGGAAAACTTATTTTTTCTGGTTTCGGGGACCTCTGCTTTATGGAATCAAAGGTTTGGTTTTGAATGTTTGAATCAAGGGCAACTAGACTTCTTTTAGGCTCTTGAAAATGTTTCACCTGATATCTGAGTCCCAGGTATTTAACACCTAGTGAATGTTTAAGAGTGTAACTGAATCTGAACCTCAAATTGTATCTGTGACAAGGATTATACAAATAGAGTGTGGATGTGTGTGTTTTAAAAGTGTGAATCATAAAACCTTGAGACAGGAGGAAGATGGAGAGACCAATGAGAGACAGAACACCCGCTATGACCAACAGAGAGATGCCAATTCCTTTCCAGTTTTTTTCAGAACCAATATCCCCCAGATCCTAAAGATGGAGAGAAAGAAAGAGAAGCAAAGAGAGGGAGAGGATGCATCTCTTGTAAATATCATTGGGAATTAGTTCTGAGTGAGAAGATTCTTGTTTGTTTTTCCATTCAGTCCTAATGAACTGAAATAGCAGATGTATCAAAGAGCACTGCAGTCAAAGGGTCTTTTTTGTTAGCCCTAACAACTTTCTTTCCTTCATAATCAAACCAGAATTGATGAGAACAGATCTTACTCAGATTCACTGCACAGCCGCACAGACTTTTACAAATGAACCATCAGGGAACCATAGGGTATTTGTGTGTGAGTGTGTGTGCGTGTGCATGTCTGAGTGTGTGTGTTTTCTGAAAGTGACTTTGTCCTTCGTCCTCTTTGAGAGGTTCCTGTCTCTCTGAAGGACTCTTGACCCTTTTCTCTGATTGGCTGTAATGAAAACAGTAAAATCCTCCATTGGTTGTGATGAGAGAAAAGCAAAATGTTCTCCAGATTATTATAAGATGTCCTCCAGCTTCAGAAAGGCTCCACCTAACTCACTCGTACACACAGCCTTTGCAAGAACACATTTTAGCAGAATCCTAAAGAGGAAATAGAACTGTGGCAAACTGATTAAGTTAATTAAAACAGTCACTGGAAAATGCTGATGTTAGTCACTTGCCTTCTAGTGCATTTTCAGATAACTGAGAGTAATATATCAATATCTATCTATCTATCTATCTATCTATCTATCTATCTATCTATCTATATCTATCTATCTATATCTATCTATCTATCTATCTATATCTATCTATCTATCTATCTATCTATCTATCTATCTCTATCTCTATATCTATTCATCTCTATCTCTATATCTATCCATCCATCCATCTATCTATCTATCTATCTATCTATCTATCTATCTATCTATCTATCTATCTATCTATCTCTATCTCTATATCTATTCATCTCTATCTCTATATCTATCCATCCATCCATCTATCTATCTATCTATCTATCTATCTATCTATCTATCTATCTATCTATCTATCTATCTCTATCTCTATATCTATTCATCTCTATCTCTATATCTATCCATCCATCCATCTATCTATCTATCTATCTATCTATCTATCTATCTATCTATCTATCTATCTATCTATCTCTATCTCTATATCTATTCATCTCTATCTCTAT